>LPNX010210459.1:0-31295 GCA_001517045.1 Pseudotsuga menziesii
TCATGAGACAATGGGGTGATACCAAGGATCACACATATTACATTACTGAGTTTGGAGCCCTTAGGAGAAAGAAGGATGAAACCATAGCTGATTTTTTGAAGAGGTTGAATAAAATGTATGGCAGAATCCCTCAGAGATAAAACCTTCAAAAACTTCTGCAAAACTCACCTATGTTAATGCTTTTGATCATGGGTTCCGCCTACTCTTGAGAGAAACAAGACTTGTTAATTTACTGAACATGCAGGAGGTAGCATTAGAGGTGGAGTCTAATATATTAGCTTCTAATAGATTGAAGGGAAATACATCTCAACAGATATATGACAGGAAGGGTAAGAAAGAGGCAGCTCTAGGGGTTTCAACATCCCACTCTGCAGAAGGTAAAATTGATGAGATAGCCAACCTAGTTAAGATCCTAACAGCAAAATTTAATAAGTTGGAATTAGAGAAGAATTCAAACAAACTTGTTCAAGAGGGTGATAGAAACCCTAAGAATCCAAACCAATTCAGAAGACAATTTGTACCTCATTTCATTCCCAGAGAGAGAAGAAACAATGATATACAATGAGAAAGGAGAGAAGCAGAGGATCAAAAAGTGCCACCACCACTCCAGAATAATGTAGTTGATGAAGAATAAATTGAAGAGGAAGTCTTTTTTGAGGATACAGATCAGGATATGAATTATTTTGGAGAACAGTTGACTGAGGGTTTTGTGACTGAAGAAGATTTTTTAAACTCAGAATACTATGATGCAGATGTGTTTGAAACGGAAAATGATTTGAGTCTTGAAGTGACTACTGTAACTACTGATACATATCAGACTGAGCCAAAGAAAACTTTAAATTTGAGGTCATGTCCAAAACAAGTAGTTCATAATCCTCAGAAAAAGGTAGTTTTTCCTCTTAAACAACAGTCTGATCCTATGTTAGAAAAAAAACAAAATCAGGATAAACAAAAGAAGAATGTTGAAATTGAAGAGGTAAATAAAAATATGCATAATTTCAGTCTTGAAAATGAATTAGGAAAAATAGAGATCCCTATGCCTTTCACTGAGTTAATGAAGAATCCTTCTTACAAAAATTCAGTTCTGAAAATGATTGGTTCAACAAACAGACAACCTCCCTCTAACACAGTGAATTTATAAGAAGAAAGTCCTAAAATCTTTATTGGATCAGCTCTGGCAGAAAAAACTGAAAATGATGCAAGTGCTTCACCTCCTTTTTACATCACACTAACTATTCATGAGCAGATGATACATAATTGACTTTTGGATTCAGGAGCATCTCATAACCTAATGCCAAAAGCTGTCATGGAAGCTTTAGGTTTGAGCATAACAAAACCTTATAATGATTTGTATGCTTTTGATTCACGAGCTATAAAATGTTTAGGAGTAATAAAATATATGGTTGTCAGTTTAGCTTAGGTACCAATGAAGAGTGTCATTATGGATGTGGTAGTGGCAGACATTACACCCAAGTTTGGACTACTCCTCTCTAGATCTTGGGCAAAGAAGGTTGGTGGGACCCTACAAATGGACTTAACATATGCCACCATTCCTGTATTTGGAGGAGAAAACATAAGGTTATACAGAGAGTTACAATTTTCCTATATTGTGACTGATGACAAGAACGCTACAAATCACCCTTTGTATGCTGTTGACAAGGATTTGGGTACTTGTATGTTGTATTTTAGTGATGATGATAATACTGCTGGTTTATTACAGGTTGAAAAAGAAAATCCAATCAAACACACTAGCGAATAAGAAGATGAACTTTTGCAAATGTATTTTGATGGATCATCATGCAAAGAAGGTGCTGGAGTAGGGGTTCTTCTAATATCTCTTGGTGGTAAAACAGTAAGGTTAATATATAAATTGGAATTTGTCACCACCAATAATATTGCAGAATATGAAGCTTTGTTGTTGGGTTTGAAATCTGCAAAAGATTTAGGTATTTGGTAGATTTCTATATATGGCGACTCCGAGTTGGTTGTTCAACAAGTTAGGAACAACTATCAAGTAAAACAAGATTTGCTGAAAGTGTACCGTAATGAGGTATGGGATATGATAGAAAATTCATTTGTGGCTCTTAACATCACCTATATTCCGAGGGATCATAATCAAACTGCTGATTCTCTTGCCCTAGCAACCACACATTTCAGGATTCCCAAAAAAACACAGCTAAAGTATCCTATTGAGGTTAGGTACATACCTTCGGTGCTTGATAATGTAAAGCAGTGGAAATTTTTTGAAGATGACATTGAAATAAAAATATTCTTGGAACTGACAGGTGAATTTTCCAATTCCATGATTGATTAAGAACAAGATGATGATGTTGAAGAGTTTGAAGGTGTTGCAGAAAATGAGATTGCAGGTCACAAGATTATTGAACTTAAAAGTAATTTCATTCCTAAGGGTTTGGTACCTTTAGAGAGAATATTTTCAAAGGAAGATACACCTTTAAAACCTGTTGTACAGTCTTCAGAAGAAAGTGTAATGGACTGTAATATTGGCACCCCTGAACATCCTAGAATGGTGAAGATTTCGAAAGCACTCACAGCAAAGCAGAGAAACAGGTACATCAAGTTGTTAAAAGAGTATGTTGATGTTTTTGCATGGTAATATGAAGATTTGAAGACATATGATACTGAAATTATACAACATAAAGTGCCTTTAAAACCAAATGTTAAAGCTTTTAGACAGAAATTAAGGAGGATAAATCTAGCTTTGTTCCCTATTATAGAAAAAGAGGTGAAAAAGTTATTAGATGCTAAGATTATTGTTCCCCTCAGATATTCTTCATGGGTGGCCAATTTAGTTCCCATCAGGAAGAAGAATGGTGAAATTAGACTGTGTGTTGATTTCCGAAATTTGAATAGGTCTTCATTGAATGATAATTACCCTTTGCCAAATATAGAACAAATATTCCAGAAGGTAGTTGGTGCACAAAGAATTTCTATGGTTGATGGTTTTTCAAGATATAATCAAATTACCATACACCCAGATGACATAGAAAAAACAGGTTTTACTACACCTTGGGGTACTTTCATGTACGACAAAATGCCTTTTGGACTAATGAATGCAGGAGCTACTTTTCAAAGAGATATGGACATAGCCTTTGTAGGAGAAAGAGATAAGTTTGTAGTGATTTACTTAGATGATATTACAGACTTTTCACAATCAGATGATGAACATATAAAACACTTAAAACAAAATTTTCTAAAATGCAGAAAATATGGTTTATCTCTCAATCCAAAGAAATCACATTTTGCTGTACAAGAAGGTAAATTACTAGGTCATTTAGTTTTAGCTGATGGCATAAGGATTGATTCGGAAAGGGTGAAAGCAATACTGAAGATAAGTTTACCAAGGAGCAAAAAGGATGCATAATCCTTTATTGGTAAAATCAATTTTCTGTGTTGGTTCGTACCAAATTTTTTTGAAATCATCAAACATATTACTACCATGTTGAAGAAAGATCAAGAGGTTAAGTGGACTACAGAAGCTAAAAACTTATTTGAAAAGATTAAGATGGCTCTTACAGAAGCTCCAGTATTAGTAAGCCCTGATTTTACAAAGGAATTTTTAACTTTTGATTTTGCATCTGAAGATACATTGGCTGTTGTTTTATTACAGAAGAATAAGGATGGTCTTGAACAGCCAATTGCATTTTTGAGCAAGACTCTCAGAGACTTAGAGCTAAAATACAACACCTTAGAGAAGCAGGCTTACTCATTGGTAAAAGCATTGAAGTTCTTCATAATTTATGCTTTACATTCCAAGTTTATTTCTTATGTACCTAATGTTGCCATCAAGGATGTTTTGACTTAGCCTGACAGTGAGGGAAAAAGAGGAAAGTGGATAGCAAAAATAATGGAATATGATGTGGAAATTAGACCTACAAATCTAGTAGAAGGACAAGGTTTGGCTAAATTGCTAGCTGATTCAAATTGCCAAGATTTAGGTCTACATCTCATGGCAGAACAACCAGCACAGGAAGAAAGTCAAGCAGAGCTGGAGAAAGAGAAGATTATGGAACACTATGTAGAGTCCACATGGTATGCAGATATTGTACACTTTCTTTTGTATTTGCAATGTCCAGAACATTTAGACAAGAAAGCTTCTAGGTCTTTGAAATTGAAGACTACTAAATATTGTTTGATAGAACAACAACTGTTTTGGAAAGATCCAGGGGGTATTCTACTCAGATGTTTAGATAAACCAGAAATTGAAGGAGTGATCTCTGAATCTCATGAAGGTGCTTGTGGGGGACATAAGTATTGGAAGGCAACAATGTATAAAATTCTAAGAGCCATTAAAACCAATTGTCATTAATGCCCCTTTCCAGCAATGGGGTTTGGACTTCATAGGAGAAATAAATCCATCTTCCTCAGGCAACATAAGTGGATTTTGACTGCTACAGATTTCTTTACTAAATGGATTGAAGCCATTCCTACAAGAAATGCAACAGATAAGGTGATCATAGATTTTATTGAAGAAAATATTCTTAGTAGATTTGGTTGTCCTCAGAAATTATTGATTGATAATGCAAAATCTTTTAAATCTAAGGGTATGGGGGCATTTTTTGAAAAGAATGGGATCATGTTGAAACACTCAACACCTTATTACCCTCAAGGGAATGGGTTAGCTGAGTCATCTAATAAGAATATCATTCAGAGTATTAGGAAGTTATTGAAGCATAATAAAAGATCATGGGATTCTATGCTAAAATATGCATTATGGGAAGACAGAATAACAATTAAACAAGCAATTGGAACTTCTCCTTTCCAATTAGTATATGGTACTGATGCAGTTTTTCCTATTCAGTTGGGTATCCCAGTAATGAATTTTTTTCAAGATTGTCAGGAAGAACCTAATGATATGCAAAGAAGAATTTATGCATTGATAGAGTTATAGTAGAAGTGAGAAACAGTGGAGGAAAAGGCTCAGCTGTACAGATTAAAGATCAAAGAAAGATTTGATAGGAAGATCAAAGATAACACTTTTTTAGTAGGAGATATGGTTTTGAGATGGGATGCTAGGAAGGAGAAGAAAGGAAAGCATGGCAAGCTTGATAACCTTTGGTTTGGTCCTTTCATAGTGTCAAAGTTTCTAGAAAACAATACTTTTGTACTACAAACTTTGGAGGGTGAGGAATTGTCTAATCCAATTAATGGATGATTCCTCAAGCATTTTTACACTTTTTGAGATGGAGACTGCACTTTCATTGCTTATACTAGTGTGAATAACAGAATAAGGACTCCATGACCCAATGGAAATTTTGCGGACTAGCAGGTAGGAGCACAGAAGGCACTGGTCTACAGGTTCTTGAAGCCTCACAGTGAGGACTTCATCCCGCGGCAAGAGCCAAATGTTAGATCATGTTTTTGTTTTCCATCTTTTAATACTTTTGTTTATGTTTTGAAACTTGGTTTTATTCATTACTCTTAGAAAATTTTGTTTCTTAGGATAGTTTGAATCTTTTTCTTTTAACTTTCACGATTATTTGCTTTCTTAGCTTTATTTTTTGAAAATTTTGATTTAGTTTTATAAGTTTGAGGGCTTATAGTAGTCTTATATGGATTAAAAGGTCTAAAAAAAATAACATAAAAGTTTGATTAAGGTTCTTAAACCAAGTTTAAACTTTCATCATGAGTTTAATTTTTGCAAATCATTAACTTAGACTTTCTTGTAGCGCAAGCCAAAAAAAAATGCATACATGCACTACAAGAAAGTCGCGCAAGTTAAAAATCATCATTTGTGGTTCAGTTTTCTTCAGAATTCTCACACATAAGATGTCAATCATACTGGGTGATGGATTTGATACGTGTTTCTTTTAGATTAATCACCGTGACAGGTGTGAATATCATCATGAGGGCGAGTCGTGGCGGTTTCTTGTAGAGATGATGCAATAATGATAGCAGACCATAATGAGACAAAGGAATTTTGAATCACATATTTCCTAAAGTGCACGTAGAGCAGGTGGAGGTCGTGGCAAAAAATACACACTTGGAAATCGGAATTTTGAAACAGAGCAAAAATTAGGGCTTTCGGGAGTGGTTGTGTGGAGCTATCAAAGCGATCGGAGAAGATTGGGGAATGCAATTCGACAGCTAGAAGTCAAGAGAACAAGATTCCAGCAGCTGGATTAGTCGTTTTAATAGGTAGGATGCAAACTGATTACCAAGGTTCATAAATTTGGGGTTTTTTCTAAACAGAGGATTAATGACCGAATTGATGGCAGATTATTAGTTTTTAAGCCTAATCGATACTAAATGATGAATTCTCAGTCATGGAATTAAAGTATTTACCATCTTAAACAAGATGAGTTCAATTTAGGGTTTTTAGGGTTCCCCTATATAGTATTGTCTGTCAGTTTATCAAAATTTGAAGACAGACCGAGTGTGTTTTATTGACAGAAGCTATTTGACAATAGTTCAAAATGAAAAAGAGTGGTAATACTAATAGGGCAGAACCCTCAAACTTAAGTTGGGTTCAAAACTTTCCAGATTGTGCACAATTGTTTGCAGAAGCAGGGTGGTTAGTGTTCTTTGAAAATATTGAAGGTTATCACTCAGACGTTTCTTACAAATTCGCTCAATGTTTAGACAAAAATGTAGTGTCTTTTGATACTTTGAAGTTCAAACTAACAAGGGAGTTACTAGTAGAAGCAACAGGAATTCTAGATGAGGGAGAATTTTGGTTCAAAAAGGTGCCCTTCACTTTTGATGCTTAGAGATATCTACTTCCAGGTGTAGTAGCAGATTGGGGAAAGGGTGTACCTATTCAAAAGTTTAAACCTGAGTGGATAGAGCCTATCAAAATATTACAAAGCTATATCACCTGTGAGGGGAGATTTTCTTTTGTGTTTAAGTATCGTTTTAGATTCCTTCAAAATCTCAGTCATGAATCCAAAATGAATCTCCCTTTCTTCTTTTTGAAAAGTTTAGAGAAGATGTCAAGTAGGGGGAAAGAACATGATCAGGATCATACAAAACAATCAGTTTTTCACCATGGGCTCATAAAACTGATCATAAGTATTGTATTGCAGAAAAGAGAGAATACATGGGACCACTTCTTATTTTGGTCAGGTTTCAAAACTGAGAAGGAAGAGCAGTGCCATAAGAGATAGTTAGATAAGGGTCATATTTTGATCAATAAAATTAAAAAGAAGGTCATAGTCAAAGAGAAGAAGTTGATGAACCAGGAAAAGATTTGAATTAGGAAAATGAAAACATTGAACTTGGAAAGTGAATTAATGTTGAGGAAGGTAGAGTTTCAAAGTCACAGATGAAGGAAGTTGAGCCAGTGGAAGGTGTTTTACCTGCAGAATCAAATCAAGGTGTAAAGGAATATGTTAAGGAGCAGAAGCAGAGCCCTATTACAATACTTTCTGAAGAGGATGAAAAATACTTATTTGTTGAGGCTAGGGATCCTACTACTAATGAAGCTAGGGTTTGTTCTAAGAAAGAAATACACACCCATTTTGAAGAGGAGACAGTGTCACGAAAGAAAAGAATGAAGGTTGTTGAATTTGCTTCAATAACTCATCAAGGAAAGGTTCTAAAAATGTTAGGAGAAGTTGGAGCAGTCTAGAGACCCAAGACAAGGCCGAAGAACAAGCTTAGGCTAAACATGAAGAAGCTATTAAATCCAAAATTGGTTGAGAAAAAGGTTACAGTAATAGAAGATTCATCATCTGAGGAGAAATTGGGAGATATTGAAGATGACAACAAAGAAGTTATTGTTGGAATATAATCCGTCAGGATTATATTTTGTAAATAAATAAAGGAAAATGAATAGTTATGTAGGAAGCTGAAAAGGCTGGTCGGAAGATGAAACTCAACCAGCATATGTAATGTATAAATAAATGATTTTGCAATGGAATAAATGAATTCAGGAGTTATTATCCAACAGTGGTATCAGAGCACCACCTGCCATAACTCCTGGCTGCATTTCAATCCTGGCATTCTGCCCTTTGTCAATTCGTTTCAGACTGCCTGCCCATTGTCAGTCTACATTCGAACGTTTCTCTTGCCAGCCTGCGTGCATTCAATTTTACTGCTCTTTTCCATTAAATATGAATTATCGCTCATATGTTTGGTGTATACCTAACCCTAATTTTGGAGATGCATTCTCTTTATCACCGTTTCATGCATCCTACTGCTACGAATTTCTAAATTGTCTCATCGTGCTCCCACTCTATGCTGTGATTATTCTCACTATTTCATTGTTACCACTCCACCACCTGCTAAGACATTCTCCATGCAAACGATTCACCATTCTTATCCCATCTACAATCCCGTCAGTTGTGGACTTATTGTGATTTATGCTCAAATATCTGAAGTCATAGTTTTTTAGATTCACAATGTAAGCTGCAAGTTAATATGTGAGTACTGTTTGAGAGCCAATATATTGTGTGTTGCGGCATGCGAAGAAGAATTATCAGTACTTAAAGCTGAGAATATGTTGAATATGATGAGTCTTGTTGCTACAAGCCTATTGAAGACCGATGATTGAAGGCTAAGGATCATGCCTTTACATTTGAGTGAAGGTAACTAGTTGCATATTTTTGCTCAAATTATGACCGTTGGGCATACATAAAACCTAATTTTTCCCTAGTTATTTGCATGGAGTGTAATTTGAAAAGTTTGCAACACTTCATCTATGTATTGAACTGTGAACGATGAGTGGATGTTGTATGAGCCCGATCTTGATATATGAGTTATGATTATTGTGTATTTGATGAGACCGTGAATGTTGTAGTGGATATGCTCCTATAGCTGCAAAATTTGATGTTGTTGAAAAGGTGAGAATCAGTGCTTTTCCCATCATGAAGATTGTTGGTGTACGTCTATATTTTGAACCTTGGAGGGCCATGAGCCAACCCATTTTCTAAATCTGCGATTTCTAGAATAGATGCGTTCTGGTTGCATGATGGTTGTTGTGACCTCTGTGTTGAAGATTAAAGCTTTATTTTGAATATTTTTTCATCACAAAGACTGCTATTGAAACACGTGAAGACTGAGCCTGAGCTATGTTTTGAGCTGTTTGGACCATTGCTGTGACTGTAGTTGAAGACTGTCGGAAGAGTGTAAAAGTGTTGAGAACCCATTCATCTTGGGTGTTGCTACAACTCTGCTACAATACATTGTATTAATATATCATTGCATTTTTTCATAGGATGTTTTGAGTTTTTCATGTAATGGCACTCTAAAACATATGATATAGAGCTATTGAATTATTTTGATAAGCTACAAAATTATTTGTATGACAATAGCAGAGACATTGACATTGTTGTAAAGCTTGAGGAAGGTGGCAGAGACTTAGACCTGCACCTTTACTCTTTCTTCTTTTCGCCTATTGTTTTAGTTGCAGATTCAATCACATAAGATGCAATCTATAGCATCTATAGTTGGTGCCACTCTCTCTGGAAAATATCATCCCAAAGGAGAAAGCAGCAAGAGAGGCAGAGGAGGTAGAAACAACTCCAGCAAAAGATCATATTTGAAGTGCAAGCATTGTGGAAATATTGGACACACAACAGATCAGTGTTGGGCTTCGTGGGACTCCATCAAAGACATACATAACCAGAAGAAAGATGACAATAAGAACCAAGATGCTAGTAAATCTTCAGATTCTGCTCATTGTATTGTTGCACATTGTAATCTTGGTATTAATGAAATGACTTCACTTTCATCTTACACAGATTGTTGGCTACTTGATACTGGTGCAACATCACACATGACTTTTAGAAAAGACTGTTTTGAAGAACTTAATGAAACAATAAATGACATAGTTTACTTTGCAGATAAGTCAAGTCTTAAACCAAAGGGAATGGGCACCATTCGGCTGAAGATGCCTGGATTCCCTGATTTCCTGTTGAAGAATGTTCTTTATCTTCCAGAGTTGCAGAGAAGCCTGCTGTCCTTGGTGGAGATTCGACAGCAAGGCCATTCCATCCACATGTTTGATGGAATCGTAGAAATAAGAAAGTCCTCTGACAACCAAGTCATCATGACTGGATACAAATATGGGAAGTTGCTGAAGCTAAAGGGTTCACATGCAAGGGTTCAGAACTATGCCTACCTCTCTCAGCATGGAGAAGGTAATTTGTCATCAAGTTTATTGTGGCATGCAAGATTTGGTCATCTGAATTATAACAGTCTTCGTTTGTTGAGAAATAATGGTGTATTTGGTTTGCCCACCATTCCCAAAGAGAAGAGAAAATGTAATCCATGTATATTAGGGAAACACAGTAAGCTGCCATTCCATGAATCTAATTTCAGAGCAAGTAGGAAATTAGAATTAGTGCATTCTGATTTATGTGGCCCAATGCCAACTCCTTCTGCCAATGGGAATAAGTATTTTATGACCTTTGTTGATGACTACTCAAGACTGTGTTGGATTTACACATTAAAGACAAAATCAGAAGCTTTTCAAACATTCAAGGACTTTCATGCATTGATAGAAAAACAAGCACAATCTAAAATTGGTACACTTCGTACTGACAATGGGAAAGAATACACTTCAAATGATTTTGAAGATTATATTCGCCAACATGGAATTGCACATCAGACTACAATTCCCTACAATCCTCAACAAAACGATGTAGCAGAAAGAATGAACAAAACCATAATGAATATGGTACGCTCAATGATGTTTTTTAAGAATGTAAAACTAATGTTTTGGGGTGATGCAGTGAAATGTGCAGCCTATTTGAGAAACATAAGTCCCTCAAATGCTCTTGATAACAAGACTCCACATGAAATGTGGTTTGGCCATCTCCCTTTAGTCAAGCATCTCAGAGTTTTTGGTTCCACCTATTATGCCTTGATTCCAAAGGAGCAAAGAAACAAGCTTGGTGCTCGAAGCAGAAAATGCATTTTCCTAGGGTACGAAGAAAACTCCAAGGCATACTGTCTGTATGATGAGGTAAACAAGAAGTTTGTTATTTCCAGAGATGTCGTTTTTCTTGAGACTAATAAAAATGACCAGTCCATTGAGAGATAGCTTGATCATTTGGAAAAATATCCTCATCCAAAGAAATATTCTGAAAATGAATATGAAATTCCAAACCTTGAAGGGGGGATTCCTATTATGGATCAACCTTTGGAATTTTCATATGAAGCACCAACTCCCCCGCATGAAGAAGTTCCTGCGACTTCACCTTCACAAGAGATTCAACTGGATAATGTGATTGAGAGAATTGGAAGACTCTCAATCAATGATGAAGCACCACCAGCTGATCAACAAGGACCATCACGGAAGATTCCTAAATGGGCCACAAAGACACTTGAAAGTGTCCATCCGGATGAAGTTGGAAAGACGAGAACGAGAAGTTCGAAAAGACATGAAGATGGAGGAGAAGCAGATAATTCAGGTGATGACATGGATGTATCATTTGATTGTGAATTTAATTTATTTGCTAACTTTGAACCAACTTCCTTTGAAGAAGCTTCTACTCGTGTTGAGTGGAAAGAAGCTATGCAGAATGAGTATGATTCACTCATGAAGAATGGAAATTGGAAGCTGGTTGACCCTCCAGTTGGAACCAAACCAATTGGCTGCAAGTGGGTGTACAAGAACAAATACAGATCAGATGGCTCACTTGACAAGCACAAAGCGAGGCTTGTAGCAAAAGGCTATGCACAGAAGGAAGGAATTGACTATGAAGAAACGTTTTCTCCTACAGCAAAATGGGCTACCATCCGTACCTTACTCTCTTTAGCTGCTCAGAATGGGTGGAAAGTTCATAAGATGGATGTGAATACTGCTTTCTTGAATGGAGACTTGAAAGAGAATGTCTTCATGTCTCAGCCAAAAGGATTTGTTGTGAAAGGAAAAGAAAAAAAGGTATGCAAGCTTGTCAAATCCTTGTATGGCCTAAAACAAGCGCCTCGCGCATGGTATGAAAAATTAACCGAGCATATTTTGAAGTTAAATTTCGAACATTTTGATCTTGATGATGCAACACTATTTATAAAGAAAGTTGGAAGATCTGTTGTGTATCTTGTGGTGTACGTAGATGATCTTTTGATGACAGGGAACAATGAGAGCTATATAGCATCCATAAAGAAAGATTTGAAAAAGATCTTTGAAATGACAGATATGGGACATATCCACTATTACTTAGGAATTGAAGTCACTCAACATCCTAAGTACATATTCCTATCTTAGAAAAAATATGTTGGAGAACTACTAGACAAATTTTGCATGACAGAATGCAACCCTATCTCTACTCCAATGGAACAGAAAATGAAGCTCTCATCAAGCGAAGGAAAAGAATTTGAAGATGCGACCAAGTATCGACAACTTGTAGGAAGACTCATCTACCTTAAAACAACTAGACCAGATATTTCTTATGTTGTTGGCATACTTTCAAGGTTCATGCATAAACCTTGTCAAGGACACTGGTCAGCTGCAAAAAGAGTTCTAAGATACTTGAATGGGACTCAAGACATTGGACTCAAGTACTCTAAGGTGGATGACTTCAAACTTATTGGGTACTCAGACTCATATTTTCATGGCGAAAAGGAGACAGGAGTACCAACTTCTGGATACACTATGAGTCTTGGATCAGCAGTTGTCTCATGGAGATCACGCAAACAGTCAGTTCCGGAAGATTCAACAACATAAGAAAAATATGTGGCTGCAGCTGAAGCAACGAAAGAAATAGTATGGCTCAGGAAGATACTTGAATATTTGCAAGAAAAACAAGAGAACTCCACTCCATTATTGATCGACAATACTTCTACAATCAAGCTGGCTAAGAATCCTAAATTCCATGATCGAACCAAACATATCAACACAAAGTATCATTTGATTTGACATCATGTAGAGGCCAAGACAGTCCATCTTAGACATTATTCCACAAATGATCAAGTTGCAGACATCTTCACCAAAGCGCTTGGACGAGAAAAATTTGAAAGATTCAGAAACATGCTCGGACTTACTAACACCCCTTCAGATTAAGGGGGGGATTGTTGGAATATAATTCGTCGGGATTATATTTTGTAAATAAATAAAGGAAAATGAATAGTTATGTAGGAAGCTGAAAAGGCTGGTCAAAAGATGAAACTCAACCAGCATATGTAATGTATAAATAAATGATTTTGCAATGGAATAAATGAATTCGGGAGTTATTATCCAACAGTTATGAAGGGTAAAAAACCAAGAGTTTCAAAAGAAAAACCAGTCTTCACTGATGCTAAAATCTCAGACATTTTCATGGAGGTTCGAAATAAGATGATCAAAGAACAGTAGAAAAATGATATAAAGAGTTCTTGTATGGAGAAAAAATGGGTAATTGAAGAAGTTCAGTGCAATGTTGAAGCTGAATAACATCCAGAGATTCCTGTGAGCTTCACAGAGATTATGAAGGCGGATGAAGAAATATACAAGAAGCTGAAAATCCCATGGGCACCAGAAGGGCTGCAACCAATATCAGAAAGTAAATGTATTGATTCTGAAAAGGAAAATCTGCAAAGGAGCATTAAGCAATACAAGCATCAAATTGAATATGTGCATGAAACTAATGATGGATTAGTTATTGCAAATAGGAGACTTAGAGAAGACTTGGAAGAAGTGAACAGTCACTACCAGGAATTGATTGCAATTTCTAAAGAAGCTCTTAAAAGAAAAAGACAAACAAAGAATCAGTTTACAGAGCTAAGGAAAACTATCTAGGAACTGACACAGCAGAATGAGGAGTTAGCAAAGAGAGTTGCAGACTTGGAAGCAGACCACTTGAAAGCTATAAGAAAAGCTCGGGCTTTAGAGGGAATTGCTCTATTAGCTGAAGCAGCAAAAGACTTGTAACGTTCTTTAAGAAGAGCAGTTATTAGTTAGTTTGAAAATTATTTTATTTTTGTGTAATGATAGTTTATATTGAACAATTCGATAGATGACCTAAAAGTAGTTAGGGTTCAGTTATGCAATTGTTTTTGAAGGAACAAGATAAATGTAATTCAATGAAAGGACCAAGGGTTCGATTTTTGTTGCAAGGGGAGGCTATCAGGTTGGTTTATAAGCTAAGTGTAAAGAATCTTATGTGTTTTTGATGACTGAATTATGAAATATATGCAACTATATGCAACTATATTCCCTTTATATTATTGACTGGTTTCATTTCTAATTTGTGTTAATTACTCAGTTGGTATATTCATTTCCTGTTTAAGGTTTTTATGCTTGAAATGCTTTCTAACTGTGGGTGAAACTCAGTACTGTGTTTATTCTGTTTGGATTATGGTTTATATGTTATGCATCTCAGTCATTCAAATGCTCATGATTTAGTGTTTTCTTTGGTCTTATGAATTTTTTCCCTCTTGTCTTCAAACTGTACAACCAAAACCCTAGAATACCTATTTTACTTAATTGATTTATTGAGATTGTGTTGGCTTGTTCTTTTGTAGTCTAAGAACAATTTTTGGCACTAACATCTTTGGCACCATTGCTGGGGACGAAGTTGAAAACCTATTTTCCCTGGGATACTTATCATTTCACTGGTTTTGAGAGGTGAACTCAAACCAACAAATTTTAAAGACTACTTTTCACCAGCATTTCACAGTGGCTACTAAGGGAGTTGGAACAAGGAGTAGACCTAGTTCACCTTTACAGTTGGGTGTTTCAGACCCATAACAGATATTGAAAATAGATAGGAAGATCAGAAGGTCTCAGTCATCACCAGCCCTATGTAACCCTGATCAATCATATATTTCATCACCTTTTTCTATTTTGAAGGGAGAAGAACAAGATTCATCTTGGTTGAAGCCTATAATCCCTGTCAGTAATTTTCAAGTTTTCACTGATCCCTTATTTCATCTCAAAGTTGGTAAAAATCCATTTTAGCCAAGTTCTAGTCAAGTCTTTCCATCACCTAAACCATTTAGCTTAAAGATGGCAGCCCAAAGTCAGCCATTAGACATGATCGACTTAATGGTGGTAGCTAGGTATGCACCTTTAGTTTTTCCTTAGCCTTTGAATGCACTTCCTGGAGGTGATTACCAAAAATACCTTCCTAGGTTTAATGGACAAGGTGAGACCATAGCTAAGGAGCATTGGGATGCCTTTCTCAGCTATGCTCATAATCATAATATTGAGGCCAAGGATGTATGGATGAGGATGTTTGTACAGAGTCTTGATGGAGAGGTCAGAAAATGGTTTAGGGAGTTTCTTGCAAATTCTATCACTATCATAGAAGAGCTTCAGGACCTTTTCATTAGACAATGGGGTGATACCAAGGATCACACATATTACATTACTGAGTTTGGAGCCCTTAGGAGAAAGTAGGATGAAACCATAACTGATTTTTCGAAGAGGTTCAATAAAATGTACGGCAGAATCCCTGCAGAGATAAAACCTTTAGAAACTTCTGCAAAACTCACCTATGTTAATGCTTTTGATCATGAGTTCTCCCTACTCTTGAGAGAAAGAAGACCCATTACTTTACTGAACATGTAGGATGCAACATTAGAGGTGGAGTCTAATATATTATCTTCTAATATATTGAAGGGAATTACAGCTCAGCAGATATATGACATGAAGGATAAGAAAGAGGCAGCTCCAGGGGTTTCAACATCCCACTCTTCAAAAGGTAAAATTGATGAAATGGCCAAGCTAGTTAAGATCCTGACAGAAAAATTAAACAAGTTGGAATTAGACAAGAATTCGAAGAAACCTGTTCAAGAGGGTGATAGAAACCCTAATAATGCAAACCAATTCAGAAGAAAATTTGTACCTCGTTTCATTCCCAGAGAGAGAAGGAACAATGATATACAACAAGAAAGGAGAGAAACAAAGGATCAAAAAGCGCCACGACCACTCCAGAATAATGTAGTTGATGAAGAAGAAATTGAAGAGGAAGTCTTTTTTGAGGATACAGATCAAGATATGAATTATTTTGGAGAATAGTTGACTGAGGGTTTTGTGGCTGAAGAAGATTTTTTAAACTCAGAATACTATGATGTAGATATGTTTGAAACAAAAAATGATTTGAATCTTGAAGTGACTACCGTAACTACTGATACATATAAGACTGAGTCAAATAAAACTTTAAATTTGAGGTTATGTCCAAAACAAGTAGTTCAGAATCCTAAGAAAAAGGTAGTTTTTCCTCCTAAATAGCAGTCTGATCCTGTGTTAGAAAAAAAACAAAATCATGATAAACAAAATAAGAATGTTGAAATTGAAGAGGTAAATAAAAAATATGCAGAATTTTATCCTTGAAAATGAATTAGGAAAAATCAAGATCCCTATGCCTTTCACTAAGTTAATGAAGAATCCTTCTTACAAAAATTCAATTCTGAAAATGATTGGTTCAGCAAATAGTCAACCTCCCTCTGACACAGTGAATTTACAAGAAGAAAGTCCTAAAATCTTTATTGGATTAGCTCTGGCAGAAAAAACTGAAAATGATGCAAGCGCTTCACCTCCTTTTTACATCACACTAACTATTCATGAGCAGATGATACATAATTTCCTTTTGGATTCAGGAGCATCTCATAACTTAATGCCAAAAGCTGTCATGGAAGCTTTAGGTTTGAGCATAACAAAACCTTATCATGATTTGTATGCTTTTGATTCATGAGCTGTAAAATGTTTAGGAGTGATAAAAGATATGGTTGTCAGTTTAGCTCAGGTACCAATGAAGAGTGTGATTATGGATGTGGTAGTGGCAGACATTACACCCAAGTTTGGACTGCTCCTCTCTAGATCTTGGGCAAAGAAGGTTGGTGGGACCCTACAAATGGACTTAACATATGCCACCATTCCTATATTTAGAGGAGAAAACAGAAGGCTATACAGAGAGTTACAATTTGCCTATATTGTGACTGATGACAAGAACCCTACAAATCACCCTTTGTATGTTGTTGACAAGGATTTGGGTACTTGTATGTTGCATTTTAGTGATGATGATAATACTGCTGGTTTATTACAGGTTGAAAAAGAAAATCCAGTCAAACGCACTAGGGAACAAGAAGATGAACTTTGGCAAATGTATTTTGATGGATCATCATGCAAAGAAGGTGCTGGAGCAGGGGTTCTTCTAATATTTCCTGGTGGTGAAACAGTAAGGTTAATGTATAAATTGGAATTTGTTACCACCAATAATATTACAGAATATGAAGCTTTGTTGTTGGGTTTGAAAGCTGCAAAATATTTAGGTATTCAGCAGATTTCTGTATATGGCGACTCCGAGTTGGTTGTTCAACAAGTTAGGAACAACTATCAAGTAAAACAAGATTTACTGAAAGTGTACCGTAATGAGGTATGGGATATGATAGACAATTACTTTGTGGCTTTTAACATCACCTAACAATCAATGGAAATGCACTGTGGCTTTTAAAAAGGGGTATGCTACTATGCGAAGTGCAAAATTTTCCATGAAAGCCTGACTAGTACTTCTCCAAGTAAACCTAATGCAAGTGCCATGCAAAATACAAAATGAAAAAATGCATAATGATGCAAAAAGCAAATATTTTTGTATTTTTTGAATTAAAATGAGATAATAAAGCAAAAGAATGACCCTACCACCCCCAGACTCTACAAGCACTATCAAACAGTACCCACACAAAGCACTAACGTAAAAGAGACCTGATGCACTAATCCCAAAACAAAAAATAGAAAATGCAATGACAAGAACATTCTAAAAAAAAATACAAACTAAAAAGTGCCTTTCGTCAGAAACAGAGGTGTATACAGACTCTAGAAGCATCCAAGAAGACTCAGCAATCATCCAAAATCTCCCAGCAACACTTAATCTTCCCCAAAAGGGAAAAACTCAAGGCATACACGACTGTGTGCAGAAAACCCGCGTATATACACAGATATCTTATTAAAAACCACATGTACACATGACTGTGAAGACAAAACTCGTGTACAGGAAGAAAAAGAGATAAAATAGAAGGTAAATAGACAAGCTAATAAAAAATTTACTCCTATCAGACACTACCAGGAAAACATGCCCCCAGACCCGACTCAGAAATAGAGAAATTAGAGAAATTCAAGAACATTGAATGTCGATAAAACCCCCCAAAGGAAATGACTAGGAACTTCGCAATATGGTCGCCAATTCTGTTACGGAGAAAAATTCCTATGGCTTGGGGTACCACAACAGACAGGGTAACCGCAGAAATCAATCCTTTCCCATATGCAAGAGAAACCAAATATCTAACACTAAAGGATCTTGAAACATACCTTTTTTCGAACGGTTGATGTAGATCCCCGTTGAGCTTTTCCACTCTCGCTTGTATTAGCAATTTGCTCTCTCAACATTCAACAAACAAGACAAGCATTCTATATGATGGTGTTAGACCTACTCTAGAATATATAATCAATAACATATAAGCATTTAAAAGCATTTATGGATTCAATACTCATTTAAATACACATTATTGGACAGGAAAAGATATTTCTATTTATATAAAACAAAGATTACAATAGTGACAACCTCTGTCAGCACGTCTGCGAATCAGAGAAACTAAGTTCTCCACCTCGGCCTCCACCACTTCAATCCTCCATCTCTCGATAGCAAGATCACAAGAAAAGGAAAGATTGGGAAGAACACAAAGTGCTCCAAGGGACAAAGGGATGCAGACTCAAGTATAAGCTTCGGAAAAAATGGACTATAGTTTTCTTGCTCTTCAATTCCTCCCTTTTCAATGTATCCAAAGGGTTCCTTATATAGTGCTTGAATGGGGTAATGGAAGGTCAAATCCGAGAGATCTCAAGGCATATGAAAGGCCAAGAGACAAGTGACTCGGATCCACATCAAGGAAAACTCCAAAACTATTTGGCCTTTTGCACACATCCCGATGTACAGGGGTTTTAGGGTCATATCGGCGAACATACACAAGAATAGGTTTAAAATTCATGTATGGCAAATAATGCATGTTTTTAGGGATGATCTTGGAAACATCAAAGGTACAAAAATGGTCCATGGGGTCCAAAGAGTCTGTAGAGGGATAGGGAAGGCCATAAAGGTGTGATCCACCATGTGTGGTAAAATTTACTGTAACAATAGCTACCTATATTACCTATTATCTACATAATTGATTAAATCCTTGTATTTGTTGCTAAGAGGTTGTAACTTTGGGACTAAGTTTCATGAAGGGGAGGGGAGTATGTAACACTCTAACCTTAAACATTAGTATAAGTATAAATAACATAATGGTAGTAGTGAAAATGCCATTAATATGTAAAAATAAAAAGAAATATGTGCATTTTAATTTAACTCTTTAAATAATTACAAAAATAAAATTGGTAAAAATGAATTGATTAAATCCTTGTATTTGTTGCTAAGAGGTTATAACTTCGGGACTAAGTTTCATGAAGGGGAGGGGAGTATGTAACACTCTAACCTTAAACATTAGTATAAGTATAAATAACATAATGGTAGTAGTGAAAATGCCATTAATATGTAAAAATAAAAAGAAATATGTGCATTTTAATTTAACTCTTTAAATAATTACAAAAAAAAATTGGTAAAAATGAAGGGAATTAAGGTAACTTAATTTTTTGTTGGTCAAATATCGCTAGGTCATTCGGTTAAGGAGTGGGTATCGTTAGTAAGGAGACCAACTTCAAACCCCTTAGGGGTGATTGGGAGGAGACACCCAAAAATCCAACAATGTTAAGGGTTGGTGTGGCCCAGGACGGGTGAGATCCCCGCATGATTTTGACGGCTTAAATTTCCCTAGTTTACAGGCTCTCAGCCAATGGTGTAAATTCACTGGCCTCGAGTGACATGCATTTCTTAACAAACAAACAAAAAAAGGTAACTTAAAATTGTTTAGTTAAATTAACAAGAGAGAGTGAAAACTTTGAAATAGAATGGCCTTATTCTAGAAGGAGAAACAAGAATAAGGATTGAAAATCATAGATGGAGCCAGGGGGCGGGGATATCAAATATGAATAAAAATGTAGACCACAAAGGAACAAAAAAAAAGGTATGGAGGGACAAAATGAGAATCAATTGCGATGATTGTTTAGGTGATAGAATAAAGGCTTCCACTATTGACCCAACTTGTAGCTATCATCATGGTTAAATTTGTTAGGATTCTTTTCTATTTCAAGGTCCTCCCTTGTAAGTTGAGAAGAGTAATGAGAAGTCCAGAAAATAATTTTGGTTTAATCGAAGAAAATGAGATGTTTACAATTGAAAGAGTTCTCTGCAATGGCAGACTTGGTAGAGTGATTGTGATTAGTGTCAGTGATGTGTTCTTAAGGAGAGTTTGAATGGATCTGTTAGTTTGATCGATATAGGACTTTATGCAAGAGAACGAATTTTGATCAATTCATTGGGAGAGATGGGGATCATATTTATATTTGACACTTTTAAAAATTTGTTTGAGAGTTTTGTGTGTCTTAAAGATATTTTTAATATATTTTTTATTTAAGAGTTTGGAGATGTAATTAGTGATGCCTTGGATGTAGGGAAGAGAGACTAGGGATCGAGGAGGAGGAGAGGGTTAGGGAGGCTTTGGTTTGGGATGGAGGATAAACCTAAAAGATTTATTTCTTTTTTTATTGGAGTAACCATTGTAAAGGAAGGATTTGGTGAGGTGGGATCTTTCTTCAAGTATATGCTTGGGGCCAAATATGCAGACAAATCTAGATATTATGGTTTAAAGGACTGCATATTGTTGTGCGGGATGGTGTTCGGAGTGAGAATGAAGGTATATAATAGTGTGGGTATTTTTTTTCTGAAAAATTCATGAGAAATGGAACTGTCTTGGTTACAATAAAATAGAACATATAGAAAAGGAAGAGAGTTGTTTTGTTCTGTCTCCACGTTGAATTAAATGTGAGGGGATATACATTTAAGATGAGAATGAAAATCATTGAGAGAGGCCGATCCATGAGGCTAGATGATGAACATGTCATCAACAAAATGAAACCAGCATTTAGGTTTTATGGGGTATCTATTCAATGCTAGAGCTTCAAAAGGTTCCTTGAAGACATTGGAAACAACCAGGGATAAGCATGATCCCATGGCTAATATACCTTCTATTTTATCATAGAATGTGTCTTGAAAAGACACAAAAAACTCTCAAACAAATTTTTAAAAGAGTCAAAGATAAATCTTATCCCCATCTCTCCCAAGGAATTTATCAAATCCTGTGCTCCTATGGAAAGTCCTACGTTGGCCAAAACAACAGATCCATTCAGGCTTTCCTTAAGGACCACATTGTTAACACTAATCACAATCACACTACCAAGTATGCCATTGTAGAGCACTCATTCAATTATAAACATCTCATATGATTTGATCAGACCAAAATTACTTCCTGGAATTCTCATTACTCTTCTCGGCTTATAAGCAAAGCCCTTCAAATAGAAAATAATCCTAACAACTTTAATTGTGATAATGGATACAAGTTGAGTCAATCTTGGAAGCATTTAATCTATCACCTAAACCATCATCGCAATTGATTGTTGTTATGCCCATCCCTACCCTTTTTATTATGTTCCTTTGTGGTTTACATTTTTAGTCATATTTGATATCTCCTCCCCCTGGCTCCATCTCTGATTTTCAAACCTTATTCTTGTTTATATTTCTAGACTAAGGCAATTATATTTCAAAGTTTTCACTCGATCTTCTCAATTTAACAAAAACAAATTAATTTTCCCTAATCCCCTTCATTTTTACCAATTTTCTTTTTGTAATTATTTAAATAAAATTCCCTTATATTTATCCATGTCCCCCTTTTTAATCTAATTTAATTTTAATTATTTATTTGCAATTATGTCTTTTCACATTCTTTTGTTATATTTTTAATCATTATTTTAATCATTTTAAACTTTTTTTTCTAACCAATTTTTCAATCTTTAATTTTTTTTTTAATTTCATTTTTTCTCCAAAATTTCCCAAAATCTTTATCAATACTTTATCAATAGTTTTATTTAATTAATTAGAAATATGAAACCTGTTTTTTATAATTTTAAAAATTATTTGAATTTTTGTTTTATTATAATTTTAAAAATTATTTGAATTTTTGTTTTATTATAATTTTTAATCTTTAGGGTAATCTCACCCCTTAACTTAGCTCTTATTAATCCCATTCATCCCACTTTTGTCCCCCTTATTAACCCTTTTCTAAATAAAATTTTTATTAATAAACTTTTTTTTTCAATTCTGCCCCCCATTTTTTAGCTCTCTTATTCTTTTCTCGCTAACTTCTCAACGTCTATTTGGTTCTTATCTATTTCAACCCATCCATACTCTTTTCTTTCCATGAGCATATTCTTCTCGTTGATTCATTGGTGATGGGTGGATTGTCCACCCAAAACATTGGATACTAAAACACATACACAATGCAAATCCAAAAATCATTGAAGCTAAACATACATGTATAATTGTATAAATTAATATGCAAAATTTTTGTTTATTTAAGAATACTTGATTTATAATTATAGGCTACATGAAAGAGATCAGAAAGGAGTGTACACCATTATGGGGTTGTGTTACGTTATGGTTCCTGGCATTGAATACACCCCAAGGGAATGAACAATTTCCTAGTGTTTCAATATCGAGTGTATTTTTACATGAAAATATGTTTATAACAGTTCTATATTAATGATACTGATGAGATGGACTAGACCTTTTGTGTTGTCAGGTAAGGAATGTGCAAGTTCGAGGCCCATAATGAAGAAGAGAAGTGAAGGAATCGAGTTGTTGAGAAATGTCCCATGATTCGGAATTGATTATGTGAGAAGACAGATTGTGCCATAAGGCATGCATTGGATGAGGAATTTGAGAGCGCAAGGGCAAGCCCAGGTGTGGCTTAGCCCGGGGAAAATGTTGGTTCCCTTGGGGAGGGAATTCGTGCGAAAATATTCCCTTTATTTCCTGGTATGGAAATGGTTATGGTGCATTCCCTTTCTATTTTGTGGTTACCCAGACATAGCTATTGGCTTGGCAGTGGTTAGGATAAACCAGGCATTGGTTTGGTTTAGCACCATAAATTCCTGGTAAACCGAAGCGTCGCACTGGTTGGGAATTAAATATCATGGAGTAGCCAGTGTGTTGGACAAAAAAACATGAATATATCCACAGGTGATCCAGTACTTATAACAGTGAAGAACGACTCCTATGGACCAGCATGAAGACACTTTTGTAGATAAGTATTTGATTACTATAGATTTTCTTCTTTATTGATGTAAAAATTTAATTTGTGAATTCCTAAGTTATAATTTTCCTGAAAGGAATAAGTTTTACAACAATCGAATTGATATGTAATTATTCTTTGTTGAAGCCTAGGTAGTGGCAGGATAAAATAACCTTGAAGGAATCCTAAGGATGCAGTTGGACATGTGACTATCCTGAAAAGCTCAGTATGAGAAGCCATGGAGGATGGTGATAGTGGACTTGTGTCAATCCTATCAACTAAGGTTCTATAAGCATACCATGGGGGTTGGGTACCGTGGTTGTGAATCCTTGGATAGACCTTAGATATTAAGTGTCATCACTGAAATGATGAATAGGAGAGTCAAGCATTTACATTTTGAATTGAAAGAGGCCAAGGAGTAGGGAGCCACAACAATGGGACTCCTGATTAGGATAAAATTAAGAGGGATAACCTCTTACTCCTCCATTTCCATTTTATTGTTGTATTCTATAAATAGAAAGTTGTTGAATGCATGTTACAACTGAAAGTATAACTGTGTTTATTTTTTCTTGAAATAAACCACGAATGTTGAACTAGTTAAATACTTGGAAAGGAATGAAGATGAATGGATAAATCTATATGTTGGGATAACCATGAGATGTGTGAAAGTATTTGGATAAAGCATGAACTTCCCAAGTAAATTGAATTGACTGATTTTGATGCTTATGGTTGTAATCTATGGGATTACATAAACATAAACAACATAAAGTATAGAAGATAAAGCATTCACATTATATGTACATGAAGACACCAAAGAAGAGGAAAAAACAACACGTGTATTATATCAGAGCCAGAATATGTACAAAGTAATAATAAACTATGATAATCATGGCTCACCATCCTATATATATTCTTTTATAGACAATTATTCAGTTACAATTAGTTATGTTATCCTAACGAACTGACTGGACCAACCCGATGATGGTTGAGCGGAGGACCTAGTCGATTGGTTGACTAGGCTCCTCCAACATCTCTCACATTGTTATACCAAAATCTTGTCATCCCCATGATAGGAAGATGTGAACTTTCTTAAATCCCCAAAGTATTTGTGGGAAAAGACTTGAAAATATGTATTTCCTTTTAGAAGTCCAGTTTTAGTGACACCGACGCACCTTTCTTTCATACGGTATGTGTCATACTTGGATGATGCTAGTTTCTTATGGAAAAAGAGCATCATTGACACTTATTGTCTTTGCACAGGAAGCATTGCATCTTCTTAACACCACTTTCCTATGAACAAAATGCATCGGTGCTCGTTAAAAGGAAAAAATGACAAGAATCAAGATCTTTCTAAAAGGAATCCCTTGTGGAGGCTTATCCCAACCACCCAGAATAGGTGGCATTCGAACCCCTAATCCCTAGGGATGATCCCTTAACCTTATCCAAGTAATACTCAACTCCCTTTATCCCTTTGAGCAAGCACCAAGAAAACACACATATGTTGTTAAAATATTTTTAGAGTTGAGAGGCAAAGTTTTGAGATCTTGAGGAAAAAGGCTTGTAGGAAAAATCACAACTCCAAGGATTTTCAGTTGTAATTTCTCCCTTATTTTTGTTGATACCAATATGATCTTATTTTCCATTAATGATGTTTGGTTTCCTCTATTACAATTATCCTTGGTCAGTTGTTTGTATACATAATATCATCTTGTGTTTCCACTTGTTTCTTGTTTGTTTTGATCCTTTTGCAGGGTTTGTTTTCATCAACGGGGTTGCAAGGGCTTCAAGCTAATAAGGACAACCTTCAGTTTAAGGTAAGGAATTTTTATTCAAGTGATTTGATAAATCTAGGATAATATTTTTATTCTTGTTTTTCTTTATTCTAGATCTAAATCATTTAGACTAGGGAAACGATCATTGTCTTCATTGATTGAGAATTTCCTTAAAAAAAATTGGCAACTCCAATGGGGAGTATATCATAGTCTTTGGTTTCATTATATTGAAACTTTTAGTTTCCTTTTGTTCTCTAAAGGGTGTTAAATTTACTTTGTTTCAGTTATACTTTTCTCTCATGTTCATCTATTTATTCTTGCTCAGAGCCTCATCGACGCTTATTGACACCATCAAACTCACCTATGTAATTTTTACTCAGTGACATGATTTCTCTAACGTTTCTTGTGTATAGTGATAGATCCTCACCGACGCTTATTGACAGTTTTCAAAAGGTGTCGCCAACATCATTTCCCTGTGTACAGAAAGCGTCATCCAAGAAAGGACACATTGATGCAAATCAACAAGTTGTGTCGAGGTAGGTGTTCAATGACCTTTTGAATCAGTTAGTATTTTGGTATTTGAATTTGATTTCTGGAAAATATGCACTATGTGTTGTAGCCTATATACTGGATTGGATATGAGTCGATCTTTCCATTGATCTTGAAAGATTTTTCATAAAAAAATTACATGAGTTTGATACTTTTGGTTGTGAAAGCTTTGTCTTGGGTGTATAGTCTGTTTCAGAGATCTCTTTTAATTCAATATATTTATAAAATAAAAAAATGTAGCTTTTGTATACATTTATAGGACGAACCCTTTTTGTGTTTCCTCTTATTTTCAAAAAGGAAAAAAAAATATTTCCCTTAGTTTCAATCACTATTTGACTTTTATATTCTTAAAGTAAATGAAATGTTTTGTTTTGATTTTTCACTTAATTGGAAATTGTAAAATTGAGAACACTAGTTAGTTTTTCTTTTATTTTACTAGAAATCTATTTTTAGTAAAATACAAAGAATTTGTGTGTTTGGATTTGCATTTTGAATTTTGAAGGATTTGATTTTGATTGTGTGTTTTGGGAAAATTTTCTTACTTTCTTCTTAAATAGGGCATATTTTGAAAGAAAACATAAATATTTGCACTTCATCTCGGCATGGTTTCTGAGTTGAGTATTTACATCCTTTTGTCCACCTAATCGTAAAATGATAAATTCAAGTTGTATAAGGACTCATGTTTCCTTGGGGAGGGTAACAATCATTCTTCCCAGCCACCTAAGCTACATCTTTACAATAATAATAATAATTTTAATGATTTATTATAATAATATTAGTAGTTATTATTAAGTAGAAGTAAAAGTTATACATTAATTTGCAACCCATTTCAAGGTCTTCTTTGAGTTTTTTGAGAAGGAAAATAAAATATGAGATCACAAATATTTTAAACGTGGGTTTAAGCACCTCTATGTAGCTAATGTCATGGGTCTCATATATTTAACCTCTTCATTCTATCTAACGTCTTAAATGCTTGGCGTTGAGTTTGGTGGTTGATATATCAATGCTATGATGTGAATGAATGTTTTATAATTTATAAAAAGAAATAGTAAGCATATGATCATTCCATTTTCTTGAGAAGCATAAAGTTTAATATTTTCCCTGTGATATTTTAAAAATCAAGAAAAAATTTAGTCACATAATATTGTTTTTATTTCTTGATAAGAAAGAGATCTACATTAAGACATCAAATATTTGATGTCTCAAATAGGTGCACAACACTTGGATTATTTGATGGCTCAAATAGATGCAAACCACTTGGAAAAACTACGTTTTGGCCACATAAGTGAAGCTCGTGGCTATAGAAGTTGATGTCAATGTCAAATGATGAAATTAATAACAAGGTCAAGGGAATTTATGTAATTCTTATTAATAATTAATTTAAAATAACAATATAAAAACAAAAATTACATTATTCTCAGAGGACAAAAATAATAATTAATTTTCAGCAGTATAAAAATTACAATAAAGATAACGTGAGGATGATACTGCTCAATCCAAAAATTATTGCCTTTCCTAAAAGCTCCTCTAACATGGCCGATATTTTACAACAATAACTATCAGCTCAGATAACCTAATTCACATAGAAAGTTTGAAATAATTGATTTCTGGATTTCGACCCAATCTTGGCAAATTTATGATAGGGAAAATGATTTACAGGTAGATTTAAGCAAACTAATGTTATCACAACTTTCGTTTTCCTACCTTCAAATAATGAAGATTGATCGCAACTTTCATTTCCCCACCTTCAAATATTGATGATCGATCGCGACTTTCATTTTCCCACGGTCAAAGACTGATAATCAGTTGATGTCTTACAATTTTTTTTAGCATGTCCATAGGAGAAGTTGTTGGCCTCGATTCCACGACTACTTTTATTTTCCTTCAATTGAATTTTTCCTAGGAAGCCCATTTCCCGGAGCACCCGAAGCATTGACTGCTGTAAGTTTTCTTTCAATTGAATTTCTCCTAGAAAGCCTAGAGTTTGATAAGGGTTGGCTCTGTCCACCACTAGATAACATGTGCTCAATTCTACATATAACTACATGGGGTGAAGATTCCATTTTTACCCGACTATTGATTGGTTTTCCAAAGGACTATAGTGAATTTTTAATTTGAGAGGTCTTTTTAGAGGCAAATAGTGTCTCAATTCCTTATTAACTATTTTTACTATTTTTATCTTATAAACTTTATCCACTCCATTTCATGTAATTTATATAACAAAGACACCCTATTTCCTCTGAAATTCATGTTTACCAACCATTAGAAGACCAAAATAAAACGTTGAATCATTTAAAAGGGAAAGTAGAAATCCAATATTAATAATAGATCAGAGCGACATCATGAATGAGATTTTATTGACTGTATGCCAATGTATGCTCATATATAGATTACCTTAACCTGGAATAGAGGAGCTTATCAGTATTTTGGAGGAGGAACAGAATGCTTAATAGTTTGTGGCCATAGAGAAGGTTGTTTGTGGTGTCATGAAGTGTCTGGAGGAGGAAATCAAAAGTTCCAATAGAGGAAAAGAGATTCAATCCTATGAATTCTATGATATGGATGAGATGAGTTACTTGATCAAGCCTTGATGATTTTCGTGGTGCCCCCAGGGCGAGCCTTATTTACTGGACAGACTCGTCTTTAAGGTGAGTCTGTCATGTGTCAGACCATCCATGGCATAAAGGTAAGGCATCCATGGCATGAAGGATTTGGCCCTTTCCCGGCGTAGTCTCCCGCTTCAATTTCCGGCAAATTGCAATTAATCTCGAACAGTACTTTCAACCCGCAACTTATCGATAAGCTTGCATCATTATATTGATGGGATGGTAAAGCAGTTGTTGTTCATATTCAAATTCAAAAATCTGAAATATGCATTTACCTCCAAAAACCGGATCCTCCACAAGTTCCCAGCTGCTCTGTATTTTTAGGCAGAGGAGTCGAGGACTAGTAATGCGCGCATTTCTCCTGCGTGCCAAACTCCCCAGGATGCCTGCATTAATCCTCTATAGCATGTTTCTCTCTCTACGAGGTAATTCTGAGATTTTGCTTAACTTCCTTTTATATGATTTTTTTGGTTCGCCCTTTTTTTATTTGGTTAAGTGTTTTAAATAACAATTTTTCGATGAAGTGTTTAAATAACAATTTATTTTGCAGGCCAATTTAGTATGTGTGAAAGAACATGTAAGTTGTTTAGCAATAATGGTGTGATTTCTCATTATCTTTTTTACAGCTGAAAGCGAAGGGAGGTGGAGACGGTTTTTCCAGATTCAAGCTTAAAAGGAGAGAGATCGTAATTACAATGATTTGGGATGGGCATGTTAATGGCGAAATATAAATCTTTCATGCATTTTAAAAGAAGTCATCCAGCCAATATGCCTATGCTTGATGGATGCTTCACAGTTTTTTTATGAGCAGCTTCAAGGTTGGTTGATCTCAACATCACAGTTAAATTGTTGTTAGAAGGTGTAGATTATATGGCCTACCAAACTTCCTTCCTTGACTAGATGCCCTTCCGATAGGTTTCAAACTATAAAATTGACACTCCCAGCTTGTAGCCCAATCAGGCAGGAGCTTGTGGTTCAAACTTCATCAGAAATGATGTCCGTCAAAAATAATTTTATTGGTTTTGAATTTCCAAGCCTTTGCGCACAAAATTACTTTTTTCCAGCTAGTCTGAGTGCCAGCAAGTTAAGGTGATCCAATCTGCACCCACCACCCCCGGATTGAAAGCTAAATTTCAGTCCATAGCTACATATATAATTAAAAAAAAAATATGAGGTGATCCGATCTGCACCCACCACCCCCAAGATTCAAAGGCATATTTCATACTTTTTATCTTTGGTATGAATGATATCTTGCTTTCCATAATTCGTTATGAAATTCTATGAATTATTGCAAATATAAGAAAGCATGGCATAAGCCACAACATCGTGTTTTTACTTGCAAATGTAAAAATAGCTAATGCATATTTACCAAGATTTACATATATTTTCGAATCAAGATCAGTATTATTACCTATACCATATGCATATTTTCAGATACTTATGCGATTGTCCCAAACCCGATACTTTATAACCCCATATTGATAAACGAAACTATTAACTCCGTATTTTCAGATAATTATGCGGTTGCTTAAGCTCATTCAAGCTAAATACAAATATGAGGGAAAAGGAACAGTCCATAGGATTGGAATATGGATCAATTGTTTGGAATGTGGATCAATTGTTTCTAAACTTTTAACAAACTCCTCATTAAATAACTTGCCGCGTGCTTGTTCATTGAAACAAGGCAAGCAAAATTGGTTCTAATGATGGTTTAAGCTATCTAGTTAACTAAACATACAATCAAATCCCATGTGGTTTGAAGTGCGTTTTAATGGATCATATGCTCAAGTCACTTCAAAGTCAAAGATAATAAAACCCATTTATCCATTAACATTTTTCAAACGGTTCTATGAAATCACATTGTAAGAAGATTTCATATTGTTAGAAGATATGATTAAAGTTTAATGCGATCACATTGTTAGAAGATATTATTAAAGTTTAGTATTAAAGAAGCTTGACCGGCCTCATAGTTTATGATATGCTTAGTCTTAATGATTACCATTGTGAAAATGAGATGAGAGTTATGTAAAGATAGATTTCTAATTTGAAGTTTCAAAAATTAATAGTTTTAATAATTACCATTGTGAAAATAAGAGTTTTAAGTTTTGTAGGGATACATTTTAATTAGCATGGGTGACATTTAAACTATAAAGAAAAGGGTGTCACCATACAATGATTAATAGTGTCACCAAGCATCCATATATATATAAATTTGGTATTTTTAGATTTGTGATTTCAAGCAGAAGGGTTGGTCATTTATCTTACCTAATGCCTACGTACCCATTTCTATTTTCATCTACCATTGATTTGGTTGGTATTCTTCCACCACTAATAGATTCCCTTCATGCCTCATAAAAGCATATCGACATAAATTGGTGGAGGCAATGCAACTTTTTTCTACACAAGAGCTCACTTTTAACATGCAAAGCATTTGAAAGCTTATTCTTCAACCCATGTTTTACAAATATCTTTGTTATTGGTATTTGAATAATTTTGCAGGTTCTATAGATTATAGATTCATTGGAGGAGTTTCTTATTTTTTTAAGATTATAATTAATGTTTGGATCCACACCTCCAATGGGACTACATTTATTTCGTTCATATTATGTCCATCAATTAAGGAGTTCCCGTCCATAGCTATAGATGTGCTATAGATTGACCTTTGTAGGCTTAATTCATTATGTAATGCCTCAATTTGATCTAGTTTTAAGAAGCTATAATTGCTTGAGATCCCGTAGAATTATTAATAGCTTTGTAATAATTAATGGATTAAGTAACCGATCAATAAGACCTAGGATCAAAATTGTGTTGCTCAACTTATGTACTATCCACATACACCTTTTTTTTGTTCTATGGAGAAAATAGATATGCAATTAAAAACATATTGCAAAATCATGGTTAAAAATTATTTTGAAATTGAGCTCAATGCTAAGAGTTTACTCCCTTTTGGAAATAGAGGTCCACAATTCTTATCAACTCAATTTATTTTGTTGGATGAATGTTTTTGGGATCGATGCAAAACCATATGAAAAAATACCGTATGCACAAATGCACCATGGGGGGTATCATCCCAAAACAACTATTTAATGCACAGTACCATCCCAAAACAACTATTTGATGCACAATGCCATCCCAAAATCTAATTCAATTTACTATGGTTTCATTTGCCATTCATTATTACTACATCTTCTCATATCTCCCTCAAATACATAAGTCAATAAAGTTATCATCTAAAAATTATCCCAAGCAAAAGGATATTTGA
>LPNX010210459.1:36302-48877 GCA_001517045.1 Pseudotsuga menziesii
AATTGACAGTGAATAGTTCATTTCCACTCACAAACTCACGTGCACACAACGACATTGGAAAGCTATATTTGGACACATCTAGGAGCCGAAAACAAGCGTCCAAGCACCCCAAAACAACACCCACCACCGTTGGAATAAGGTAGGTGGATTACTATTTGCATTTTGTTGCGTTTTTTTGTTTTTTTTTAATGTTTTTCATTGTTTTTCAAATAAAATCTAAAATTAAAAAATATTGCAGATGAATTGAAATCGAACAAATTTGATATTGCAGATACATTACCTCTACCATAATGACAAATACCAATGAACCTTTCGTACAAAGCAGTGAAACAAACCAATCAGAGGACCCAATAAACCCTAAATTAAAAGAAGAACTCGATGGTGAACCCCTAGAGAACCCTGAAGATGAGTTACATGGGGATTTAAACCAGTTAAATATATTGAGTGATGAACCGAAGAACACCAAGGAACCCTCTCGGGTTTTCCTCGCCACATCACTACAAAACATAATCGAGTCTATCAACATTGCCCACAGTGAGATAACCAATTTGAGCCAATATAGGGCTCGAATGAGAGAAAATTATGCCACTGATATATCCAACGAAGATATAAAATACCTAAATATCACAAAATCCCAACTATGGAGCAAATTTATAGATCCGAGAATAGGATAGCCTCTAGATGTGAGGAAGAGGCGAGTTTGCATGGACTCATGTAATTACCAGCCATGGAGAGAAAATTGGAGGAAGAGATGGTTCATGGTTTTTAACAAGCCTCCATGCAACAATGTTGAGGTTCCACGGTAATGCTCATGTTCCCACTAATAATGCTCATGGTTCCATAAATGCCCATGGTTCCATAATGCTCATGGTTCCATAAATGCGCATGGTTCCACCAATAATGCTTGTGGTTCCACCAAAAATGCTCGTGGTTCAATAAATGGGCATGGTTCCACCACTTGGTGACCATTGCTCAGGGTTCCACCACCAACGCTCATGGTTCCACCAATAATGTTAATGGATCCATTAACTTGGTTGGAGACTCAACCAACAAATATGCAAGATTACACCAAATATGTTCATGGTTCCATGAACAATACTCATGGTTCCACTAATAGTGCTCATGGTTCCGCCAACAATGCTCATGGTTCCACTAATAATGCTCATAGTTCCACGAAAAATGCTCATGGTTCCATAGCTAGATGTCATAGTTCCACCAACAATGCTCATGGTTCCACTAATAGTGCTCACAGCTCCACTAACAATGCTCATGGTTCCATAAAAAATGATCATGGTTCCCTAAACTGAGTTCTTGGTTCCACCAATAATGCTCATGGTTCCACTAATAATACTCATGGTTCCACCAATAATGCTCATGGTTCCATAGCTAGTGCTCATGGTTCCACTAATAGTACTCATGGTTCCGCCAACAATGCTCATGGTTCCGACAATAATGCCTATTCTTAGTGGAACCATGAGCATTGTTAGTGGAACCATGAGCACTATTAGCGGAACCATGAGCGTTATTGGTGGAACCATGAACATATTTGGTGTAATATTGCATATTTGTAAGATGAGTCTCTAACTAAGTTAATGGATCCATGAACATTGTTGGTGGAACCAGAAGCGTTGGTGGTGGAACCATGAGCAATGGTCACCAAGTGGTGGAAGAATAACATTTTCCACTTACTTACCAAGTGGTGGAACCATGAGCACTATTGGTGGAACCAAGAGCTCAGTTTATGGAACCATGAGCACTATTGGTGGAACCAAGAGCTCAGTTTATGGAACCATGAGCATTGCCAGTGGAACCATGAGCATTGTTAGTGGAGCCATGAGTACTGTTAGTGGAACCATGCGTACTGTTCGATGGAACCATGAGCATTGTTAGTGCAGTTGTGAACACTATTAGTGGAACCATGAGCAGTGTTGATGGAACCGTGACCTCTAACTATGGAACCATAAGCATTTTTCGTGGAACTATGAGCATTATTAGTGGAACCATGAGCATTGTTGGTTGAACCATGAGCAGTATTAGTGGAACCATGAGCATTGTTCATAGAACCATAATAAGCATTGTACATGGAACCATGAACATATTTGGTGTAATCTTGCATATTTGTTGGTTGAGTCTCCAACCAAGTTAATGGATCCATTAACATTAGTGGTGGAACCATGAGCGTTGGTGGTAGAACCATGAGCAATGGTCACCAAGTGGTGGAACCATGCCCATTTATGGAACCATGAGCATTATTGGTGGAATCACGAGCATTATTGGTGGAACCATGTGCATTTATGGAACCATGAGCATTTATGGAACCATGAGCATTATGGAACCATGCACATTTATGGAACCATGAGCATTATTAGTGGAAACACGAGCATTATTGGTGGAACCATGTGCATTTATGGAACCATGAGCATTATTGGTGGAACCACAAGCATTATTGGTGGAACCATGCGCATTTATGGAACCGTGAGCATTAGGAACCATGGCATTTATGGAACCATGAACATTATTGGTGATAACATGAACGTTATTAGTGGTTCCATATACAAACCTCTTGGTTCCACTAACTGATGACCATTACTTGTAGTTCCACCACTAACGCTCATGGTTCCATAAATAGAGATCATGGTTCTACCATCAATGCCCATGGTTCCACCAACAATGCTCATGGATCCATAAATAGATCTCATGGTTTCACCAACAATGCTCATTGTTCCATAAATAGAGCTCATGGTTCCACTAACAATGGTCATGGTTCCACTAATATTTCTCATGGTTCCACCAACATTGCTCATGGTTCTAGAAATACAGCGCATGGTTCCACTAGCAATGCTCATGGTTCCATAAATAGAGTTCATGGTTCCACCAACAATGTTAAGGAACTAAAATGGAAACCGTGCATCAAAACAAGGTTCCTGTGGGTCATGCAAGTGTGTTTAGGGAGTTTTCATGTGGGAACACTAGCCACATGTTCACAGTTGAGGAATTTGCAAATCTAACCCCTATGTGCAAAAATGTCACATTCCCTTATTGAGAAAAACCCTAGTTTCCAAAATTAACCTAAAATAGGATCCCTTGTCCATGGACCAAGAGTAGAGGGCCACCCCTAGCACTATCCCAATGAAACCAAAATACCTGACTCCCACATACCTGACTATATACATGTGGTCATTCGACTAGATCATCGAGATCAACTCTAATAACAACGGTATCCTTTAGCCTCTCGTGCTCAAAGTAAGGCAACAAGTATCGTGACTTTGATGAGTTCTTGCTTGGCATTAGTTGCATCTGTATATTGTTATCCTCTAGGTGATTGTAGAACAATTGAAAGTTGTGTTGTAAAAGAGCCAAGTCATGACACCTGTCATCAATTATGTAAAAGTGATACTTCTTCAATATAACCCTTTTCTCTTCAGTACTATCAGTCCTGGGAGATCCTTCGGGTTTCGCAAAAGCATACAATCAGTCCTATTTATGGAACCATGAGCATTGTTGATGGAACCATGAACATTGGAAGTGGAACCATGAGCTCTATTTATGGAACCATGAACATTAGTGGTGGAACCATGCAAAGAACCTTGAACAAACTTTATGGTAAATGACCATTGAACCATGAAGAATGTAGATGGAACCATGGAATTTTTTTATGGAATAGTGAACAATGTGGGTGGAACCATGTACAATGCATATAACACCATGTGCAACTAAGAAACCTTGAACAACGTTGGCGAAACCATGAATATCATGAGCATTATTTAAGGACCATGAATCATTTGGTGAGTGACGCATTTGTGGTCACGAGGTGATGGAATCCTGAATAATGCATATGGAACCTTGATAAAGTTAAAGTTGATGCAATCATGAACATAGTTGGTGGAAAAATCTTGCACATTTGGTGGAAAAAAATTAAACAATTTATAACATATATCCAACGATTTAATTGTCAACCCGGAGAGAGCGTAAACATGAGCTCATGGTTCCATAGACAGGGCTCATGGTTCCACCAACAATGCTCATGGTTCCATTAATAGAGCTCATGGTTCCATAGACAAAGCTCATGGTTCCATAAATAGATCTCATGGTTCCATTAACAAAGCTCTTAGTTCCATGAACAATGCTCATTTTTCCACCAACAATGCTCATGGTTCTATAAATAGAGCTCATGGTTCCATAAACAGAGCTCTTGGTTCCACCAACAATGCTCATGGTTCCACCAATAATTCCCATGGCTTCATAAATGTGCATGGTTCCACAACCTTGCGACCACTACTCATGGTTACACCACTAATGCTCCTGGTTTCATAAGTAGAGCTCATTGTTCTACCATCACTACTCATGGATTCACCAACAATTCTCATGGTTCTATAAATAGAGCTCATGATTCCACAAACAATGTTCATGGATCCATTAACTTTGTTGGAGACTCAACTATAAAATATGCAAGAATTTGCTACCAAATATATTCATGGTTTCATCAACACTAACTTTGATCAAGGTTCCATATGCATTATTTAGGGTTCCACCACCTCATGATCAAGTATGCATTACTCACAAAATGGTTTTTTACCCATAAATAGTGCTTATAGAAATTCACCCTCAAAGTTGCAAACATTGCAAATAATTTTTTCCAATTTATCTTAACAAAATATTTGATTGTAATCATTAATCTTAAATAAATAATTTTACCCTTTTGATTGAATTCATACTTATTTTTATATTTAAATTTTTTTACAATTATTATATCAAGTTATTTTATATATTTTAAAATTATTATTTTAATATTGAATTTCAATTTTCTTTCAACTACATTAAAGTTCTCTATTATATTATATTTATTCAAATTACATGTATGTATTTGTGAAAACACTTTAAGCAATTGCATATTTAGATATATTATGAGAATATGATATTTTGATGTTTGTTTTTCTAACATGAATGCTATCAAAGAAAACCACATGAATCCATTACAAATAGACATATGTTTTTGTCTTTAGATATCTTAATAACATAATTATTTTTATAAAAAAAGTTAAGATTTATTTATTTATTTTGTGAATACAAAATAATGAAATAACACTTGCAACATTTAGATAATGTAACTCTTTGAATAAAAAGTTAAGATTTTTTTTTATGGTTTTTTTTGTGGATATGAAAGAGTGAAGTATCACTTAGTAAAAGATAGTTTTTTTTTTAAACAAAATTTTGAAAAATGTATAAATTATGTTTGAACAAAAATAATTAAATATATTAGTATTTAATCGATATAAGTGAAATAACAATTGTAGTGATAAAAGACAGATTTCTATTAATTAAATTAAATTTATATAAAAAAAAATTGTTAAAGATATGATTGTTAAATCAGCATAAATGAAACTAACACTTTCTTTCTTTCTTGTAAACAACATTTTCAAAAATAAGGTTTAGCAAAATTTTCAAAAATAGAGTTTTTCTTTATGATTTTTTTTGGTAGACAATGTGAAGTATGTACATATTTATTAAAGTATTAAATAACACAAATTTTTTTTTTTTCATTAAAAAGAAATTGTATATAAAATTAAAATATATTTATATTAATTTGTATATTATTATATCAATATATTTTAAACTAAAATATATTAATAATAAATGGAGATGTCTAAAAAATTGATCATTAAATCAAAATGCAACTATGTTTTAATCTCATTTTTTATGGTAGAAATAGATTCATCACTTTCAAAAACCTTTGGGGCATCCCAAATTCCTCATTTAAGGCACTTAATCCATAGAGTCTTCACTTAAGGCTTGAGGTATTCAAATTTAAAATGAAGGTATCTATTGCGTTTTTCAAAAGGCGTGTAGATGATTTATTTAGATAAGCTATGCTGAAATCATGGATGAAAATTGGGTTTAGGCCCTTGGAAGTATCGTTAGCCAGAAATTAAAATGATTATAGGGATGAAGAAGCTACTCTTAGGCGTAAGATTTGAAGAAATTGGGTGTTATGAATCCTCCACCAACATCTTCCTTCAAGAAAATATTTTTCATAATTAATAATAAAATGCTCTACTCATTAAGATTCATAATGAAAACTAAATTAGGATTAATAAACTCTTACGTCGTCGACCCACGAATTGGTAAGAATTCGCATGCTTCAATATTTTGAGAGAAGGGGATTTTTCCTCACTCAGCCTGGCCAACCAAAGATGAAATATTCTATCACGTAAAGTCTGGTCAGATGACGAGCTGGAGCAGGACTAGAACGGCTGCAAGTGTGGAAAGATTTAGGTGACTCGACAGCTATGAGAAAAGTCAATGTTGTTGGCTTCAAAGTCGCAAGAAGTTCAACGTTCTCTCGTAGGAATCAAGGAAGTCTACATTTCAATACAAGAAATCTCTCAAGAAACGCGCTGGCAAAGATCGAGGAGGCATAAGCAAAAGTCATTGAAGAGATAAAACGAAGATCTCGATAACGAGAGATATTGTGGAGCTTGAGAAAGTTGATGAAAAGTCTGTTAGTAATAACATTCATATAAAACTCTTGATTAACATCAATACTAGAATTAATGTCCACACACCACTGGTTATTAAATTGTATTTTAGTATTAACTTTTCTATGAAATCCAGTCATAACACTACATGTAACATGGGCACCATGGGGTTAGGATGTATAGATTTTCCATAGATTTTCTTTAAACACAATGTTGGAAGACTTTTTTTAAATCAATGAAAGAACATATGAAATATCTTTCATGTCCTTACCATTCTTGAAAATAATCGTAAAGATGGGAACATGATCAATTGTATGTTGATACATGAACCGGCTTGCCTACCCCTAGCAATTTTATTATTGTTACCAAGTAATTGAGTATTTTCCCTTTTAAAAATCACTACAAACAAAATTGTTAACACAATAACCATGATAGTTTATGGGTTATCTCATTTCCAAATTTTGAAATAAAGACAATTTTTTAAGCCACTTTTTAGGAAAACATAGAAGAACACATAATATTTTAAGTTATAAGTTTTAGTTGTTTATATTAGTATTACTCAATTCTTTAGTTTTTCTAAAGATGATGTTAGCACATTTTTTTTTTCTTCGGGTCTTCTTACCATAGGTTTATGGCTCTCTATTGAGTTTAGGTTAAATATTAACATTTTTTTTTATTCAAGTTTTATTGTAATTGCTTATAATATTTTTTTTGCAATTTTATATTCTAATTGCTTGTATTATGCATAGAAATTTTATTAAAAATAATATTAATATTGAAATATATCATTATGAAGATATGATTAAATTTATGTTAATTATCTTCATTTATTTGAAAATTATCAATTATGAGAGGTACAATTTATTATTTATGTTTTCAAATATAATTTTTATTTTTTTATTTATATAAATATATAGATGGAAGTGGTGAAAGTTGTGACAAGGAATGAAAAACACTTTAAATCTAAAAACATAAAAACATATATAAGGATACTAGTCAATGGTGGTTTCCATTTGGTATGTAGAAATTCTTCAATAACTTGATTTCAAAATTTTAATTGCTATTTTTTTCCTTGAAATAAATATAGTTATACTATTTTTTTTTATACAGTTAATACTCTTTTCAAATTTTAAACATAATTTCCACATTTTATCATTATTTTAAAATCTACCTTAAAGTTATAATTAATTTATAATTCAAAAAATTGACCTTTAAGATGGATTTATGATGATTTCAATTTTTTTAGTTTTTGTGTAAAATTTCAAATTAAATTACTTTCTTTGTAATTAATATTTTAATGGGTTAATATATTATATCAAGCTAAATTATATATATAAACTAAAAAACATAAATATATATATATATATATATATTCAATTTACATATAAAAAAATAGATATATTTTCAGTTTACATATCTAAAACATAATATGAAATTTATTTTCATCCCACTAGATGCTTTATATATCCAAGGAGAAATAGAAGATGAATTCATGTTAATCAAGTCATAACAAGTAGGTTTTGCAATTCATACCAACCATGCCATAGGAATATCCATTAGCTTATCCATGTGTGGGATTTCCTTTGAGATTAGTCATACATAACCAACCTTAAGATGATAGTAAAGATGATAGATGATCTTTGCCTTAGAGTGTGTTGAAATATAAAAAAATTAGGTCTTTGCCTTATCTAAATGTGTGAAGACACTTTCCTATTTGATGTTTAGTGTCATTTTAGGCCCTCCTTTGCCTTTGTCCTAGGCTCAATTGCATGCTTGGTTATAGTAAATGATTTGACTAATCCATTTGGGTCTCTTATTTTCTAAGTAAGATCTCTTTTGGTAGTCATAGTACATACATTAGTTGGGTCACTTATTTTCTATGTAAGATCTGTTTTGGCCTTCATAGTACATACATTAGTTGGGTCTCTTATTTTCTAAGTAAGATCTCTTTTGGCCTTCATAGTACATACATTAGTTGGGTCTCTTATTTTCTAAGATCAATCTCTTTTGTTCTTCATAGTACATATATTAGTTGGTATTTTTATTAGTTAGTTTGTCTTTTTTGACCCTTCCTAATCCAATACAACTTGCCCTTTTGGGCATCCACTTGACCAAAATATCATTTTCCTTCCATGGTTTTGGCATGTACTCACACCTTCCTATGCTATATAGCATGTTGTTTTTAAGAAACTACCCACATGTTCTTAGATATATGGCATAGAGCATTTTGTACTCTAGGTCAAAAGTTGTACACTGAGTTTTTTTAGAAGACCCTTCCAATGGTTAATACAATGGTTGACCAAGCTTCTTAAGAATTCTGAGATGTAATAATGTCATTCCAAGTTTCTTCAATATAAAAAGACTAATGTATATCTCTCATACATATGATAAAACCTTTGTCACGTCTCCAACTCACTCGCAATCTAGTTCTATGCTTCTTACCTACACGGTTCCGGGCTTAAGATGTGTTATTTCCATCAAACCTCCACATAATTGAATAATGTTATGAATGGTATTTTCCTTTCCATTTAGCTTAACACCTTTTTGGGGGGCTTTGATTGAATTGATTGAGATATTTTTCCTAATCCCAAGTTCCCTTCTTAAGGTAGACATGTTTTAAAGGGAAACATGCAGATATAAGAATGATGAAATAACTTTAACTACCAAGAGCGCACATGCATACATTCTTACACTTTTATTTGGTTTATTATACATTGGTATTCTTTCTAGTTGTGTTTCATTTAGAGATAGGAGTGCTTAAAATTTTATTTCACCGGAGAAAAAACGAAATTATAGATATGTAAGGTTCTTATCTAACACAATAAGAAATTTTATGTTTGTAGAAATAACGGGTGATGTTTATCACCAAAATACTATACAACATAGTTGTGACTCGTGTGCAATCCAAGCGAGATTTCAGAGTACGCTTCTTTGCGAAGGAATATTTTAGGAGTTCAAGCTACCTGGACATTACAAGCATTTAGCAAAGCTAACGATTAATTATCTGTCCTACTAATTTCACAACTCCATAGGATTATCCATGTATAATCTTAAGAAACACAGTAGTAAATTGAGTAAGGCAGGCAACTAACTGCCTTCGCTGATACAAAATTGTTATCAAGAAAAGGCGTGGGCTAGCTATGGAGCAAACCTCCCTCCATGGGACGGAGGAGCAAAGTCAACGTTGACTTTGCTATGATAAGAACGAAGCAATTTATTCTCCCATTCCATGTACTCCCTGGGAGTCTTGGAATTGGTCTCCTGCATTTTGTGGTCCAGCATTCGTTTCCTCAAAAGTATCATATTCACGTCCACATTGTTAGGACCCCTGCATACAAACAAGTACGGCGATTAATGTAACTGTATAAAAGGCAAATTCCCACGGAAGGAGATCTTCAGAAAAATTAACCATAATATTTTTCAATCCAGAATCTAAAAAATACCTGAACCAAATCGGTGTTCGCCAGAGCAGCTTGTAGCTCTTACAACAACCTGCCTAGCGCTACCTCGTCTCTTCCCTACTGAAGCAGAAAGAGAGGGCAGGCTCCCAATCTTTTTCTGCAATAATGGTGAGAACGCTGAGCATATTTGGGTTAGAAGCCTATAACAAGCTTTGGGAATTACTATTATTGTATGTCTGGCATCCATTAAATCTCTGTTTGACTCGCTGATCTGAACCTTGTAGCAGCAGGCTTAGCTGAAGAGAATGTTTGCTTCTAGAATAGAGTACTCCATTATTAAGAATTGCCTCAGATTGTCAGTGATAACCTCATCTAACGCATAAATTATCTGCAGTGGAGGTCATTGAACTGGTTGTTCTCTTGCTGTAATGGAGCGGGTAACGCATTCAAAATTCAAATTTACAATAAAGCGCCGAACGCATTCAAAATTCAAATATAAATTTCCCTCCCATTCCCAACTTTGGTTACGCCATCTCCTGTCTACATCAAAGCTCGGCTTTCCTTAAGTGTGGTGGGAGGTTTCCAACGCACACCATTTGACAGCGAGTTTTCGGTCACCGGATCCGATAACTGTAGCCAAGGCTTATGGATGGATCCCATAGAAGGATGGATGTAGGCGTCGATGGATGGATGGTCTTGACACCTGACAGGCTCGCCTTAAAGACGAGTATGTCCAGTAAATAAGGCTCGCCGTGCCCCCAGTGGGAGGAAGATATCGCATGCATACTTTGGCAGATCACTGACTGATGTAAAACATAGAAGGAGATGTAAGGAGATGTAAATCATAGAATGGAGAACACTGGTCGCATATCTGATCACGGGTCAAATCACATGTCAAACACAGAAGGAGATGTAAATCGCAGGTCAGATCGCAGATAGATCGCGATTTCCAAATCGCAGGAAGACCTTGGTGTAAATCACTGATTAGATCGCCAGCTAAGATCGTCAGAATACTTTTCAAACTAAGATCACATATTGGATCTCGAGTTGGATCGTTCATTGAATCGATGAATGGATCGTTGGTTGGATCCCTGAATGGATCGATGGTTGGATAGCTGGTTGGATCGTTGGTTGGATCACTGAATGGATGGATGGTTGGATCGCAGAATGGATCTCTGATTGGATCGATGAATTATTTGTTACTCAGATCTCAAAACAAAATGATAGCAAAATCCATAATTTTACAGCCTTTTGATCAAGATTTAAAACGTAATAACTCTATATCAAAAAATTTCCAGACTTTCATAGATCTAAGGCAAATTTTTACAAATCAAAACCACAAAAGAATTAAAAAACAACAGTATTCACCATAGATTCAAAAAGTTATTGAATTAAAATATATATAGATCTATGCAACAACATTAAACCCTGACAATGGATAAATCTACTATTTATCACGACTAGTTTTTCCTTATCAATTTGTTGACAAAAGTTACCTCCCAAAGAAACATTGTTGTCACCACATCAATGTTGTGAAGACTAGCATCCTTTGTCAATCCAACATCATGGCTCTGATACCAAATGATGAAGAGGTGTCCTCAAACACACAATTTTATTAATAAGGAAAAAGAAATTTACATTACACTCACTAGTCTCTCTTAACCTCTCATAGGGATGAGAGCTTGTTTATATAGCTCAATCCTGCACTAGAAAGTAGGAAGACAACCAATCACATAATCACATGGAAATTATAGGTGTCATTTACAAAGAAACGGTCCTATTCAAAGTCTAATTGCTCACTAAACTAATTTATAACTGCATATAAAAAGTTTCTTGCTGAAACAATTGTGGAAAGAGATATAGGAGCACAGGAAACCTGTCATATGTTGTTAAAGCTTCCTCTTGTTATTTCAAGCCGTAGCTTTGTTTCAGTGAATGTTGGCAGAAAAATATTCAAAAGAGTTTCTTCCAACTTGGATAACAACAAATTCCCAACAGGGTCTGGGTTTCTAGAACACTACCAAAATAGACCTCCATTTCTGGAGCACTTATCTTTGATTGAAACTGCACGATCATGGTCTTTTAGTGGTCGACGTCAGAGAGAACCATGGAAGCCAAGAGATACGCCTGCGATAGTTCGTGTATGGCCACGGTTCTGTGAAGTTCCTAACAGCAATTCAGATTCCTTTGAGTCATTTTGCCTCAGTGAATTGCTTCTCTATAAACCGTTTAGAAACATTCAGATTGATATTGGAGCCAACACAGAAATTATTATTCATAACTAGAGGATCCTTAGATATCAAGCTTGGCATGTCAATAGGATACCTTTAGAACCAGATACCAATGAAGAATATGACGATACACATGAGGATGAAGTGATTCATGAGAATGACATGGATGAGTGGGAGATGTTGTCACGTCTTATTCCTCCCAACACTATTCAGGTTTCAGACATTGATACTCTTGGTCGCAGAGACTTTGACTTGATCCATGCATGGAATAGTACAACAGGTTGGAATAGAGACTTGGAGGACCCAACAGATTTCATAAAAAATGTACGCTCAAGAGGATCCATACCAGATGTCTCACATTCTACATCGGCTTCTCCATCCTCTTTTTCTGATAAGCAACGTCTTTGTTTTGAAACTATTATTCAACATTTCCATGAAGGACCTAATGTAGACCCGTTGAAGATGAT
>LPNX010210459.1:56475-386476 GCA_001517045.1 Pseudotsuga menziesii
TTTTTATTTCTATTAATACTTTTTTTCATATATACTATACAGAAAAACATTATATTAATAATATTTTAAGTATATTATGTTTTATATTAATTAAATAATATGGTAATTATTATATTTAATATTATTTATTATATATTATAATTAAATAAAAAATATTATTTTTATTAATATTTTGTAGATATGTCTATGTGCGCACCGGTTACTAGCAACAACCACATTAAATTAATAATGTGTCTGGATACGCCGATAGGCGTAAATTTAGGCACATACTTTTTCTATTAATGTTTTTCCCTATAGTATGTGCTTAAATTTACGCCTATCGGCGTATCCAGACACATTATTAATTTAATGTGGTTGTTGCTAGTATAATACTAGAAAATACCTAGACTATAAAAGTTAGGATTAAGAGGTCTAACATTAACAACCTATTTTACTAAGAATATTTTAAACCTAATTAAATGGTATATTTCTTGCTACAATTTCATAAAATAAATAATATATGAATTGTCTATTATATTCGCATTCATTATCTTCAATAAATCAATTAACAATTCTAACACAACTTAAATAAATAGAAAATTTGAATGAACGCCCACCCAAAGAGAATAATATCTACTTACCTAATAAATGACTACTGTCATCTGTTACGAATTTAATCCTTTATCAACAAAAACAATTGGCCAGGCCCCTGAACCCTCACCAATTGAACATATTCTAGACCAAACAGGTGCGCTCACAAACAACAAAAAAACAACAAAAACAAGCAACAAAACGCCCAAAATAAAACCAACAAGGCTCCAATTCCCACCTCTTGGTCTTTCCCCCTTTTATTAGTTAATTTTCATATTTTACTCAATTTCTTAATTTTGGCATGCATGACACAATTTTCATCCATGCACCTAAATTAAATTACAATGCACATATTCCTTTGTATTTTTACATATTAATTGACCTTTCCATTACTGCCATATCTTATTTATACCTATAATAATGTACAAGGTTGGAGTGTTACATAGTTCCCCCCTTCAGGAAACTCAACCCTGGAATTATAGCCCCCATCGCAACAAATACTAGGAATTACTGTAATCAGTTATGTATATAATAGGTAATATAGGTAGGAAGTTGGCACTATTATGAAGATGATAAATTTATACGTGTGGCCATCACACATAAAATTTTCACTTGCACTAATACAATCACAACACCCTAAGTTACATCATGCACTATATTAATTTCAATAATGTCTAGAATGCACTTAATCATTCAATTTATGCGTCAATCTCATTACACAATCAAACATCAAACAAGTCAAATAAAGGAGTCAAATTAAACAAATAAAAGTACAACATTCATGAAACTCCCTCCTTACTTACTCACCCTCTCCTCGAGAATCATACCATGCATCGCCTCCAAGTTTTAGCCTCACAGTCGCGTGTACACACGGTTTTGATTGAGATATCCGCGTATATACGCGGGTTTTCTGCACACAGTCGCGTATGCCCTGAGTTTTCCTTTTAGAGGAAGATTGAGTGTTGTTGGGTGAGTTTTAATGATTGTTGAGTCTCCTTAGATTCTTCTAGAGTCTATATACACCTCTGTTTCTGACCAGAGATGCTTTTTAGGGTAAATATTTTTTTAAGAATGTTCTTGTCATTGCATTTTCAATTTTTTGTTTTGGGATTAGTGCATTAGGTCTCTTTTACCTTAGTACTTTGCGTGGTTGCTGTTTCAATAGTGTTTGCAGAGTCTGGGGCTGGTAGAGTCGTTCTTTTGCTTTATTATCTCATTTTTATTCAAAAAATCCAAAAATATTTACTTCTTTGCATCATCATGCATCATTGCACTTTGCATTTTGCATGGTAATTGCACTAGGTTTGCTTAGAGAAGTATTAGTCAGGATTTCATATAGAAATGATTGCATTTGTCATTTGAAGAAAATTTTGCATTTCACGTAGTAGCATGCCCTGTTTTTTATTCGACACAATGCATTTGCATTGATTGTTAGGTGTGCATTTTACTTCATGTTGCATCATAACACCATTGGTTGCACGATCATATACCTTTTTGAGAAATAAGCCAAATAAAATGAACACTTAATTAAAATGGATTACACTATTTTTTGTTATAGGCTACACCAACAAGATTACAATTTAGGGTCTTGGAATAGTTCATATTGAGTAAATTCTCTAAGACCACTAAACAACAACATGTATGTGTCTGTCCAGGTGAGAGTGTGAAATTCCTTGGTATAATTAGTGTTTCTCAGGATCCTCCTCTTACAAGGGAGTTAAGCAGGAGGCAGTGTGAGCGGTTATTGATTGGGATGACCCCTAGTCATAACTGAGGAGCGCCGGAGATATTTACAATATTTTATTCATATCTGGGGGCTCTTTTGAGAGTTTTGGGATTTTCTACCTTGCCCATACAGTCAATCCTGCCTCCGACTGTCTGCCTAAGCATTGATTATATTGAGGTGACCTTAGTTTCCTTACCTAGGTTATCGAGGGGGTACTTCGCAGTGGTTATTCTGCAGGTGTCCCAACCAGGTTGGGGTCGGACAGCACAGTCCCTATATGCATTGAAGCTGAGGGCCACAATAATTGGTTACGAACCTCCGCTTGTTGTGTTTGGGAGTCTCAAGCCTCTTCTAGGAGAGACATACCTGCTTCATTCGAGAGCTCACATATCCTACCCTCGTTTGCTTGTGATTGGCTTTAGATTATATAGGTGTATGCTCTGTGCAAGCTAGCTTGCTTAGGGTTTGTGTAATTAGAAGATTCTTTTTCATTTTTCGAGTCATTGTGGATTCGAGTGCGGCACTTTGCCATTCTTGTCATTTAGTGAGACTTGCGCCTTCTACATCTCCTCCTCCTTTGGGAGAGAGAAACAGACGATCCAGGAGGACTACTTATCACATTGATTCACACACAATGGGAGATTATGAAGATGAAATTCCTGAGTTGTCTTCTCCACCTCATGAGGTTGGGGAAGAAGATCCTACTCCTGTATATGATCCTTCACCTGATATACGTACACACTTTAGGTATGATCCTTCAACTAATATACCTGCACACTCTAGGTATGATCCCTCATTCACAGGTCGTCGGTATTGGATGTCGGGCGACGAGCTTCATCATGAACCTGTGAGCACTAGTTACGTTAGTTATGGCATGTCTGGTATCCCTGCACATGATCTACCACACCATGCCAAGTCGGATTTTGAACCTAACACTATGCCTGGGGTCACTCCTATTCCTTTCCATGCGGAGAGATTTGGGAGCACGAGTCACATTGCACCCTCCATCCCGGCGGTGGAAGCTACATCACATGTTCGTCCTAGACCTGGTGTTAGTAGTCCTATTAGGATACCAGAACCAAGACGAGTGACTATAGGGAATACCACTTACAACACTTCACATGTCCCTTCATCCTCTATTTCTAGTTCTTCGAATTCTATTCCTCTCCCTCATTCACGTGGTCCTTCGGACTAGAATGTTGCTACTAGTCATGTTCATACTGCTGCTACTCACGTAATTGTGTCTCAGAGTCAAGTACCTCCTATTATCTCAGAAAGTCATATTCCTACTTCTGGAATGTCCTATGGTCTATAGCAAGGAGTTCCCCATATTCCTACTTATGGAGTTTATCATGGGACATCCCATGGGACATCTCATGGCGCTTCTCATGAACAATATTATCGACCACAGTATGGACAGAGTTATTCACCTTATGGGTACGGGTATCAACAACCTGCTTACTCCCCGAATTATGGCTTCGTAGCTCCAAATAGTCAAGGTACACCACATTATGGTGCTTCCATGCCACCCTACACGGGTCAAACAGGAGGAGGATACTATGGCCATGGCCATGGTGGTTACGGTAATCAGTCATATGTGAACCAAAATTATCACGGAGCGTGACATCGACCTACTCAAACTAGGCTCCCTTTCCTCGCAACATTAAATTTTCTTGACTTTTCGAGACTAACGAACGATCTGGTATCTTATGACGCGGCTTGGCCAGATGTCCCTACCCAGCTTCCCTCAGACATTCCCAAATTTGAGGGCAAACCAAGAGAATATCCTAGTGAACATGTTACTACATTTCACCTTTGGTGCTCTTCTAATTCCTTACATGATGATTCGATCCATTTAAGGTTGTTTCAATGCACCCTCATCGGGCCTGCAGCGAAATGGTACATAGAGTTACCTAGGGGGGCATTCGTTTTGTTCGATGACCTAGCTATGACTTTTCTTAATCACTTCCAAATACCAGTGCATTACAACATTGGTTCAGAATTCTTGTCAAGATTTCGTCAAGACAAAGCCACGCATATCTCGGACCATATCCAAGAGTGGCGTAGACAAAAGAGATTGATTAAAGCTTTCATAATGGCGGAGTTTCTCCTTGAGTGGTTCCTTAAATCGTTACTGCCTTCTATAGCGAAGGATGTTTCTACATCCGAAGTTTAGAATGAGGAACAAGCCATTTTTAGGGCACAGGAATTGGATTTGATTTATGTTCAATCCCTATTTTTATATGAGATCATTCCTAATGCTCCGCGTTATAGTTTCAACCCTAAGGTCAAACCTGTACCACATACCGATGGCATGGTTGGTTGTACGAGTACCAAACCTATGGATTCGGTTGTGAAATAGGTGAGTCAACTGTCTATCAACCAATCTGCCTCGGGTACAAGCCACGGCTTCGTCTCAACCCACCCAAACAGTGAATGTGCTTTCGATGCAATCGTCAGACTAGAAGGGTAACCAGTAACCTGGAAGGAATAAGAAAAAGTGTAAGAAAAATCGTAAGGGTGGGATTAGGAATGAAAATGCCAATTCGAATGACAAGAACGCCCATAATGCTGGGGGGACAAGCAGTCTAAATGTAAGGTTAAGTTTCCTTGCAAGTTGTGTAAGGATGACCACCTCACTCACTTGTGCCCTCGTATGGAAGATGCCTCGAGATTCATAGCAAAGGGCCCAGTTGTGCTGACCAACCCTTTACCACATAATCAAAACATGAACTCGAGGACCCATGATCAGTCTGGTGGAGATCAAGATCTGTCGGAAGCCAGTAATGGTCATGGTTTCATCAATATGGTGTGTGCTACTAAGGTTGTAACCCGTGCGAAGGACTATGGTTCATCATAACCAGACCTTGGAAAGGAACCTGCTCCACTCGGGAGTCCTTTGCATATTGAAAACCCTATGGATAAACCTGAAGTCACACCTCACATTCCTAATGGAGTTCTAAAGTGTTTAGGACACAATCCTAATTCTCGAGCTGCCTAGAACTATTCAATTGTCGAGGATTTGGGCCACACTCCTTGTGCGATGTCTGCACTTGAAGTACTTCAGATTTGTCCTTTACAAAGGAAGGATTTGCTTTCTACTCTTGGTGTTAACGATGATAATTCTTCCTCTGTCATCAAATTTGAAACTGCAGGACTACAGCCTCACTTGCCTTACTATGGTGTCTCTCTTGATTCATGTAGAATGTCTTAACAAGACCGTCAAGCACACTGTGATTGACGAAGGCGTTGCTGCTTCTGTGATGTCTTTGTCATGTTGGAAGGGTTTGGGTTCGCCCGAGCTATCTAGATTCGCTACCATGTTGACTGCTTTTGATGGTAGATCATTTCGGCTGCACGAAATTCTTCCTTCTCTTAAGGTCCGTTTGGGAGGGAAGACCGTCGTGATCGAGGTCGAGGTGGTTGATGCGCCCCTTGACTACAATCTGTTACTGGGTATGAATTGGATGTATAGTATGCAAGCCATAGCTTCTTCTCTATTTTGAGTTGTATGCTTTCCATTTAATGGGAAGACTGTTACGATTGATCAGACATCATTCAAAAATCCAAGTGTTACTGCATCATTGAGAGCTTCTATCCCGATTATCGATCATTCTCGGCCGAGAACTGGGAGTGTGGGTGTTGGCATGTATCCATCCCTTATGGAAAGCTTTAGTTGTCCTGCACCCGCTCTTATGATCGGGTCTAGTTCCAGTGGGGCTTCGTCTTCATTGAGATCAGTGTCTTTTTGCACTACCCATATGGAAGATCCTTGGATCCTTCCTAAACCGAGTCCTTCGAGTAAGCCTGTCAAAATGGACATGCCGTTTCCTACAGCAATGATAGCATATCAAGCGAATATTAAATGTGTTGCAGAACCTAGTCTTTCCTCTTCACAGATGGAGGAGGAGGACCCATATGTGTTGCCTGCATTGGCAGTTAAGTCTTCTCACGCACATGATTTCCTTGATAGTGTTTTTCCATCAGATGAAGCTATTATTGAGGCCATGTCTGGAGTTGAGCCATCTTGGGAAGAGTTACATCATAGATCTTATTTTCTTCCTAAGCTTGACCGTTTGGAGTGTGAATACTTTAGGGAGATTCTTAGTGAGAGAATTGATAGTCTCGTGGTTCCATTGATCTCTCCTGGTCTGATGGCTGATGGAAAAATGGCGAATATATCTCCTACCATCCCTATCAATATCTCTCGTGATCCTGGCAAGATTGAGAATGTCTATATTGGGGTAGAATGTTTCCATGCTGAGATTCAAGAGTATACTGAGTTGTTCAAAAACTTTCGTGATGTCTTTGCTTGGTCATATGAGGAAATGCCAGGTATTGACCCTCGCATTGTTGAACATGAGATTAAAAATTATCCCAATGCTAATCCTGTTTGACAACGCTTGCGTGCGGTGAATCCTAGAAAAGCACCCGTGATTAAGGTTGAGATAGAAAAGATGTTAAATGCCAGTTTTATCTATCCCGTTCCCTTGACGTAGTGGGTTTCAAACCCCGTTCCGATTGATAAGAAGCATATATGCACTGATTTTCATGACTTGAATCAGGCCTGTCCTAAGGATAATCTTCCCACACCATTTATTGATCAAATTTTGGATGAGTGTGTGGGATGCGAGGTATTTTCCTTTATGGATGGCTTTTCCGAATACAATTAGATACAGATTAAACCCGAGGACCAACATAAAACTGCATTTATTTGTCGTTGGGGTACCTTTGCATATCGAAAGATGCCTTTTGTCCTTAAAAACGCTGGAGCCACATTTCAGCGGGCTATGACCTTGATCTTCCATGATCTCAAATCGATGATTGAAGTCTTTTTGGATGACCTTGCTGCTCATTCTCATCAGAGGATGTGTCATTCCTACCATTTGAGATTAGTGTTCGAAAAATGTCGCCATTATTTGGTTAGGTTAAATCCTCATAAATGCATCTTTTGCATGAAGGCTGGTCGCTTATTAGGGTTCATTGTCTCCAGGGAGGGTATAAGAGTTGATCCCTTAAAGGTTGAGGCAATACTTCAATTGTCTCCCTCGAGAAACATTAGACATCTTCAATGTTTGCGAGGCATGGCGAATTTCTTATGGAGATTCATGGTTAATTTTTGCAATTTGACTAGAGGCCTTATGCATCTTTTGAAGAAGGACACTACCTTTTGCTGGGATGAGCAAGCCCAGGAGTCATTTGATGCACTTAAACAAGCCTTAGCATTGGCCCCCATGATTAGTCCACCCGACTATAGTCATGACTTTTTGCTTTATGTGGCCGCATCCATGGAGACGATTGGTATGGTTTTGGTTCAAGAGGATGAGGAGCTCCATGAGCATGTCGTATATTATTTGAGCCGAAACCTTATAGATGTCGAGATCCATTATTCCCATGTGAAGAAAATTGCCTTAGCTACCGTTCATGCAGTTCAAAGATTGAGAGACTATCTTCTCCTTCGCCAGACCTTGGTGGTAGCCCATGTCAATCCGTTTCAGTTTGTCCTCACTAGAAGGATGATAGGGGGAAAGTATAATAAGTGGATTGTCATCTTGCAAGAATTCGATCTCGAGTTTGTTTCAACAAAATTGAAGAAATCGTTTATTTTTGTTGAGCTTATATTTTATTTCCCAAGTGAAGAGGAGGAGGAAGTTTGTGAAGATATGTTTGTCGATGAGCACATTTTCCTTATCTCAAATTTGGATCCATGGTATGGGGATATCATCATATATTTACAAACATTGAAGGTCCCTACTCACCTTTCACGGGATGAACGACGACGGTTACGTCACGTATCCAAGAACTAACTTATAGTGGATAACACATTGTACCACCATGGGGTAGATTCCATTTTGCGTCGTTGTTTAACTCATGAGGAGACTGAGCTTGTGCTGAATGATTTCCATGAAGGGGCATGTGGTGGTCATTTATATAGGCTTTCTACAGCCCAAAAAATCTTGAAAGCGGGTTATTTCTGGCCGTCGATCTTTAGAGATTGTGTCAATGCGGTCAAGAAGTACCACCCTTGCCAGGTGTTTGCACGCAATATGTGCTAACATCCTGCCCCGTTACATCTAATTATCACCGTTGTTCCCTTCACTAAGTGCGGGCTTGATTTCATGGATTGCAACCTAGCTTCAGCTGCAGGGCATCATCATATTATAGTGGCTGTTGACTATTTCACGAAATGGGTTGAGGCTATGCCCATGATTAAATCTGATGGTGAGATAGCCGCACATTTCGTATTCAACCAGATCATTACTTGGTTTGGTATTCCGAAGGAGCTTGTCACTAACCATGGTAGGCACTTTCAGAATCAGATGATGGAAGAGTTGGCCTCAAAGTTAGGGTATAAGCAGGAGCATTCCTCTTCTTATTACCCTCAAGCGAATGGACAGGTTGAAGCAGTGAACAAATCACTTAATTCCATTCTCCAATGAACCATCGCACAAAGCAAGACCAACCGGCATATCATGTTATATCCTGCTTTGTGGGCTTATAGAACCGCGGTTAAGACTACCACCAGCTTTTATCCATATTAGCTTGTACATGGAGTGGAGTCTGTCTTACCAATTGAATGTGAAATCCCTTCATTGAAGCTATCCATAGAGCTCTTACCAGACACTTCTCCATTGGAGGAACGTTTGGTCCACTTAGAGCAGCTTAATGAGCAACACCGAGATGCCTTAGTGGCTCTAGAAGTAAATAAGCGTAGCGTTAAGGTACAGTATGATAAATCTGTCCATCCGAGGAATTTTAGTGAAGGAGATTTGGTCCTTTTGTGGGATCAAGCTAAAGAACCCTTGGGGGCAAGAAATTTTAACCCCATGTGGCATGGTCCTTACGTTGTCAAACGTGTGTTAGAGAAGGGCGCTTATGAGCTAGTAGATTACGAAGGGACAGCCTTGGCGGAGCCTAGAAATGGGATCTATCTTAAAAAGTACTACACATGATTCTCAGCCAGGGCTGATTATTGTATATTATTGTACAGTATTTTGCATAGTTAGGTTTTTCTTATGGTGATCGGGTTGTTGATTAGCTTTCGTTTCTTATGGCAGATGTCAATGGATTCTTCGATCTATATAGGATTCGCTGATGGTGCTAGCCGTCACACTCAACACTCAGCCCCTACTGCTTGGGTGATTTATACTCCTACGAGTCAGATATTGTCTTCAGGAAGCGTATTTTTACGGCCCTCTTCAAACAATGTTGCTGAATATAGTGCCGTTATCGAGCTTCTACGAGATGCCATTTCGCATGGTGCTATCTCTCTTGAGGTACATCTTGATTCGCAGTTAATAGTGTCACAACTGAATGGCTTATATCATGTTAGGGATCCAACATTATTACGAATATTCTTACGTGTGAGATTGTTAGAACAACAATTTGACAACATAACATACATACATGTTCCAAGAATTTATAATCAAGTTGCTAACTCATATGCTAACTATGTGTTAGATTGACATTTGTTTCACATACCATAAGCTCATCACAAACATACATTTTTACACATGTAAATAAATAAAATCGATCATCATAAAAGTTTTTCATTAAACATTCAAAATGTGATAATACATAAGTGTCATAATGAAAAAATGGGGCTTTCAAGCCACCAAAATATAATACACGGTACTACAAAAATATTTCACTCCCAAGTATCTAAGCTTGGGGAAGAGGACGGGGGTTCTGATCGTGGAAATTCACCATGGCTCTAGCTAGACGTCGAAACAACCGCACCCATGCTTGTGGTACACCCACCACCTGGCGCTGCATGGCCTCAGGCAAGTCCTCTACTTGCGCCATGGGTACCCTATGTGTCAGCCCGTCGTGGTCCTACATCTGCATACATATGATAGGATTTCACTATGTGTCGTCACGTAAAAACATGTCTTTTGGTTCTATATATCAAAAAACACAAAAAAAATTAATAATTTAAAAAACTTAAAAAAGAGGGTTGGGATTCGTTACCAATGTCACCGTATGCTGATCCTGGTGGTAGGGGCATGTCAGGATCTCCCTGAAAATCTATCCCCACATAGGGGTAATCATCGATGGCAACTATCTACTACCACCGCCATGGAAAGAAATTAGCTGGGTAAGGGTTGGACACCCTACCTCCACCTAGTCTATGCATTTCATCTTCCCAATGTCGTTGGGTCAGATCTCGAACCCCGTGAGGAGGAACGTAAACTCTAGAGTTGAGTCCCGGAACACGCTCGAAGAAGAACGTGCTCAGTATACTGCTAAAACCAAAGTTTTGTACCCTGCCCATATTGCAGTTGTTGAGCTGTTGCTTCATGTTACTCAACAACGCAATACTCCAATTGTAAACTGTGGGTCTCATGCACGCCACTGCATAGAACATCAAGGGTCGCGAGGCTAGCCCTGCTATCCTACCAAGTGTTAGTAGTATAGCCTTCAGGCCCAGTACCTGTATGGAGTTTGTTGGGATCTGACTCCCAACATTCTCCATGTTCGGATAACATAATACAACAATATACTTATCAATGGTGAGGCCACCTTCGGGCCCGTGAGAACGTAGGTTCACCACTTCCCCCCGTCGGGACAAACCTGTAATGAAGTATATGTCCTCCACCTCTATAGTGAGGGACATCCCGTTGATATGGAAAGACTCTGAGTCAGGATCCCAGTAGTCTACTAGCATCTGCAGTAGTCTTGGTTTGGCCCTTAAGCCCCCAAGACACCAAAACTTGTAGAGCCCACATGCACGAAGAGCTTGTTGATCCATTAGATCTCCCCGTACAACCTCTTCTACATCCCCGTGTTCTCTCTCCCTCCATTCTAGAACCATCCTGCACATTTACATTGAATTTTGGTCATTATTTGTCTTAAAAACATTGAATGCGGCCGCATATGCGACTGTTTGTAAACAATCCGCGTATGTACGCGACTTTGGGCCATTTTTCCGTGTATAGCCAGCCCTATACACGGAAAAACTCCCGATTTCTGCGTGGGTCGAAGTGCATATCTTAGAATGGCATAGAAAATGATTTTGACCATGGAATTTGAAAAATTTTACATGCAAATGGAAGAGTAGGGCATGGGAAGTTACCTGGAAAAAACGGTGTCGAATTCCGCCAGACGAAACTCCCGGAATTTGCGTTTGAAGTTCTGAGCTCAATTGGGTAAAAATTTCAAATGATATATAATGTTTTGAATTTTTTACTATTTATAGAAATTTTTCAAATTTTTGAAAATTTGTACCCCCTTTCTATAGTTTTGAACCGTTCTTGACCCTTTTGGACCGTTTTTGACTAATATGATGATGTAGGAGACCGTTTTGAGCGTCGTTTCGACCATTGTTTTGACCCATTCGTGTCGATCTTAGGTATGATGTTTAAACTGGCATATAGGTTAGATTTCACCTTCATTTGCATTTTGCATGACCTTATGACCATTTCATTATAACCTTAGGTATGAACCCATTCTATCCTATCACGGAACCTTCTTGTTGTTTTATAAGTGGCATGATGTGAATGGTAGAGTTTGACTTTACATGGGTGCCCTAGTTAGCTCCTTGTTTGCATTTGGCGCCCATGCCGACACTTTGTCCTTTAGGGTGTGGGAGTCCATTGTATATTTTCGCCATGACATTTCACAAGAGCCTCATACTCCTCTTGATCTTTTGTTGGCCTATTTCCCCCAGGAATCCCTTATGTCAAGTTGTAATTTCATTTTCATGATATTTTTCTGCCTCATTGAGCCTTATGTAGGCTTCCTTGACTTTGAGTATCAGCCATATAGCCCGAGCTTGTCTCATGTCTAGCCACGCATATCCATTTTGTATATCCTTTGCAGCTTGATTCCCTATTTTTACCGGGAGGGGACTTCCCCCGAGTGTTGTTATCCTACACATGTGTCCTTGCATTGAGAATAGGTATGTTCTGTTGCTTGGAACTAGTTTTTTTGCCCATTGACACTCGTCTCCTCCTAGTCTGTAACTATAAATCACTTTTATTCTTTTTCAAGCTTTTCAAAATATTTGAAAAGGTCCAAAAAAATCAAAAAACCAAAAAGCCAGAAAAGAAAAGATGTTATCTTTGGCAGCATTCAAGTCGTGTCGCCTTCAAACAGAGCACTGTATATCACATCCGTTGGTTGGGTAATAGTTTGACTTTAGGAGTTGTACTCGTTTCTCTGATTTTATCTCCACCGACTGGTTAAGCTTCCAGTCCCTATGGAGCCTCTGTCTATGCCTCCTATGTCGTAGAGATGTCCCAATTTTGTTCATTGAGTCTATGTTGCCTACATTCAGTCACCATTCACCGTTATGCTCTTGTTCAAAGGAAGTTGAAACCTGAGTCAGCCATTCCTCAGTTATCTTGACTTTGCATGTTGGCCATTCCCAGTGCAGTTACTGGTTCATGCACATTATGATCGAGTCCTTCCACATTATACAGCTTTGCTGAGTACCTCATGTTGGATGATGGGGGATGCCTTAATGCCCTCCTTCCAACGGATTTCATCCCATCGACTTCAAATCATTATTCTGGGATAGGGATCTAGATTCACTTTTTAGTGCCTTGAGACTTGCAGTCATCAATGGCAGGTTCTCTCACCATCGACAGTTTTTTGGGAATACATCAATGTCCCCTAATCAATGGATTCTCTCAAGTGTTTGACCTCAACACATTTATTCACACTTTTTGGTTTGCATTCTAGTACCTTGATTCCCATTTTCATTATCGGTGGGTGATCTCGCATCTGTTAACAGTATACATCAATGACTGGTAATCAGACGATGTACTACTATGTTCGACCTCAACACATCTATTCACATATTAGGACATGTACTCGTAGTGGTTTGTGTAGAAGACCTTCCAGAATAGTGGCATCTTATATATGCTACCTCCTTGATCGTGCCAGTGTTCATGATATTTCAGCTCTCGTGACTTGATTCCAGTATATGTCAGATATTTCCAGCCATTATGGAGATCTTGATCCATTATATATCTTCAGCCTTCATGGAGATCATGGTCCTGTGTATATATTCATCATGGAGATTCTGAGCTATCTATATTGTACGTGGAAATGACCACACATGTCATATTTTGTATCATGCCTATTCATGGCCATTGTACTCTTATGTATCCGAGACTGCTACATCTACTTGTAGTTATGTGCAGAGTTTGATCATTGTATTGTATTGATTGGATGGTTGGTTCTTCCACTAGGTTCTTCATCACTCCACTTCTGGGATGGACTTATAATGTATTTTGGCCATCGTATGACCCCTCTGACCTCACACATTGGGGGGCATCTGTTATAGCTGATTTTACCACACATGGTGGATCACACTTTTATGGCCTTCCCTGTCCCTCTGCAAACTCCTTAGACCCCATGGACCATTTTTGTACCTTTGATGTTTCCAAGATCATCCCTAAAAACATGCAATAATTTCCAGATGTGACTTTTAATCCCTTTCTCGGGTATATACACGGATTTGACCCTTAAACCTGCATACATCGGGATGGGTGCAAAAGGACAAATTATTTTCAAGTTTTCCTTGATGTGGATCCGAGTCACTTGTCTCTTGGCCTTCCATATGCCTTGAGATCGCTTGGATTCAACCTTCCATTACCCCATTGAAGAGCTATATAAGGAACGATTTGGATAAATTGAAAGGGGAGGAATTGAAGAGCAAGAAAACTATAGTCCATTGTTGCCGGAGCTTATACTTGAGTCTGCATCCCTTTGTCCCTTGGAGCACTTTGTGTTCTTCCCAAGCTTTCCTTTTGCTTGTGAGCTTGCTATCGAGAGATGGAGAATTGAAGTGGTGGAGGCCCAAGTGGGGGACTCAGTTTCTCCGATTCGCAGATGTGCCGACAGAGGTTGTCACTATTGTAATCTCTGTTTTACATCAATAGAAATATCTTTTCCTGTCCAATAATGTGTATTTAAATGAGTATTTGATCCATGGATGCTTTTAAATGCTTATATGTTATTGATTATATATGCTAGAGTAGGTCTTACACAATTATATATAGCATGCTTGTCTTGTTTGCTGAATGTTGAGGAAGAAAATTGCTAATACAAGCGAGATTGGAAAAGCTCAACGGGGATCTACATCAACCGTCCGGAATAAGGTAAAAACCGAGATCCTTTAGTGTTATATGTTTGTTTTCTCTTGCATATAGGGAAGGATTGATTTATGGAGTTAATCTGTCTGTTGTGGTACCCCAAGCCATAGGAATTTCTCTCCGTAACAATTTTGACATGTTTTTAAGTATCTCAATTACTTAGTTGCATGCTAGTTAATTATGGTTACATCGATTCCCCTTGAATTCATTAAGTTGTGTTCAACATTAGTTATTTTCAACCAGACTCTCCAAGCTTGCAGAAACCCATATCAACCTTCTTTTAGAAAGAGTATGGATATCCTTTCAAGTCTACAATGGTGGACAGACTAAATGGTTTAGGAGAAATAGAGTGGACGAGATAGATGGTTAGTAGAAGACAATGGTGGTTCTTTGGCTTGTGGTTGATATATATGTGACATTACAAGCTATTTTTTTACCATGACATTCATATGTTGTTCTTTCATTCCACATTAATACTCTTATTCTAAATTTTTCTTATCAGCATTGTCACTACGTGTGTGTTCTCGGATACATAACAATTGTGTGAAGGAGATTTTTTATTTGTTTATTTTTGGGATTTAATTTTACATTAATACTCATATTCTAATTGTGTTTTAACATTGTTAGTTGCCTCATGTTATTAACAATCTCGTGTATGTAATAATTTCAACAAGGATATGGTCTATAAGGCATTGCATTGATTGTAGTAAAAACATTGCCAATCTAGACATTGGCTTTGCAAATTTAGTTGTTGCCTTTGGTGTGCAAGACAATGGGTTGATGTGATAGCATTTCACCTTGGACTATTACTAATTCATATTGACGGTTTTGGAGTCATGCCTTGTGGGAAATGGTTGTTGTCTTTGTCGTGTCAAAATATTTCTTACTGTAATGGCATTATCCTTATCTTGGCATTTTGTTCCACAAGGAAGTGGTGCCTTTTCCTAACCTAATTGTTGATATACTGCAAGGTGAGTATGCTTGGCATTCCCCTTTCCATATTTATGTGGAAAAGCTAAAAAAATTATGTATATAAATACTTAGAGTACACCTTTCAAATGCTTACTTGAAATGGCCATGTATACCTGTGTGTGCATGCTTATGTGTATCCATGCAAACATAATTTCTTATGTGCACATGAAAACATGTGCGATGTGTGGGTTAAATTTTAGATATGGATGCACACAGAAAATCACTATAATATACATATTCATGAAATTATTGTTTTTTATCAAAAAACAAATCCTCATCGGATTTTCAACAATCAGTGGCTAAGCTCTGACGATATTTCCATTGCTCCGACAACATATTAGTTGTGTATGTCATCATATTTATGACTAACCCTGGCTAAGCTCCAACGAGCTAGCCAAAGCTCCGATGATGGATCAAACCATATATCCGACAATGAGTCCGACATTAAGAAGTCAAAAATTCGACAACTCGCATTCAAATTTTTGACACAGTATCCAACGATGGATCCGACATTCTGTAGTCAGAAATATGACCACTAGCAGCCTAACTTTCGACATCCTATCTGACAAAAGGAATTCAGAATTCCGACCGTACGACGTCAATATTCCAATGATGGATCTGACGAGTTGAGGTCGAAAATTCGACAACTCATAGATTAAATACTTCTCTGTGTTAGCTTGATACTCTATCTAATTGTCAATGGGTTTCAAACTGATGTCGAATATCCAACAAATTCCCATCGACGATAAAAATACATGGTTGTCGAATAACAGACATGTGTCTGTTGAAGTTTAGAGAATGCATCCATCGGATTTTGGGCTCAAATTTTGTTGTGTCCTTTATTCAGAGTAATCTACAATGAGTCTCCCTTGGATCCCTTGGATATCACTTGTCCAATTACTTACCCGATTATCTCCCATTGTAGTCATCTCCTTGGTTCCACATCTATGATTCCATTCCCATGTGTTAGTATCATTTGCTTCCAATTCAACCCTATCATTATACTCTGAATTAAGGAAGTTTGATTCCCTCGTACTCCCCTACCCTTGTTCCCCATTCAGTGTTATTACATATCTTTGGTTGTCCCCCTTGTGCTTCTATCAAGGAAACCCCATTCCCTTGGTAGTTGTAGGTCTCCCTTTATTGACATCAACACATCTATTCCATAGGATAGACCCAGAGGTCCCTATATCTTGGTTTCATCCACCTCACTGATGAGTTCCTTGGACCACTTGAAATGACTCCTTAGTTCCTTTTGGGATGGTTGTGTCTCACATTCTTTACTTTAGCTACATTATTGCACCGTTGAGATTCGTACAGGGTATTGGATCCTTCATTATTTGGTTGAAGACCCCAGTTGTCACCCAACTCTAGAACATTGGTGAGTGTATATGGGACCCATACAATTTCATGTCCTTTGTTATATCCAATATGTGTTTGAGACAGTGTTCAGAAGCCCCTCAGTATCATGCTTCCATATATCTACAACATCATAAGTCATTTGGTGTACCTCAGAGATTTTGAATCTCAGTTGTTGAGTCCATTCAGTTGTGTACACCCTTAGATTCATCCAAGAATCAATTATTGTGATATTGCATTCCAAGAGAATTCCATTGTTTCTATGTACCAATTCTTCATATTAGTATTTGTATTCAGCGTCCTATTGGTGCCACCATTATGTACTACCAATTATATGTATTGATCGACTCCCCTTGTTTGTGCCTTGATCCTCATCTTTATATTGAGACATTGATACGAGCATGGGTATGCCCGCCTCGTCCATATATCTGTCTGATATTATATGTACCTCATCCATTTTTTTTGAAGTAATACAAATCAAAAGCAACTGCAGTACGACTGAGGAGAATTCGACTTTCCACGGTTCTCTCTGGTTTCTCTATCATTTTCACCATTTCTCCCTTCATCCTATGATGTTTTTCGGCCATATGATGAGCTCCTTCCCTCATGCATCGGGGGGGAATTTGTTAACACAAAAAGAATTGTCCACATAACTCTCTATGATCCACACCATAATTACACATCATAACCCCATCATTATTTCTCCATTTTGACCTTCACAATTAAATTCCCCCAAAATTGGTCCAAGCAATTATTATTCCTTCCCTCATAAATATAGGGAAGATGGGCATTTATTGCAACAAAACTCTCATTCTCCCAAAAAAGGACCAAAAAACCCTAAAATGAGAATGGGTCAAAAAACCATGGACAAATACAATGCACTATGAAAAACCATGGACCAATACCATGGGAAATAAAATCTGGGATCATCCTATAAATACATTGTGAAGTTCTACCCACAAACACTTTTCACTTTTCAGTCACTTTACCTTCTGTCACAATTTCCATTCTTACCTTCAGCCACATTATTCCACATTGTATGTTGAGTTTACTCCATACACTCCTTGATTTTGATTCCCATTGACAACCATAGGTGGAGAAAATAGGAGAACCAGGTCGTGGAAGTCATCATACCACATCCTCAAACAACTGTAGCGGCCCACCTTCTAAAGATGTGTTGCATTTGTTTTAATAAAATTAGAAAATCTAAAAATATTTGTTGTTGCTTGCTTGTAAGTCAAGGTTGAGTATTTTTGGTGCACCATGAACTCTACCTTTAGATCCCTTTGATATAAGGTAGGTGATTTTGTACCTATCTAGAGAGAAATATCCACTACAACAATATCACCAAATATTTTATGGTTGGAAATTTAATCATTAGTAAGATTCGCGAAGGTTTATAAACTTTAAGAAAATGATGTATCCTAAAAAATTTCCGTAGATAATAACAAATGTATTTTAATGGTATGTTATTCTTAAAATGGTGCACCAATGTGTTTCACATACAAAAGAATCTAGTGCATTTCACATACACATGCATTAGTGCATATTATTTAATTGTGATACACCACTACATTTCATTTATATAAGGCCCAATGTATGACTATAATTCAAATCACCAATGCTTTTCCTTCCATTTAAGGAAATGGTTAGTTTAATTGTATGATAGCATCGACATGTACAATTTAAATTTGATGCACTAGTTATTTCCATTTATATAACTGAAAAATTCAGTATATTGTACATTCTAGACTAGTGGGCTAGCTCAAGTGGTTGAGTGTTGTAAGTTGTGAGAAGAAGGTCTCGAGGTCAAATCCCCTGTTGGTTATACATTTCTATATAAGGCCCTCACTTGATGTCCCCATCATATTAGCTCTATAATTAGAGTGAAAAGGGTGCAACCCCTTCAATTGGCCCCCCTATGATTTCTTCCCATGGATGTAGCAGCCCTGTTGGGGGGTTTGTGAACCACAACATAAAAAAATATCATAGATACATTCTATTCATATCATAGGATTGATGTGCACAATTTAAATCTGATTAATATCATTGGGGTTATAATTATAGGTAACCCACTAGTTCCAATGGTGATCAAACGTCCAATAGTGTTGATGGTGTACACATATGCACCAATGCAGTTGTAATAGATAACAACAATGTTTCCTAATAATCCACATTGTGAAAATCATTGTTAAGGAAAAATCATCATAAAATCAAATATTTTTTATAATAATATTGATATTTGAATTTTAATGATTGTGTTTTGATATAATGATTATATTAATATGATATGCCATTGAATTACACATATGTCATTTTAATATACATGCATTCACATATTTAATCAACAAAGTAACATTTTGCGACATTAGACGATGCACTAGAATATGAAACCCACTTTATTATATATTAATAAGAGACCCTTCCTCATATAAAATGGGACAACATAAAGACCCACAATAATCAAAATGTCAATATGTAATTGTTTCACTTATTGATGAATTGTGATCATCTAATTACGATAATATGTCTAGTACATTAAAGAAAATTTCTAATATCCATAGACATTCATTTCAAAACATACAACTTGCATTAACATTCATACTAATCGCCATTCTTCACTTGAACTACTGTCAATGCTTGAGTTGCATACATGCCTTATTTCTTCATCACTTGTAAGCGATATTGTACATGAGTTATATGGTCAAATGTTTTGTTGATTGACTTGATTTTTTTTCATTTTGTTCATATCCAATCTATAAACATAGAAATAAATTGTAAGCAGTATATATAAATTTATAATATAATATAAATAATTATGAAAATCGAAAACTATGCTATAGCGAGAAGTGATCCATAAATAATACGCATTCTTTCAAGGCCATATTCCATGCCATCTCACACAACTCTTCTATTGGTTCTTATCCATAATATGTTTCCTGCAAGTTTTATACACCATGACAAATCATCGATTTAATATTAATGTTATTTGTTGTTCCATTAATTATAAAATCAGGGAAGTAAAACAACATAGCAACTTAGAAATTGCAAAATTAACTTTTGATATTTCAACATATACTCACAACCCATACATAACCCAATGCCAATTAAGTCTTTTGATGGTTAATATTTGTATGTTAACACCTATTATAAGACATCTAAAGACAAGTGTAAATTAATTAAAATAGATCACAACAAATATAAAATCTTACGTAAGGAAAACACAAGTACTCACAGACTTTGTGATCAACCATTTTCTTATTTTTCATCGTATCGTATACTATCATAAGTTTTGAATGGGTTACATTTTGTTTTATTTTTTGCAACAAAACAATTGAAAATTAATATTTCACATAACAATTAAATTACATGTACATAAAATAAAAATCCAATGATTACAAACATTTGATGCAATTTGTTATTTAAATAGGTCCTCTGAGGAAGCAATTATGTTCATTTATTGGTCCATCTCCTTGTATACTTTTGTGGACATCCCTACTAGCATGTTTCAGATATCACCTCATTCATCCTTTGGAATTTTCATAATCTTCTTGAAAAACAAAAAACAAAGAAACAATTTTTTTATATTGATATGAAAGTAAATATAATTGAAATATTAATTTTTTAATTTTTTGTAGTATATACATATTATAAGTAAATATGTTTATGAACAATACTTTGTAAATGTTTGTTTCTTATTATTGTAAGTCTAACATGCCTCAGTAACCATTGCTCTAGAAATGTTTGTTATAGTTTATATATTACCTGACTCTTGGGCTCATTGGATTGCATTTTGCATCAAAGAGGTGCATTCTACAGCCCAGTAGAGGAGAGATGTGTAACTCCTTCCGTGTTCATCTTAGAGTTCACATGTGTCCTTTATACAAAATAATAAAATATTATTAAAAATACCATGTTGGCTAAGATTAAATTTAAATTATTTAGAATTACATATTAGATAAACTAAAGCCATAAATATTGGATTACACATTTCCTCAACATTTCTACTCTAAAAAGGGGTTTGCACCTTGAGAAACTTGATCCGTCTCGGTGCTTCGTAGATCCCCTTTTATATGGATCTATGATGGTGTATTGTAAGTGGAAAGTGTATCTATACATTATTTCCACTATATTCCTCATAGTTTTATAAATTTTCCCCACTTTCATTTACTTCTAGCACTAACGAAGATGAACTAAGGATGGATCCATATCCTTAAAAAAAAAATTTATTAGGAAAACATTTCATTCCCTCGTTGTTGGTCCTTGAACAACATTCAACAAATGTGAAATTGATTGTTTGAAACATGTTAGCAACTATTCCTAAGAAGCACATTATTATTGAAAATTCAAAGAAAAATTTAATGTTGATTACCTTTCGATTCACCTAATTCATCTCTTTGCAACATTTCAATCAAGGTTTTACGCTCTTTTGAACTTAGATTGAAAATAATTTTATTTAGTTTCTTCAAGTTTTTTCTATGCATGACACACATTTACCAATACGCATTATTTAAACATACAAATAATTCAAACATATTAATTTTATACTGAAATTTCAAAAAACTTGCCTTGCTATCTTTTTGGAATGTGTTCTCATAATATTCATTGCAACAATTTTTTTGCCATGAACTTCTATAAGATATATTTTATCAATAAGCATCCTGCATCATGAAATAAAGAAACCATGAATATGGTTTACAAATAAATTAAGTAATTAAAGTTTTAAAAAATCGGTTTAAGGGTGTGGTGTGCCCACAACAAATCCCACTTAAGGAGGAAAAATATAAGGGCTCCCTTATGTAAATTTGGATTAAGCTATATATTGGAAGAAGAGGTATTTTCCAGAAGAAAATATCAGTTCCTTGTTATTTCATTGAAATAAAAGGTAACGTGTTACATCAACAGAAACGTCTATGCACATGGAAAAAAACAGCTACAGAAGTACATCCTCTTAGTCTAATAAGCATGAATAAACTAATATGAGTGTATCTAGAGATATGAGACTCAAATCCTTCATCCACTCAACTATCATCATCAAACAGATAGTACTAATCATGCACCGATGGCTAATCCAAAGAAGCAGCACTAGAATGAAATTCAAAAAGGTGAGGGAAACATCCACCTCAACCATCCAAAGGATGTAAGATATTGTCAAGCACATAAGGCTTCAGTAATCAAAAAATATGGAATATGCTCAGAGCTAGAATAGCTGAAAGGGGACATGCTCCATACATTCACCTTTAGTGAATTCAAAGAACTGTAAAAGGCCTGAAGCCATGGATAATGCTTCTTTGGATAAGCCACCAGCCATCTCATTGTACTATCTGAATATGTGAGTAGAATCGAGCTAGATGAAGCAATATTCCAGATCACGAATGTTATGACACCATCCATCTAATGATAGAGAAGAGAGTGTTGAACTCCTGTTGAACCGGTTGATGATTACTGAGGAGTCTCCATGAATGTGTAGATAAGGCAGACCAAATGATTTGGCTGCGAAAAGTAGCATCCACAATGCAAGAAGTTCTGATCTAGTGTTTGTACTTTCACCCACACCCATTTTCATGCAAACATAATGATCCTGGCTGAGCAAAATATGAACACCAATTCCTCCCATATGATTGGTTGAGGCACCATCAAAGAACCCTGCAGGAAAGTCAAATACAAGCGCCAATCCAATAATTCTCCTTTTGAGCTTCAACTGAGAGTGAACTGGATAGATATGTAGTTGTTCCAATAAATTGTGCACAATAAAATTGATGTCTGGTTTTTTATCATCAAAGATGCATCTATTTCTGGCCAGCCGAATTTTCTAGGCCATCAATGGAGGGAGATATATGAGATTTTTTCCTATCCTGAACCATGAGTCAACATTCTGCAAGAAAGATGTCTCCTTCCAGGTAATAGGAACACAAAGTTTGGAGCTAGTATAAGATAATACATGTCGAGTGAAGCAGCAGTCAACAAATAAATGGTCTACATACTCAAGCATTGCTCTGCATAAATAGCACCAGTGAGGACCTATCCAACCTTTTTTGTTTAAATTGTCCCATATATGGACCCGATTGGATAGACATAACCAGTTAAAACAGATAATTTTCTGAGGTATATGAAATTTCCAAATCCGGATGAGAGCTTCAACAGGTCGGTTAATAACAGATATATTGGCTATCAGATCATACACCAAATTGGCTTTAACCATACCATTCATCTTATTAAACATCCATACCAAAGTATCAAATCCATCTCCAATATGAATCCCTCCATGTTGAATCCCATTAACATAATGTGTCCATAAGTCCTTTCATTGACCACCCAGATCCAAATCATCCAGCGAGAGCCAATAATCAAGTGATGTTGAGGAAGTACCCCAGTTGCGTGCATCAGACAGACAAGAGATGTCATAATCCTCCAGGTAAATTCTAAGATCTTCTGGCAGGATATAATCAGAAGAGAGACCAACAATCGGATCGACGCCGGTTTTAATACTCTTGCCATTACCAGTCTTCCACCCCAGACATCTGGTAATCCAAGAAATAACTCTGATGAAACCATTCCACATATGAGATGTACCTTGAACCGAGAACGAGTGTTGACAAAGCCACACATCTACAGTCTTGTTTTTGAGATATTTGTGCTTAACAATCTGAGTCCAATAACCGACACCATTGAGAACTAACCAGAAAATTTTCATACATAAGGCCAAGCTGAACCATTTGAGATTCTTAATATTCTAGCCACCCAATTCATAAGGTCTTGAGATCATGAGCCAAACAGCCAAGTGGTATTTGTGATTCTCAGTAGAATTCCCCCACAGGAAATTGAATATATAGCGACGGATGTATGTCATAATAGTACTGGGCATTCGAGCCAAACAAAGCCAGTAAACTGCCATACCCATCAGGACCGATTTGACAAGAATTAGTCTGCCACCTATTGACAATAGTCTGTAAGTCCAATTACTTAAATTCTTTTCAAACTTCTGGATGAACCATCTCTAGTCATTAATGCCATAACCTATGGGTTTGAGGTAGTACCCCAAGTATTTAAATCCAAAAGTAAGGGGTTCCATTTTGAAAGGCAGCCGTGAGCTAATCGTCCTAGTTCTGACAGTCTCATCAATGCCATTATATAGGAAGGAGGATTTGGCCACACTAATTTCCATACCAGTGGCAGAGCAAAAGGTATCAAGGAGCTCCTTATAGTCTTGCCACTCCTCAATAGTACCAAGACCAAACAATATAACATCATCAACAAATAACAAGTGAGTGAGATTCAGACTTGGAGACACTTTAATACCAAAAATCACCCCCCTGCACTGTGAATTAGTGATCAATAAACTCAATATTTCTATGATCAGTATAAAGAGAAGGGGAGATAGGGGGAAACCCTGTCTAATTCCCTTTCAGACAAGGAAGAATCTAGAAGGCGTCCCATTGATGAGAATAACAAAGTTGGAAGATTCCACATGGCCCATAATCCATCTCACAAAAATACCCATAATCCCAATATGTAGGAGGACCAGCCTAAGGAAAGACCAGTTGACCCTGTCAAATGCTTTCACAAGATCAATTTTAAGGACCAGAATCTTTTGCTTTTCTACTTTGATGGAATGCAGAACTTCTTATACAATGCCAACAGGCTCGATGATCTGTCTATTATGTAAGAAGCCAAACTGGTATCTGGAAATAGCCTTGTCAAGTATAGTTTTTAATCTGATAGTCGTCATCTTAGAAATAGTTTTATAAATCAAATTGCATAAAGAGATGGGTCCAAACTCAGCAAAGGAGGTCCTCCTATCACACTTGGGAATGAGAGTTATAAATGTAGCGTTGAGAGCACCTATAACCCCACCCTCTGCCCTGGAGTGTTCAACAACTTTCAGAATATCAAGACCGACAAGATCAAAGAAGTATATATAGAATTCTACCGGCCATCCATCATGGCTGGGACTTTTGTCTTTTTTAAACTCCTTGAGTACACTTTCAAATTCCAGTAATGTAAAATCAGACAAAAAGTACTCTTTATCCTCCTCTTGGACAAAGGAAGGGAAAATCCTGATAACATTTAGTTGTGCCTCAATATTAGTGTTACCATCATCAGAGAATAGATCAAAGAAATGATGACCCATAGCCTTAAGCTTAGTATCATCCTCAATCAAGTCCCCATTCTAGTCCTTAAGAGCCCAAATGAATTTTGAGTTTCCCCTGGCTGAGGCAAAGGAGTGGAAAAATTTATTGTTAGCATCCCCCTCTTAGATCCAGTCCACTCTGCTTTTGAATTTCCAAGTAAGAATCCGATGGGCCAATAAGGATTCCTTCCTGACTTTTAAATGTGATAGTAAAGTAGAGTACTCGGAGAGAATAACAGAGGATTGAAATGAGAGTATACCAAGTATAGTTGTGTCAATCTCTTTGGCCTCCTTAGTTCTAGAAGAAATATTTCTTTTTTCCCAATCCTTGACCAAGCATTTGAGTCTCTGAAGCTTAAAGGCTTAGGAAAACATAGGACCTGTAGAGGGTATAGGTGAGGACCAGGAGGTAGAGACTATATCACTAAAGTCATCTTCCAAGAGCCAAGCTCTATTGAATTTGAATGGATAAAGATGACAAGAAACCCTGAAGTTCCACTCTAGACAAATAGGATAGTGATCAAAGATCTCCGAAGGCTGAGTCCAAGAGTTATAGCTTCCAAGAAGTGGAATAAGATGTAAGGAAGCTAGAAATATGTCTAATATTTTGCTAACACCCTCAGTGCCCACTCTTCCATTCCTCCAAGTAGGGCTAGGTGAAATGCGACCAAGATCAACCATGATGTTCATAGAATCCAAGAGATGAGAGAAGTAATGAGCTTTAATTTGTGGTCCAACCTAGCTCGATCACCCCAAAATTCTAGGTCAAAGAGAGTAAAGTTTAAGTCACCAGCAAGTATGAGGTTAGGGTAATTAAAGATACGCCCAGCAACAACACAATCCCAAAACACAGTTCTGTTGGAGTAGAGCCCATAGCAATTGATAATAGAAAAAATAGAGTCAAGTTCTTTGAATCTAGCATATAAAAGGATGCCAACAAAGGAGTGGTAAGCTTTACAACAAATAAGATGAGGATTCCATCCTGAAAGGAGCCCCCCAAAGAGGCCCTGGGCATCAAGAGCATAGAACTCCCATCCAGGCTTCAGTTTAATAAACAGTCAAAGAGAAGTAATATGGTCACACATCATTTATTGTAACAGGATCAAGTCAAGGTTTAGAGAAGAGAACAGTGATCTAAGGGATTTTTGTTTGGTAAGCCCACCAAACCCACAGATGTTCATGGAGACAATATTCATGGATCTACCTGAATAATAGGTGACTGTGCTCTAAGTGCCTGGGAGGGAGAGTGGGATCTGGCTGCAGCTTTGATCCGAGCTGAGAGTGGAGTATAGAGTCCTGAGAGTGGTTGTACCAAAGAAGGTTTACCTTCCCTGGATTTCCAAATCGTTACATTCTCAAACCTAATCGAATCAAGAGGTAAGATAAAGGGTGAAAGTGGAGATTTGTCAGTAAAAATATCAAGTGCCTTGGGAAGGGTAGGATCCGAGAACGAAGGAGTATTCAAGGGGCTACTAGGAGTATCATAAATGACAGGGGAAGGGAGTCTTTGAAGAGGGGGAAAGTCCTCCATGGTGTAGGGTAGCGGTGAACCAGAGAGAGGGTGGAGAGGAGTAACAATTGAATAAGGAGGAATAGATGGAGTGTCAGATGTGGAAGTAGGTAGATTTTTAGCAACAGAAAGGGCTAAAGTCTCAATATCACGAATGTACTGAAGTTCTCCCTTATTGAGATCATCGAAAGTAGTAGGGGAGGAGTCATAAGGGCCGATAGGAGAAGGAGTACCTACTACCAATCGAGTCATGACGATGAGCACTCTCCATCTGTGACCCTAAAGAGGTAGAGATCTGTGGGGAGATGGCCTGAGAGGTATCAGGAGTCGAGTCAAAATCAGTGAATCCTACAGACAGAGGGATACCCTATAGTAAAGAGGCACGGGTGTTTCTTAAGTGGCCTGTCTCATGACAGTAACTGCAGCAGAAAGGCATATTCAGATAATCAATTTTTTAGGTTATAACTGAGCTATTACAGACAATGTCAATTTCAGGGAGAAGCCCTTTCGAAACATCAAGTTCGTCCAGTACCTTGGCAGTACACTTGTTAAAGATGAGGTGAAAATATTTCTCCAAAGATACAAACCTCCCTATGGAATTGGAAATGCCAGTGAGGATCTCTTTAGACCGGAGAGGGAAGGGTAAAGCCGGCATTAATACCGAGAGATGTCTTTTGACAACTCATTCTTTGATTGTATCAAAATTCGAATGCTAGCGACTGAGGACAAGGGAGCCATTCCCTATAGTCCATATGGATCCCAAGATATGGGTGGCATCTTAATCCTCAAGGAAGACTATAACCAACCACATATTAGCAAGGAAACTAATGGTAGAAACATAATTAAGGATAGGTTTCCAGTGTCGAGTGGCCCAGGCCACCCATTCCTCCCTATTCATAGAACAGTACTTCAATCACCCAATAAGTTCCCTGCGACAGAGGTCAGACACTCTATAAAGCATAACATCCCTGCCTAAAACAAAACGGCATTTATGGTCAAGAGCAGTCATAATCTTGGACTTGCGGTGTGATTGAAGACGAGGTGGACGAACTAAGCCTCATCGAGGGCCAAAAGGCAGGTAAATCCCAGTGAACTCCATCCAGTGTTAAATAGGAGTAACAAAAGGTAACCAAACCCAAAGAGCCAAAAAAACGGTAACCCAAAATCCTAACAGGAACCCTAAGAAGAAAAAACGATCGAAAAGATCGTCAACAACCAAGAGCCATAAAAGGTGACCAACAACCCTAACCAAAACTCCATAGCCAGTAATCGCTAAGCTCGAGAGTACAATTAACAAACCCTAGATACTAAACCTAATTCCCACGTTTTGATCATGGTTGGTACTAGCCCTCTGGTTAGGAGGGTGAACTCCATGTGAGCTAGTCAACCAAGCAGCTGGTAAGAACCCCGAAATGGCGCTCGAACCAAGCCCCAAAAAACTCAAACACAGAGCAATCAAAGGAACAAGATAACAAAAAGAGTACCTAAATGGTGTAAAACACCATACAACGATGTCGAAGCCACATAATCGGTGATAACGCCAAGTTGACAAAGCGATAAGGCCTTTTCCAAAATACCCGGCGTAGTCTGCTGTAGAATCCAAAAAAGTCGTTGTTAGTCAACCAATAATGATAGGGTCAAGGTAACCGAAGAAACTGCAGCATAATCAACTGTAGCAGTGTATTCACAGGAGAAAAGTTATGTGCAGGACAACGGCCAAAAGGTGGTAGAGGAAAAGGTGACGAAGGAGACAAGATGCAGAATAGAGGCAATGTAATGCCGTCGAGAAATGAAAATGAGTAAATCAGGGCTCAGATACTCTCAAGGAGCCAAACCATCCCATGAGTAAAGTCAAAAGTAGAAGGGTAAGTCTCAGAAAGTCCATGAGACCGATCGGAGACCGCCATGGAATCCAGAAACCCTACTCTCCGGACGCTAGAAATGGTAGAAGAGGTATTTGAATCCTGGTCGCTTTTATTGTAAATTCACAAGCTAAATTCAAAGTTGTTTGGTTATATTACTCCTTCCATACATGATAGTTCGATATCAGAAACACTTTATCGGATATGTTTCATCAGTTCCACTCGTAGTGTCACCTGTTATGATGTTATGAATTTTTTATGGATATCTTCCGACTGAGCTATATCAAATTTTCTCAATCGTATTTTTCATATCAGACCTACAATTACCTTCCTAAGAGTCTTGATGAAATCTGCCGATAGTGAATATATGGTACAATTTTCATAGGGAACCCACTCAACAAAATTGGTTTTTGCGATTGGACTAATCCCTTCGGACTTATCTCATGCATCTATCATTGGTTATTGTCAATTGGTTTTCTCCAAAATCTCTCAGTTGGTGATTCTAACATATTACCTATTATTGGTTGTATGAACTAGTGGTTCTAAATGATAGCTTTGATGAACTTATATCAAAGAAATTTTTCTAACATAGCATATAATACTTTTCATATATATTCACCACTATGTGCAAGACTAGACCCACCATTAATTTTGCTCCATAATGGCATTAATTGCAAAGAGTGGGATTTTCAAATGTTATAGGGATCTCTTTGTGGATTGATAATTTACCCTTGTTCTCTTTTTATTTTGCGAAAGAAGCTAATACTAACCTTACTCCACTTTATTTCCAAAAATTGAATAGATTGCTAGCTCAAAGTTAAGGTTAAAAAGATCGATGATCCAAATTCATGCATTTATTGGTTTTATTGTATCAAATTGTGGAATTTTTATGCATGGTTTTATTGCAAGGTTCTAATATTTAAATTGTTGAAATATCAAGGATACAAAGGAGCAACTAAAAAGCGAAAAGGACACTGAAACAATGTTGTTGATGAACACAAACCATCCTACAATATTCCAGGATGATCCCTAATGGGGGAAAATATACAGTATTTTTTTCAATTATGACTTTCCCAAGGATGTTGAAGACCTGGTTTTATTCCAGAAAATCAAGAAGAGAAATATTTATTCTATTTCTACCAAGTTGGTTGTTTTACCTTACAACATGTTGTAATATGGGTATTTTACCACATCGACTTGGGGAAACATCTAGTGGTCAATGAAGATGGATTTTATGTAGCATATCTTCAACCATACACAATCGACATGATCTACAAGTTGAAGAAGCTTGAAGTATATCTCAACAAGTAGTTTATGAACAAATTCAAGGTTGAAAATTATATCCTTGTTGAGGACCTAGATGAATGGTGGACTCAGGAAAAACCCTTCTCATAAAAGAAAAACCAAATGTACCTTGCTTAGTGCCTAAAATACCCATACGAACTATTGATTTCTATGATTTGCATATTGTATAGAGAAGAGGGTTCTCCCATTTCAAATTGGAATGGACCCCTCTATCTCACCATGTAGCTGAGATGGGACAGTCATTCAATTGGGAAAGTATTTTGTCATTCTACCTTTTTCACGTTGCTAATGTAATATCTTGATATCTTATTCCCCTAAATTATTAATTGACTCAAAATTATTGGAAATGAGGAACACCATGAATGATATTTAATGGCATGGTTGTAAATATGCTACATGTTATTTAAATTATCTTGCATAGAACCAGATGGGCATAACCAAAGTATGAGAGGTCATAGTCTCATTACCAGTATGTTTGATTAAGGATTAAACATAAACATCTTATTTAGAAATGATATTATATACCTTAGGAAAATTAAAATGCCATAAACTAGTGTAAAGTAATTTCATAACCCTAACTAAAAAATGTTAGGTGTCTTGATCTTATTATACAAAAAAGAACATACTAAATATATAACACCTTTGATACATAAAAAATTTAAAAATCAAGAACAATAGATAACACGCATTCAACATAAACTTTAAGGAGAGGCAAGCCGAAACACAAGAATAGAAAAGATAAAAACAAGACAAAACTTTCAACTACCCCACCCCCCCTTCCGAAAAAAAACCAGAAAAGAGCATTTGATGGGTATCTCTGTGGATATATGACCTGAGTTCAAGTTCAACCCTATTCAGGAAAATAAATGTCTATGCCTATAGAGTGAAGCATTGGATGTGTTGTAGCAGGTGATTACTTGTGTATGAATCATTGAAGGACAGATAAAAGAAAATATTGAAATTTCAATACCCAAGACATGAAATATTTTGGTTTGTAGTCATTATGAGTATTGGGAAACTATGATGTGGAAATTTAAAAGGCATGTATGTTGGATAAGTAGGACTGAGTTGATCCTGATAAGATTTGAGACTAACACATAAGCTACATATTTTCCTAAGAAATTTGACCCTAGTGATCAGACTATGGCTTTGCTTAGGGGTGACTAAAGGAGGAAAGAGATACCAAGTGTCCTTGCTAGTCTATGGTTGGGTGGTTTGTATATTTCCTATCTAGTTGTACATAATAATCCCTGCATGAAACAAATAAGTTTATTAATGCACCTGTTACTGTGTATTTATATAATGTTATGAAAAATATGGTTATTTCTATTATTTGTGCACATGTTATTGGATATTAAATATGTATATTGTTATGAATATGTCATTTCTACTACTATTAAGAGGGAATTATGAATTCCTGTAGTATAAAATCCAATGAAAATTAATTATTATTTCCCATAATCCTTTCGATTGAAAGAAATTTAATTACTATTTTATTTTATGTGAAAGTAAGGAGTTTGAATATAAGTATTTATATACATATTCTATACTATGTATGAATTTGTACATATGTTGGATGTTTCAGTCACTGCTTACCTATAATGGTTAGGAATATTTATAAAAAGAGTGAGTGAAAAAATTATGACAAAAATAGTTATTATATTATTTCAATGAATAAAGCAGATTGTCCAAGTTACATTTATATGTGTTATTCTTTAGAAAGATTATAAAAAATAGCAATGCAGAGTTTGGGGCTAATAATTACTATCATGTTCTAATACAATGAAATAGAAGAAAGAAGTTTCATAAAGTACAAAATTAAATACATAATAGTTCAAAAATCATAACTAGTTATTATAGTCACATGGTTAACTAAAAGAGTGTAAGAAAATAAGATTTTTTCCAGTTTGATTAATATCATGAAGTAATAACAATGATTGTGAAAAGCACAATTAAGTCCTATTAATTGTGGATATGGCTCTATCAATCTGGTAGAAGAATAAAAGCAATATTATAGTTACATCAATATAATTTTTTAGAACTATAGGTCACTTTTTCTCGTAAGACATTTATAGGGTGAAACATTTTCCTTAAATTACTAACACAAAGTAATACCAATAATACTACTATGGTGAACAACTATCCTAAAACCCAAAATAGAGAAGGCATACATTCAAATGGAAGTTGTAAAATAATTTATGTAATTACCATGATATGTAATGACATAGTGATTTTGTATTTTTGTTTAATAAATAAATGAAGACAAATGAAACTTGCAGGTTACCACTCTAGACGGTATATAAGTATGTCCTAAAATTGATTAGGATGAAAACCTAACAAAATAAAGTATTATTAAGAGAAAGATGATAAATATATAAAGATTCTTAATTTACACAAGTAATAGTAATAATTAAAAAGTAGTCATGTCATTGTAATCGTATTATTGTTATAAAGCAAGAATAAGAATATCTTGAACCCACAAAGACAAAAAAAACATTATTCCACACAATACTGAAAGAAAAAACCATAGAGACTAATGGAGGAGGGTCTCATGGGTGCTACGAGGGTCTCATGGCTGCTTTGGTTTTGTCGGCAGTGAACCCACATTACAGTGGTTATTGTATCAGACTCTTGGAAGCTCTTAACCTCTCCTCTAACTGTGGCAGCTTCCACGGGATTCCGCCACCTTTTTTACTGTATCTGGAATCTTTCAAGGCTTGACCAGGGAATCGTAGTTTGCGGAATATACTACCTTTACTGATGACGAATGAGGTGTTCATATTTACTGTGGTGACCTCTATGTAATGATGAGGCTTGGTGGTCTACTGGTCCTCCCTGAACCCGAACTTTAAGGTACATGTTCTGACTATTTTTTCTCCACTTGATTTATTTATTATTCACGGGTTTTTTTACTTTGCTCTAGCTGGTAGATGGATTTTAACCCAACATGGATTCCACCCTCCCGCGAGGGTTAGTACCAACCATGCTAAAAAAGTGGGAAGTTTATTGATTTTGTTGTCAGGTCTCTAGCCTGACTTTTTTTCTATTTTTTCTTAGTCTTGTCGAGTCTAGATCCCTACTGGGGTTTACTGCATTTCCTGTCTCTATCGAGTGTACCTTGGTCTCGATGTTTTCACCCCCTATTCCCTCCCTTTGGGGCTTTGTTTGCTTCTGAGCGCCAAGGATTGCGGGCCCTTATCCTATCTACCTTCTATGGAAGGCTTACCCCCTTTTTTTTGGACTGTCCTGACTTCTGCGTGGACGGAGTCTCTAGAAATCTATCCTCCTTGTGGTCCCTCTGGAGCTATTGAATGCTCTTCTCGGTACCACCAGCGTCAAAAATATAAACTCCTAAAATCCCTTGAATCGAAGGGTCATTTTGTTCTAGGAAGGGATGTGATGCTTGAGAGGGTTTCTAAACTTTGTCATAGGGAGTTGATAGGTCATTTAGAATACTGTAGCATGAACAAGGAAGAATGGGTTTCTTGGGCCACGACTCATTGAAAACCTATCCTCAGCTATACCCATACCATTAGCCTCCTTGTCAATCGTTGGCTAGTCATTGTCTTTATCGAGGATTCAGATGCAACTCGCATCCTTAACTCTCTCTCTGTACTATTGGGAATGGCTCCTTGGTACTCAGTCATTGGCATGCTAAGTTTGATTCACTCAAAGAAAGAGTCGTCAAATGACACCTTTGGGTATTGATTTCGGCTCTTCCCTTCCCTCTATGGAACAAATACTTCCTGATTGGCATTGGAACTTTCACTAGGGAAATTTGTAGCCTTGGAAAAATATTTCCACCAAATATTTGACAAGAGAATGGCTAGGGTTCTAGTGGATTTAGATGTATCCAAGGGGCTTTTGCCAGAGATTGAAATTTATTGTAGAAGCTCAGTTATAAACCAAAGATTAGATTATTTGAACATACCGTTTAGATGTAACCACTATCATGATACAGGACACCTGAAACACAACTGTACTTCTCTTAGCCATGGCTTTCCTTTAAAACTTGGTTTCTCTGAGTAGGACCCTGAACCCATATTCCCTATGGAAGGGTCTTACCCTGTCGATACTTATAATTCCCCCACTCCTCCTAGCCCCTATGACTCTTCTTATCCGACCTCCTTTGTTGACCTAACTAAAGGTGAGCTACAGTACATACAAGATATTGAAACTCTGGCTAGAGCTACTTCAGCCCTAACTACCATAGGGGATCCTTATATACCGGTGTCAATAACTCTGGTTTCCACAAAGTCCCTACCCTTGACTGCTGTGCCCTCACCTATTATTGAACCCATAGCTGATCTTCCATTATTGGAACCTTTTCATACTCCTATTCAGCCTAACCATGCGTTAATATCTCCTCCCTTTACATTGGAGGAGTTCCCTCCACTCCAGAGAAACACTGCACCTAGCACTACAATTGATCGTCTTAGTCCTACCACTTCACCCTCCTTTTTGGATCCCTGTCTTCTGAAGTAATTGGATATTCACTGGAAAATCCCCTATATCTTCCTCTACTCTCCCCTTAGATTCTATCAGATTCCATAATGTTACCATCAGGAATTCTAGGAGGAACAAAACTGCTAAGGAATCTGGTACTTCCGGACTTTATACTCCACTCTCTGCTCATATTAAAGAAACTGTTAGATCCTTGAACTCTCCACAGGCACTTAGAGCATTGTCACCTAACTCTCGGGTTGACCCATGAGGATCATTTCCATGAATATTCGTGGTTTCGGGAGGCTCACCAAAATAAAATCCCTTAATTTACTCTTCTCCTCCCTTAATCTTGACATTATATTGATTCAAGAAACTATGTGTGATCACTACTCTACCCTTCTGAACTTCTCCAAGTTAAAATCGAGATGGGAATTTTGTGCTTTGGACTCTCATGGCCTCTATGGGGATCTTCTTACTGGCTGGAACCCTCATTTTTCTCATTGTAAGGCCTTTCACTTCTATGCTAGTATTCTAATTAAGGCCAAACTCAAAGGTTGTGACTCTATGTTCTCCATTGTAAATTGTTATGGACCTTATGCAAATAGAACCTCATTCTGGAATAATGTATTTGCTAGTGGAATTTTTTATTATCCTAACTTGATTCTGGCAGGTGACCTGAACTTTACCCTTTCTGACTAGGAGATTTGGGGAAACAAGGCCTGTTTAAATCACATGGTACATTATTTCACACATCTTTTGGATGCTGCCAAAATGGTTGACCTTTCCCCACAACATTTGGGTCCTACCTAGAGAAATGGTAGGTCTGGTACAGAAGGTGTCAATAAACGTCTTGATATATTTTTGTCTTCTGAGCTCACTCTCCCTAGCCTCAACAACTATAAGTCCTGGATCCATCCCACTGAGATTTCGGATCATTATCCTATCTGTCTTGAATGAAACTACTCTAAGCACTGTCATCTCTACCCTTTCAAGTTCAATAGGGCATGGCTCCAGGAACAAGAGTTCATTGATATTGTCCAGTCCTCCTGGACTACTCAGGTTTCCCCACTTCTAGACCCCATGTCGTTTCTTACCACTAAACTCCATCGACTCAAGGATAAAGTCAAAGTCTGGGAAAAAAACATGAAGCTGAGTAAAGTGATGGAATCAAAGGAAGTTCACTTTTCCATTCAAAAACTTCTCATTGTCCAGACCTCTGGTATTTTGTCTGCCTTTGAAGCTTCCCAACTTACACAGCTGAAAGCTCATAAGGATTCTCTACTTGCACATGAAATCCTTACTTGGAAGCTCAAGAGCAAGGTGGACTGGTTAAATGAAGGTGATGCTAACACTGAAATTTTCCACTCCTATGCATCTGCTAGGAGAAACTCGAAAGCTATTTGGGGGTTACAGAACCATCAGGGTACATTGATTGATGATGAATCTCAGATCAAGGAAATGGGAGCTTCTCATTTCTCTACTCTCTTCACTGATGATGGTTCCACCAACATTGAAGATCAACTCAAGGTTATTATACTTTTTCCATCCTATCTCACTAAGGATGACAAAGCTTCTTTTATGTCTGACTTCTCACTCTCTAAGATTGAAGGGGTCCTCAAGAATTTCAAAAAAGACAAGAGTCCTAGCCCGGATGGTTGGCTGGTTGAATTTTACCTCCACTTCTTTGATCTTGTTGGCCTTGATATCCTTAATGTTGTCTCACAGTCTAGGGCTGAGGGTAGGGTTTCTGGTGCTCTTAATTCAACATTCATTATAGTCATCTCTAAATGTGATAAGCCTACATTTTTTGCAAACTTCAGACCCATATATCTATGCAATTTAGTTTATAAGGTCTTCTCTAAACTGACTACTATTAGATTTAAACCTATATTGGACAGATCCATCTCTAGAAATCAATTTGGCTTTTTACATAATAGACATATCATAGAGCCTATTGGTATTGCTTAAGAATTTATGCATTCCATTAAGGTTGAAAAGAAACAATCCATGATCCTAAAACTAGACCTGGTAAAGGCCTTTGATAGAATGAACTGGACCTTTCTCTGACTCGTCCTCTTACAAATTGGTTTACCGAGTGTTTTCGTAAAGTGGATTTTAGGATGTGTGGAATCCTCTAACTTTGAAATCCTTGTGACTGGCACCCCTTTTATATTTTTCCAGTTTTGAGGGGCATTAGACAGGGATTCCCTCTCTCTCCTCTACTTTTTATATTGATCGTAGAAAGTCTAAGTCTTCTTATACAAGATGCTCAGCAAAGAGGGAAAATTACTGGTGTTAAGGTTACTTCATCTCTGTACCTCACACACTTACTTTTTGTAAATGATGTTATATTATTTGGTTAGAGTACTGTCAATGAATGGAAGCATTACAAACAGCTTCTTGATCTGTTATGTTCTGAAACGGGCATGCAAATTGGTCTGGAAAAGTCTTCATTTCTTTACAATGCTATTGATGATCTCACCAAGTATAACATTGCATCTTTTTTACCATATAAGATGGAGCCTTTGTCAGTAGGTTTCAAATATCTAGGCTTCTATATGAAACCATTGGGATACAATGTCAATGACTGGCGGTGGCTTATTAAAAAATTTGATCGAAGAATTAGCAACTGGCCTTATACACTACTCTCACTTGGTGGAAGACTGATCTTGGTCAAATCAGTTCTCATGGGGCTAGCGGTTTATTGGCTATCTTTAGCTCGAATGCCAAAATCTATAATGAATTATCTCAGAATTTCCATCTTTAACTTCCTATGGGGAAATACTTATGGGAACCATAGATCACACCTAGTGGACTGGCAAACGATATCCAAACCTTATGACCATGGAGGTTGGAACATCAAAATTTTGGATTGGTTTAGCACAACCCTTAGGCTAGGGAGTCTTTGGCTTGTACTGATTGGGGAGGGATTGTGGTCTGTCATTGTCAAGTACAAATATCTCAGATATTGGACTGTTGATTCATGGCTTAGATGCAAAGAGTTTAAGGTCCAAGTCACTTCTTACATATGGAATGGTTTTGTCAGAGCATTGTCTTAGATCACTTGTCATTTAGGATGGAAATGTAAGTTTTTCAACATTCAAGATACCATTATGTTAGGATATTTACTGAGAGAACAACAAATACAGCAATCAAACACAAGAGACAATGAACACAGTGTTTTTCATCGGGGAAATCATGAATGGAGAAAACCCCGCAACTTCCTCAGAGATAGAATCAGCACAAGATGTAAAATCCCAAAACAGTAAGATGCACTCCCAACAGCAGTAATCTTCTTCTTGTCTAGCCCCAATGTCTTCTCCTTCCTCAACTATGCGCTACACTTGAGTGTGTGAGTGATCTGTTCTAAATAGAGAGTCCAGCTCTCTATTTATACTAATCCCGACATGACTAAAAATCTACTAGGGTCAATCTCTACTTGGAGAGGCTAATAACCCTAGTGCCCCGGAACTGCAGGGACTTTAACTCTTAGACAATCGGAGGGTTACCCACTATGACTTGACATGACTTGTTTACATTATTGATTCTCCCGATCGGAACATCAGCGCATGACAACATGACTCAATTACATAATAGATACATCTCGGAATAAACAACGGGTTACAATACATAAGATACATAGATGAATACATTTCGAAGTTACAAATACATTAACACTCCCTCTTAACTAGGAAGGTATTCTTTCGACACAATTTTTAGCACTGGTCTTATTCTCTGTATCAACTGGATCATCTTGTCATTTGCATCCCGAGTCTTTTGAGTCTTCAAGTCATCTTCATTCTTTGAATCTGGATCATCTCTTGATATGGATCATCATGGGATATCATCACTAGATCTGGATCATCTCTCGATCTGGATCATCATGGGATATCATCACTAGATCTGGATCATCTCTCGATCTGGATCATCATGGGACCTCATCACTGGATCTGGATCTGGATCATCACTGCTGGATCTGGATCATCACTCGATCTGGATCATCACTGTTGGATTTGGATCATCACTTGATCTAGATCTCTTGGAGTCATCATAACTGGATTTGGATCATAGCTCAATCTGGATCTCATCTGGTCATCATCATGTGTGCTATCTCATCATAGGAAGTTCTACAGAGCTAGCCTTCTTTCATGCTGGTTGTAGTCCTAGCCATCATGTAGGTCTTCGCCCAGCACTTACATCTGACCTACTCATCAGAAAGGCACACCCAACACTCACATCTAATCATGTAGAAACCTACAATCACATCAGAAAGGCCCAGCACTCACATTCACCAGCATGACAGGACATCACTATCATCTGTGAAAAGGATTCAGCACTTATATCTAACCTGGAAGGAAACAAGTCCTCCACCCTCGCCAAAAAGGCCCCTAGTCCCAGACCGAGCTACCTAGTAATGGACTAGGTGCCTCCATTCTCCCAGAGAATGGAATTTGCCCTTATATCTGACCTGGTAGGAAATAAGTCGTACACCCTCACCAGAATGGCCTACACTCACATCTGACCTGGAAGGAACTAAATCCTCCACCCTCGTCAGAAAGGCCCCTAGTCCCAAACTGAGCTACCTGGTAACGGACCAGGTGCCTCCACTCTCCCGGAGAGTGGCAGTTACCCTTACATCTATCCTACTCAACAGAATGGCCAGCAATCATATCTAACATGGAAGGAACTGAATCCTCTCACCATGACAGAATGGCTCAACCCTTATATCTGACCTGCTCGTCAGAATGGCTATGAATCTCAGCACTCATATCTAACATGGAAGGAATTGAATCCTCTCATCATGACAGAAGTGGCTTATCCCTTACATCTGACCTACTCATCAAAATGGCTTTGGATCTCAGCACTCATATCTGACATGGAAGGAACTAAATCCTCTCACCATGACAGAATGGCTCAGCCCTTACATCTGACCTGCTCGTCAGAATGGATTTGGATCTCAGCACTCATATCTGACATGGAAGGAACTGAATCCTCTCACCATGACAGAATGGCTCAGCCCTTACATCTGACCTGCTCGTTAGAATGGCTCTGGGACTCATCACTTTCCCTTGGAGGAAACCCCAATCTAGAGAACACCAAGCTTCTCCCTGAAGTACTCAAACTTCACTCTAGCCAATGGCTTTGTCAACACATCAGCTATATGTTCCTCCGTCGCAACATACTGGAGCTTCACTGCTCCTCTCTGCACCATATCCCTGATATAGTGATACTTGATCTTGATGTGCTTAGACTTGTCATGGAACACTAGATTCTCTAACAACTTCACGCAACTCTGGTTGTCACAATGTATACAAGTAGCATCCATCTGGAGATCAAATAAATCAAACAGTAGCTTCCGCAGCCACATTGCCTCACAACTAGATGAACAAGTTGTGACATACTTTGCTTCAGCTGTACTCAGTTCCACACAGGATTGCTTCCTTCTAAACCAAGAGATCATATATGATCCCATACTGAAGCAACACCCTGAAGTTCTCTTCCTATCGATGGCACTGCCTACCCAATCTGAATCAACATAACCCTCCAGGTTAATCTTCTGATTCACATCGTACTTGATCCCATAATCAACTGTACCCCTCAGGTACCTCAGAATATGCTTTGCAGCAATCAAGTGAACATTTCTTGGATCTGTCAAGAATTGGCTCAAGGTGTTCACAGCAAAGCAAATGTTTGGTCTCGTGTTCGTCAGGTACATCAAAGACCCAATCATCTGACGATACATCGTAGCATCAACCGACTCTGATGAAGCATCACTCAATAGCTTCAGGTTTGATGCCATAGGTGTGGCCATAGTCTTGTATTCCATCATCCCAAAACTCTTCAGGATCTCTACTGCATACTAGCCTTATCCAAGGAAGATTCCATCCGCACTCTGCCACACCTCCATACCTAGAAAATAATGCATCATACCGAAGTCCTTCATCTCGAACTTGGCAGCAAGCTTTCTCTTCATATCAGTAATCAACTCGTCCATACCTGTCACAAATGGATCATCTACATATAGTAGAAGTATCACTGGGTTGTCATGTTCAACCCTATAGTAGAGGTTGGAATCTGCTTTACTCTTGGCAAAGCCCAAACTGGATAGAAATCTATCAATTCTGCCGTACCATGTCCTGGTTGCCTATTTCAAACCATACAGGGCTTTCTTCAATCTGTACACATGAGACTCCCTGTCATGTGTCTCAAAACCGAGTGGTTGTTCTACATACACTTCCTCTTCCACTACACCATTCAAGAAAGCAGTCTTGACATCCATCTGGTGTATCTTCCATTTCATCACTGCAGCCAAAGCAAGTACTGATCTGATGGAAGTTACAGGTGCAAAGGTTTCTTCATATTCTATTCATTCCTTCTGAGAGAAACCTCGAGCTACAAATCTTGCCTTATATTTTTCAATGCTACCGTCTGTAGCATGTTTGATCTTGTAGATCCATTTGGAAGTTACAACTGACTTCCCGTCTGGTCTTGGGACAACTTCCCAAACATCATTCTTCATGATCAATTGGTACTCTTCGATCATAGCATCCTTCCATTCTTTCCATTCTGTCACTTCTTCATAAATGGAAGGTTCATTATCAATGAAATCACATAGTAAAGCTACATACCCGGAACAGGATCTGGTCCTCTTTCTTTCTCTATGATTCTCTTCTAGAGCCCCATATCTTTCTGCACCTTGGATAAGTTCTCGTACCCAAGCAGGTTTCCTCTTATGAGGATTCTTCTCTAGAGGTGGATCTACAGATCTTTGTGGTTCTTCAAATTCTCGAACTTCTTCTTGAGTTTCTTCATTCATGGTTGTATCATGAATTCTGGGTGCTTCTGCTTCTTCAGGTTCTTCAGCAGGTCTCTTTCTGGATTTGTTGTAAGCTGTGTCTTCATCAAATGTTACATCCCTGATGATGTCAATACTCTTGTATCCTGGGAAATATATTTTGTAAGCCTTCAAGCTTTCAGAGTATCCCACAAATATACCCTTCTTTCCTGAAGGATCTAATTTAGTCCTCTTCTCTTTTGGAATGTGGATGTACACAGGACAGCCAAATATTCTGAGATGGATGACTTCTGGTTTCTGCCAGAGAAGACTTCTTCAGGAGTCTTGTTCTTGAGTACTCTATGTGGAGTACGGTTCTGTACATACACCGTTGTTCTGGCAGCTTCCGCCCAAAGATGCATAGGAAGGTCTTGATCATGAAGCATTGTTTTTGTAGCTTCCATGATAGTTATGTTCTTCTGTTCCGCAATCCCATTCTATTATGGATTATAAGGAGTGGACAACTCCCTCTTAATCCCTGATTCTTTGCATAGCTCTTTGAATTCATTTGAAGTGAATTCTCCGCCATTATCGGATCGAAAGGTCTTGATCTTCTTTTTAGTATGGTTCTAGATCAAGGTTTTAAATTCTTTGAACTTACTGAATACTTTATCTTTGTTCTTCATGAAGTAAACCCATGTCTTCCTAGAAAATTCATCAATAAAATAAACATAGTATGCATACCCGCTTAGTGAGTTTGATGACATGAAACCACATACATCGGAGTGGATGATTTCCAAGATTCCTTTTGCTTTGCTTTTGCTTCTTGGAAATGTCTTCTTTGTATTCTTTCCTTTCACACATCCTTTGCAGACCCCATCATGTTTTGCTTGTATTTCTGGAAGACCTTCGACAGCTTTGCTTGCAATAGGTAGTGCTCTGTAATGCACATGTGCAAGCCTTCTATGCCAAAGTTCACTTGGCTCTACTGTGTCATGGATCAAGGCTTGTTCTGGATGGCCCTTAAATTTGTACAATCCTCCTTGTTCTCCAATCACTACCGCATCATCGATAGTCTTTCCTTTTGGCCACATGATGACTTGACCATCTATGAATGCAACCTGCATTCCTTTTGCATCTAATGCTGATATGGAGAGAAGGTTCTTCTTGATTCCTGGTACAAACAATACTTCTTTCATTGTTAGAGACTTTATAGAGTCTATTTTATAGGAAGATTCCCCACTACCTTTTATTGGATATTGGTAGTCATCTCCTAGCTTTACCTTGTGAGGTGATTCATGTTCCGACAGTCTCACAAAGGATTCCTTGAATCCAGTCATATGTTTGTAAGCCCCACTATCTATTTATCAATCATCACTTCCATGAGTAATGTTACCTATGAGAGCAGAGATCAGAACATATTCATCCTCGCTTGAAGAATCTTCACTTTCATATCTAGATCTCTTCCTGTATGGTTCATCATCCTCTGCAGCATGAGCATGATGTCTTCTTTTGTTGCTCCTCTTCATTAGTTTCTGTTTCTTAGGATAATTCCTTACATAGTGTCCTGCTTCATCACATGTATAACATATGATCCTAGATAAATCTTTTCTAGTGATATCTTTGTGAGAGTGCTTACCTCTGGAGCTATGAGATCTTCTTTTGGTTGACTTGGAGTGAGACTTGGAGTGTTTCGTAAGAGCTTGATCTTCACTTCCCATATTTTCTTCTTGAGCTGCTATCCGAGCTTCTTCTTGAGAGAACTCTTCCCATATTCTGCTGAACTTGACTAACTTCTTTCTAGCACAAATTCCTTGGATGAAAGAATCCCATAACCTAGGAAGGCCATTCAAGGTAGTCATCACAATCTCTGCATTTTCCACTTCTTCATCAACTACTTCTAGTTGTTCTTTGAACTGAGAAACTCTTGTGAAGTAAGACTGGATTGTTTCTGCATTTGGAATCTTCACATTCTTTAGTTGGTTTCTCAGAGTCATCTTTCGGTTTTTGTTCTTCCCTTCAAACAATTTGGTTAGGGCATCAAACATAGCTTTAGGTGTCTTGAGAGAGGACACCTGTGGGGTAAGGTGATCCTTGATAGAATTAGCAATGATCCTCTTTTCCATAACCATCTTCTTCTTATGTAAGGCCTTTGCCTCATCTCCCTCTAGAACTGGAACCTCCTCATGGATGTAGGAGTCTAACTCATTTTCTTCTAGGACCAGGGAGATCCTATACTTCCAGGCTCGGAAGTTATCAGCTCCCTCAATATTTTCATCAAGCTTGGTATGATGAGACATCTTAACTGAGAACCTCAAATGGAAATACAAAAGATTTTGGATCTTACCAGGGTCAAGATGTCAGATCTGAAACTTGAGCTGAAATCCTGTAGAGCTGGTTTAGGAGCAAATTAGGGTTTTGCTTTTCCGGATTTCTGTCCACCCAAATGTCTTGAAATTTGTCCCTAACTTCAATTTTGGGGAGGATATCAATCCATTCCTGGGCTCACTGAAAAATTCCTCTTCTGTGAAAAGCCCTAATTTTTGGCAGTAGTGACAGGTCCAAAACTGAAAAACCTCCGAATTGGATTATGCTTCGACAGAAAGATGTGCCCTAAGGAGGAGAGTTATTCCACCTTACTTTTGCTGAAAATATGTGGAGGAATATCCACAAACTAGGAATCCCTAGTTCCCGTAGCTGCACAGTGTCTTCTTCTCAGGTTAGCTCTGATACCATGTTAGTTTTTCAACATTCAAGCTAGCATTATGTTAGGATCTTTACTGAGAGAACAACAAGTACAGCAATCAAACGTAAGAGACAATGAACACAGTGTTTTTCATCGGGGAAATCATAAATGGAGAAAACCCCACAACTTCCTCAGAGATAGAATCAGCACAAGATGTAAAACCCCAAAATAGTAAGATGCACTCCCGATGGTATTAATCTTCTTCTTGTCTAGCCCCAGTGTCTTCTCCTTCCTCAACTATGCGCTACACTTGAGTGTGTGAGTGATGTGTTCTAAATAGAGAGTCCATCTCTCTATTTATACTAATCCGAACATGACTACAACCCTACTAGGGCCGACCTCTACTTGGACAGTCTAATAACCCTAGTGCCCCGGAACTGCAGGGACTTTAACCCTTAGACAATCGAAGGGTTACCCACTATGACTTGACTTGACTTGTTTACATTATTGATTCTCCCGATCGGAACATCGGGGCATGACAACATGACCCAATTACATAATAGATACATCCCAGAATAAACATCGGGTTACAATACATAAGATACATAGATGAATACATTCCGAAGTTACAAATACATCAACAAGAAAGTGGGCAATGGACGCAACATAAGGATAGGTGTTGATCCAATTGCTTGCTTAAATACTAATTTCATTCTTCCAAAGGAGATTCGTAGCTACTTAGAAGACTATGGAATTACTGCACTCCATGATGCACAAATCTCAAACTATGGGCAACAGTATTGGTTCATAGCCATGAACCTTGACCTTGTTGGTTCCTGGAAGGAGATATAGACAAATTACATCAAACTTACTCTCCCATGGCTGTATACATCTGTGTATCAATTTTGACTCATTGGTTTGGATTTTCAACAAGCAGTCGGGGAAGGTGACTGCATGTCTGGCATATCAACGGATTGCGTCTAGCTCCATTCCAGATCTTCCTGACAGCACACTGGGAAAAATCTAGAAATCCAACCTGCCACTTATGGTTATCTGTTTTGCATGGATCTGTTTCTCCAATCATATCAACACCTGGGATACTCTGTGTAAAAAAGGCTGGGTTGGCCCAAATTAATACTTCTTGTGCTTCTCAGGGGCCAAATACATGGATCACCTCTTCTATGACTGTAGATTCATGAAAAATATAATGTTGGAACTTAGTTTGGCCCTGCATCGTACTATTTATTGGAATGAATCTTCCTTCGGGCTCAATTGGGAAAAATGGGTGAGTAAAAAAAAAGAGTTTTTATATCTCCCTCTATTGATAGCTTGGAACATATGGATCTCCAGGAACAAAATTATTTTTGAGGATCATAAACCTGTTATAAAAGTGACAATTTTCAACATCTTGGAGTAGCTTTAGTTTCATAAAGTAATTGTTCATTCCAAACACAACAGAAACTTGAGAGGTATGAATTAGGGCCTGGTATACCCTATAGGTTTTTTTGATGGGGCCTCTCCAAAAAAAACTGGAGGTACTAGTGTTCATCTAATGATAAGCAAGGATCATTTTTATTGTATTAAGATGGGATACAGCCAAAGAACCAACACCCGTGCAAAACTCCTTGCACTCTAGGTATTGTTGTATTTTTCTAAACGAATCAGGATTCCATATTTGCACATCTGATATGACTCTTCAGCTATCATCAATTGGTTTAATGGACAATATGAACTATCTGTTCTTGAACTTGAGTTTTGGTGCAACAATATTAGAAGCCTTCCAGCTTCCTTCTCCCAGCTCAAAGCCTCCCATGTTTACAGAGAATACAATGTCAAAGCGGATAGTTTATCTAAGGAGGCACTTGGATTGATTTCTGGGTACCTGCACTTTTTGGAATTCACTGAGGGTGAATGCAGTGAGAGGGGCACCTTACAGTTCTATTAGTCATAGACTATTTTATCAAACACTTTGGCTTTATTTGATGACACACCCCTTGGTGTTATAGTTGGAATAGTCCACTATTTATTACGACTTTATGTGTATCCAGAAGTGCCACCTTAGCTAAGCGATCAGGTCTTAATGTGTACCACTCTAGCTAGGTGATTCGAGTTTGGATTTGGATACTTTACTAGTTGTTTAGATTGACTTTACGACTTCATGTTTATGGTTATTTGTGCTGAGAATTGGCCAGGACTATGGACTCTCCATGTTTATGTAAACCTGATGTAGGAAACAGGTTACCTTTGATTCTCATTTGAATAACAAGGAACTACTATTTTTCTCCTGGAAAAAAAGAATATCTTGAACCCATTCTAGAAGTAATTCAACGAGAAAGGTTAACTTTAATCCATGTCGAAAATCTTGGTAGGGAATTTAACCTGAACATAACATACCTAGAAATCAATGCACATGAGGAATAAGCATTTCTACATGGACCTGAAACCCAAATGATAGGCGCCATATGTAAACATGAAATGTTTAGTAGATTATTTGTTGAACAAATGATAGAACATAATTTACAAGACAATAAAATACACATACCCTATATTATTTGTAGTCCAAAGTAAGATATATATACATGTAATTACACATGTGTAAGTAATATTAAACCCAAAACGTGTACATAGACCCTCTTATATGAATGGTTCAACGAGTAAACAAAGAGTATCGAAACTAATAGGAGTTAAATATTATGAATTGAATATTACTTCATAATAGTTATTAGAAAATCATTGTGCTTATGAAATCCACATATACATATATACGCAAACAAAAAACCCATGTTAACAAAATATATGATGTTAATGAGACTTAACCCATATTAAAACGTTTAACTTATGTATATGTATCTACAGAAAAGATAAAGAAAATCCCAATATACCTCTTGAAGAAATAGTAGAAGGTTTAATAGAAGGTGTTCAACCGCTTCCAAATGATGATTATGTCAATTTTAAGTACATGAGCTTCCTAGAATTACCATGGAGACAATGAATACGTTTTTTTTGTAATCTAGTATCCATAGAGTTTTGAACCAATGAACTATCACGAGTGACTTAACAATAGACCCATTCACTGTATATTCTATGCCCCGTGGGCGACAATGAATATTGATCAATTTATAAACCTAGTATTAAAAATGTTCATTCCTTGAGCTACCAAGGACGAGCAATTAAAAGTAAAAACTTGGTGTAGAATTTAATGGACACATAACGCAATCTAATAACATAGAGCAAATAATTTCACATTATTTGGAATTATAAACCAATATAATAATAGAGCAAAGACAATCATCTTCTAGCTTTGGTCGATTCGAATCCATGCCATACCAAAGATGAGAATTATTCCATGGTTTCCTCATTGTGGACCCAAATTTGTCCTCATAACCATTGTTATAGAACCATCGAAAGTTGAATACCATAAGGAATACCAAGGGAACCACGTATGGAACCCATTTTTCCTCATAGTACTCACTAGGTGTAGTGTAGACTTCTCTCTAGCTATGTGCAAAAGCACCTACCTTAGATCAAAGGGATCTAAAGGTAAAGTTCATGGTGCAAGGGAAATACTCAACCTTGACTTACAAGCAAACAACACAAATATTTTTTAGATTTTCTAATTTAAAAAAAAACAAATGCAACATACCTTTATAAAGTGGGTCAGTGCAACCTTTTGAGGATGTGGTCCGACGACTTCCATGATCTGGTTCTCCGATTTTCTCCACCTATGGTTGTCAATGGGGATTTGAATCAAGGAGTGTATGGAGTAAACTCAATATACAATGTGGAATAGTGTGGATAAAGGTAAGAATTTAAAGTGTAAGAACCAAAAGTATGACTAAAAGTGTTTGTAGGGAGACCTTCACAATGTATTTATATGATAATCCAAGATTTTTCTACCCATGGTATTGGTCCATGGGTTTTCATAGTGAATGGTATTTATCCATGGTTTATGACCCATCCTCATTTTAGGGTTTTTTGGTATTTTTGGGGAGAATGGGGGGTTTTTTGCAATAAATGCACATATTCCCTATATTTATGAGGGAAAGAATAATAGTTACTTGGACCAATTTGGGGGGGAGTTAACTGTGAAGGTCAAAATGGAGGAATAATGATGGGATTATGATGTATAATTATGGTGTGGACCATAGATATCTATGTGGACATTTTTTTGTGTTAACACTAGGTTAAATGACTAGGTATGTATGGCCGCAGTAGCATGGTTATAGCCAAAGGAGTTTCACGTGTCCACTCTATCCAACCTACTCCATTTGTTGGAATATGTAATGATGACTTCTCTAGTATTGTTGGTTAAAATGCACAAATAACTCTAATATTATAAATAGATTATCCCACATGCATCATGTAATAAATTATCTTATAACCATTATTTATATAAGAGAGGTGGAAAGCTATTTATCCCACATGTTATGGGATGTAAATATTCCATACCTCTAGCTATATAATAGAGGTGAAAAATACCCTTTTGGGTATGGTTGAAAACACACATAATTGTGAAATGAATTGTAGATGGAGTGTGATGTGACACTTATGTGAGGATTCCATGTATTGTAAGATGGATATTTTTGAAGAGTAAAGAAGATCATACCTTCTCATGGATGTTTCTCCATTTGGGGTTTTACCATGCATATCTGGTGTATGATTGTTTTATATTGTCTCTTGTTTCTTACATGATTATTGCTTCTTGTATGGATAACATGTTAGACTAGTAGAATCACATTTGCATGTTAGTAAACATATTGTTGTATGTTCATGAATATTCTCAATATTCTGACATGGTATTAGAGCTAGTTTTTATGCTCTACCTTCTTCGGTAAATTTTGTTAATGTTTTTTACAAACAACATTTTATTCAAGGGCACTTCATATTTGGTATATTTATCATCCAATCTATTAAACCCTTGTGGCTATTTATTTAATCTGGAAATTTGCTACATGTTTGATAATTTTTTTCAAACACTAACCTTCATCATTTTCTTTTTGTTAATAAGAAGGAGCACATTATATTACTTATAGTACAAAAAAGAAATTACATTCAGACCCGGTCAGCCGGAATATCCACGCTTAACCAGGATTTCCTCTGGAGGATTCAATCGGTCATTTCCCCAACTCCCCAAACACATTCTCTTTATTTGTAACAGGGCACCATAACCCACCCATAGAATTACATTTTCCAAAACATAGACATTCCCCTGACACCTGACCTGGTAGCCATCAATCCAGTGTCTGGATAAATATAGACTCTAAGTGATGGAAACACCATTCATTACCCCATCCCGACTAAAAAGATAACAGACATAGATATACAAAACATTATCTAACATAGTCATAACTAGACAAAAGTTGGATATAACCTTAGACGACCGAGCCAAAGCATCAAAAAGAAAACATCGAATGATCAGAAAGCCCAAAAATACCCAAACATCCCATGATCCTCACTGCGGAGGAGGTTCAATTCAAGAGGGAGGTTGCGCATCCTTGGCTTTCTCCCCTGGGCGATCCAGTTATCAAGTCAAGCAGTCTGAATCCTACATCACTTTCTTGTTTCCCCTACCAAATCATGTTCAAGGATTCTCATATGTCGTGTGCCATTTGCACCTTCGCCTGCATGTCTCGAGCAATAAGAATTTGAACCACCCAGAATGGATTGGCTGCCAAGGACCGTCCTTGGTGAGTCTCATAATCCTGGAGGAGTTTGATTTCTTTGGCTATGATCTGATCTTCCACCATAGCTGGGGTCTCAACCATATATTGTGCCCCCTAATTGAACATTAGATGGATTGGATTAGCATCCATCAGTGGGGCATTGGAAGATGAGCTAGCCTTGGGTATACCACCCCCCTCAGTTCTTCCATGCTCCCCCTGACGACGCGGAACTTGCCATTGATGAGCCATAATCTCACAGAGCAGATAGTTTTAGAAGGCTTGCAAATGAATACAATCAATTTTGAGCTCGAACAGGGTGATCCATTCACCATCCAGGGATGATTATATAGCCATTCCCCTCCATTGGGTGATGCAACCTGCCCTCATCCATTCTGACTGATGTTTCCATTTCACACCCTTCATAGCATCGACCTTACATATTCAGAGCCCAATAACCTTTTCCAGATCCATCTTACCGTCTGAAAGATTAGCAGCCCTATCCCCCATTGATGGTCGCCTTGTATGGGTTTTTTTTCTTTTGACAGTCCAAGAGAAAAAGCTCGATATTACCCCACCGGTATGCCCAAAGGGAAAATTCCCATACACCACTCCGTACATGGCTAACACTACCAGAGGAATTCTTATTAATGATGGCATGTCTTTGGATCATCCCTTTTGGATCGGGTCGGCGTGCCACCTTCAATTTCAATTTCTTCATACGCTTCCCACTTGTCTAGATCATATTGTCGACATGCATGGAGTTAGTGCCAAGTGGTATGGACATCTCTTTGCCTTCAATCTCGCCTGACATGGATATGGGAAGAGGATCGTCATCATTTCTAATCACATGACTAGCTTGAGACATCCTGGCCATCACATGGGGGACGTGCATGTGGAGGGATGTGTCGGATAGCATATTTGATGCAGAGGATTGATTACACCTGTCCTTCATCAGAAATGATATAACAGATAGCTATCATGGGTGATCACCAGCCGTCCTACCCACGTCTTCCTCTACCAACTCTTCATATCTTCTCCAGATTGTGCCATCCTTTTTGTCGTTGATCACTTCTGCATGGAAAGAGATAAGCTTGCCAACCCTTTCATTGGAAAAATCGTCTGCGACCCTGTTACCAGTTCTTTTAACATGTGAGAAATGGAGCGCTGGATTTCACATTAACCACCTTCTAATCTCTATAAGCCTGCCCTCCCACCTCCAATTTTTGGAGACCTATCCAATGGTCACACCATTCTATAGTCTTCTGGAAATATTAATGATTACCAAAGAGTCCCCTTCCACAATCAATGGAGTCTGTTGTTACTGTAAGTCCCATGATAACCCATTGATGAGACCTTCTAACTTCGCTAAATTATAAGTATTGGTTCCCATGTTGCCCCAAAAGATGCTGATAATTATAACCTTTGAGTCCCTGATGGCTCCTCCAAAGCCAGCAAGGCCCAGATTCCCTTGTTTGGCTCCATTGAAGTTAAATTTAAAGGCTCCATCCGGTGGAAACTACCAAAAATATGAGCTACAAGGAGGCTTAATCATTTTGCTAGGACATGAATTGTTCACATGTAACTTCAAAATTCCCCATTCATAGATAATTTGTATTTCAATTGCTTCTGTTGCAAAATCCTCTTGGGTCCATAGATTTAAAGTTATTGTTTCTCTTGCGTGAGTTTCAATCAACGCCCAAATTTCCTCAACCCAGATTTTTTTATTTTCAAAGATTCTTAAGTTCCGTGTTTTCCAAATTTCCCAAACCGTGAAGCCAGGAAACAACTCCCATACCTTGTTCACGATTTTATTTTTGAATGCGTTCTTTGGTCATTCTGTTATCGTTAGGTCAGGCCTTCCTTTTTTTTGTGATTCTTTTTGAACAACCCAACTCATTTTTCCCAGATAGCGTCCACAATAATAAATTCATCCAGAAGGTGGTTTATGGTTTCATTGTTGATTTCACAAAGGCAACATCTTGATGGACCCATGATCCCCAAAGCCTGTATGTTATCCGATGTGAGAATGCATCGTTTGAGGAGGAGCCAGCTGAAAGCTTCTAATTTGGGCCACCATATTTTGCCCCATGTTTTCCTCCATTTAGCCTCCTTCCCCATCCTGTGAGTTTCAATCAGGAACTCCATGGCCTCTTTAATATTGAATCTTCCCAGGTTGGAGTATCCCCATCTGAGCTTGTTCATTCCTGCATGCCTGGGGATCTTCCTAGAGGAAAGTTCAATGTATAAATCTTCGATGTCCTCTACTGGTGCAAGAGCATTCCACGAATATTTCATTTTCCAAGTCCTAAAGAGTTTGTCATTTTCCAAGTCCTAAAGAGTTTGTCAGGGGACCCGGAATCCCAAAATTCCTCCACCTTTTTCGTCTGACTATTCTGAAGATGATGGATCAGCGTCGGAACATCATCCTGGATTTCTATACACGTCTCTTGATTCCATGCGTCTCTAGAAAACAATGTCGTTCTTCCATCTCTTACCTCCCAGAAATGCTGTCTTTGTATGAGGCTTCAGTTTTCCTGAGCTGATTTCCAAATGCTAGAGCCCAGCATATTTTCATCGAATCTTATCAGTGATTGTTTTGGCCACTTGGGTGCATATTTCGCATGCCATATTTTAGCCCATGGTTCTTCCTCGTGGGTTATCCATTTCCACCATATTTTTTCTCCCATCACTTTATTTATATCTAATGGGTCTCACAGTCCTAAATCCCCAACATCTTTGGGTTTGCAAATTGTTTGCCAGTCCACCAGTGGCCATTTTATGTGTCCATTAGTTCCCCCCCACAGAAAGTTCCTTTGGATATTCCTTATATGTTTTATCATTGATTTTGGTGCATCCAAAATAGAGAATAGATAGAGTGGCATAGCTTATAGGACATATTTTACCAGTATAAGTCTGCTGGGGAAGTTAAGGGCTCTAAAAGTCCAAGGAATAAGATTATGCTTAATTTTGTCCAAAAGATCCTTTCACGAAATTTTCCTAATAGTCGATTCTACGAACGGTGCTCCTAAGTACTTGGAAGGAAGCCCTCCTTCTGAGAATCCAAGATCTTGAGGATATTCCTTTTAGTGATTTTTGGAGTATTGAAGAAGTATACTTGGGATTTGTCCTTATTGGTTTTAAGTCCACTGGATTCAAGGAAGGTTTCCAACCCTTCTTTTATGCTGCGAGCCTCCTGTACAGTGGAAGGTCCCATAAGCATCGTGTCATCCACAAAATGTTGATCATTTTTTTATTCCAGATCAGCATTAAGGGAGAGCCCTCTGAGCTTATTTTCATTGCGTAAGTTCTTAAGCATTCTCCCTAATCCCTTAGTTGCAATAATGAACAGAAAGGGGGACAACGGGTCTCCCTGTCTAATTCCTCTTAAAACATGAAAGGGAGGGGAGGAAGTCTCATTTACCAAAATGGAGAAGAAGGGTGATGAAACCAATTTCATAACCCATTCAGTCCATTGGTGAGAGAACCCAAAAGCCCGAAGAACACCTGCTAAGAATTTCCAGTTCAGTTTATCATAAGCTTTCGACAAATCCAATTTTAGAAGCATACCTCGGATTTTCCTCATTTTGACCAAATGAATAGTTTCGTGAACCAAGATGATTCCATCCAGAATTTGTCGTCCTTCAATGAATCCCGCCTGTTCATGCAAAATGAGGAATGGAAGCAAGGGTCGGATCCTATTGGCAGTAACCTTAGATATAATTTTATATATTACATTACACAGGACGATTGGTCTGAGTTTTCCAGGGTCTTCCTTTCCATTATTTGGGAATAAGTGCCAGGAAGCTTGCATTAAGAGCTTTCAAAATATTACCAGTCTTTCTTGAGTCTTCCATCAGAGCCCATACTTCCTCTTTCAACCAGTCCCAGTAGACGTGGAAGAATTTAGTAGTGAACTCGTCAGGTCCCGGGGCTTTATCATTCACCATTTGTTTGACAGCAGCTTCAACTTCTTCCAAATCAATAGCTTTCAGAAGGATGAAGTTATGATCTTCCGTAATAACTTTTGGAATGCGCCATAACACCTCCCTCTGATCGGAATCCATATCCCAATCTAGTTCCTCAAGTATTTTGGCAAAGAAGGTGTTCAAAGTGAGTTCCAGGTTCTCCCAAGTCTCGACAATGTTTCCTTCCTCTATTTTCATTCTTGCCATGCAGTTTCCCTAGCGATGTTGGATGGACACTTTGTGAAAGAAACTGGTGTTACGTTCACCTTCTTGGAGCCACTTAACTATGGATTTCTAATTCCAGAAAACTTCCTCCTATTTTTCTCTTAGGCTAAATTCATGAATCAGCATTTTTTCTTGTGCACAGATTTCATCCGAGAAGCCACTCTGGATACCTTTGATTTGTACCTCTTTAACTTTTTTATCCAACTCCTTTTTAGCTTGAAAAATATTACCGAAGGAGTCCTTATTCCATTTCTTGATTTTGGATTTTAATAGTTTGAGATTTTGTTGAAATGGGTACATTCACATTCCTCTGATGGTTGGCATTTCCTCCCACCCTTCTTTAAGTTTCTCTAGAAAGTCATCCTGGAGGAGCCAAAATTTCTCAAAGTGGAAGGATCTTCACAGGTTCACCCCAATGATTTCCCATTCCAAACTTATAGGCCAATGATCTAAGCCAGCTGATGAGAGTACTACAACCCTCAGTTATCCCCCAGCCATCATTATGGGTTCAGAGACCAAAAATAGGTCTAGCCGACAAGTTATTCCTCTGTCGCTTGTTCTTTTGTTGTTCCAAGTAAAGGTACCATTGGTCGTTCTGACATCAACCCGTTCTAGGTTATCAATAGCTTCATTAAAATATTCACTGATGGGGTTTAACTATCGTATCCCACCTTTTTTTCATCAAGATTCCTGACCAAGTTGAAGTCCCCTCCAAGAATCGAGGGTTTTCCTCCTGATGTCCATTTGAGCATCCCTAATGATTCTAGAAAATTCAGTTTATGTTCTGCCCAAGGAGGTCTGTAAAAATTGGTCATGAACCCCCGGGTACTTGTGCCTAGTATTTGGAATGATGTCGAGAGAGAGAACTGAGTTGCATAGAAGTCAGAGAGGTACACCTCTCTTGGGTTACACATAATCCCTATACCTCTTCTCACTCCTTTCGCATCCACAACAGTAGTTTCACTCCCCCTCCAAAATTCCCCCCTACAACTTTCAGTTCAGCTTCCGAGCATTTAGTTTCTTGTAAAAAGATGATGCCTAGTTTTTCCATTTCTATCCTTCTTCTTAGAAGACGAATCTTCAAGGTATTCTTACAGCCTTTAATATTCCAGGATGTAATTTGCATTGGAAACTTATTTGTTTGCAGGAGAGAGGGCCGCATCTATGGTGGGATACTTCCCTGATGCTACAATTTTAGCCCCAACCATTTGGATTCTTTGCACATTACTATGCCTTCCTCGTTTTCCTTTTTTCCTTTTCTTTTTACAATCAGGGTCCTTGAGGGATTCAGACGTGATTCCAAGAAACTTCATAGTTTTTTCCTTGATTATATCCTTTTCCATCAGTGTGACTTGTTGTGGAGGAATCTGTTCAAGTAACTTTTCAGAGCATGCTGCTTCTATTCCTTCCAGATCAAGATCTCCTATCTCCATTTCCTCCTCATCAGTTTTTGGTGCCTTGTTATCATCTTCTTTAATTTCCTTAGGCTCTTCCTGGTTCTGGATATTCATGCTAGGTTTTGTCTCTGGATTCTGTTGTTCTTTAGTATGGTTGTCTTGTTGGTTATTAGTCTTCTTTGTTTCTTGGAGGACTTCAAACCTATTTTGAGTTTGAACATTTTTGTGGATCTCAGGTCCCATTGTTTTCTTAGCTGATCTTTTCTTATTAGGGACTCTGGTAAATCCCACGACGTCTTTATTTTCTTGATCTTTCTTTCCACCAAGTTTTTTATTATGCGGACAATCTCTAAACATATGTCCATGCTCATGGAATCTTCTACATCTGAAAGGTATCTGCTCATAGTCTCTCGCTTGAAACCAATCCTCATCATCCCATGTTAATTCAATTCCATCTTGAATATCATGTGATATGTCAAGGTAGATGCATATTCTTGCATAGGATGTATAACGCCTCTGTTGAGTTTATTGTGATACTTTTACGAAGTTCCCCAGAATGTTCCCAACGTCTTTTAGTATTTATTCCGTCCAGTATTCCGTAGGTAGGGAATACATTCTAATCCATACCGGGGCTATTGTTAAATTTTCTTTATATGGATTGAAGCGTTCTTTCCATGGTCTTAGGAAGAGACCAGAGGAATTAAATAAATAACGCCCAGTCTCAAATATTCTGGTTCTGTCTGCTTCATTAAATAAGATAATCGTGAAGAAGACTTTTGCTCCCAGTTGCAAATCGTAATGCCCTTGGGGTTTCTAGGTAGTGTTTATCTACCACACTAGAGTCTTCTCTATGGGCCAAATCCCTACAAATTTACCAATGAGCGCATGTTCTTTCATGTATTGAATGTCTTCCCTTATCTGTTTCGATTTGATCGGCAACTTCGGTGCTATCTTCGATTTTGGGACACATTGCCTTGACTTTCTGTTCTCACCTTTTGCAGTGGTTTCTTTATTGGTCCCACTCATTCCTTCCCGGGATGGGTATCGGATGCTTGCAATTTGTCTTTGCCTTTCTCAATTTCCATATCTGAGCTCAGAACAGGGGGCTTTTCCCCGCCATCCATGTGCTCACTCATTCTAGGATCTATTCCCCCAACCAGAGATATAGGCTTCAACCCTTGGCAACACCCTCGAAAAATGTCAAACCCTGCAACTTTTGTTCACCATGATGCCTCCCACCTCTCTTCCGGTCATCAAATTTATTTCAACCCTAACCTTCATCATTAATTTTATGGAAATTTCATAAAAAAAAATCAAGTTTTTCTTGGTTATTTTGTAGATCTGAATTGAAATCTCTTGTAGACTAACATAGGATCAAGGATCTATCGTTTGGTTCGTAGATATAGTTTTTTGTCTATTTATGGTTCATGATTTTGCAAGTTTCCATCTAGACGACTTTGGACTCAGTTTTTTTTGCAGTTCTATGCTTTGACAAATAGAGACACGTCCTACTTTTAGCTAAAGCATGTATCCTTAGCTAAAGGTGCCCCCTACCTTCATTTAGGGCATGTCTTCCTTGTTTTCAGCAAAAAATTCATTGTTAAGTGATTTTGTTTCGTTGTTTGTTGCTACAGAGTTGTAGATATGTCGATTATAGTTACAGATCTGTCATTTAGATACAATACAGATTCGAATTGGTGATAAATCTTTTGTTTATTCACCCTTATCTTTAAATTATTTTATTATTTTCTTGTCTTTTTCCATTAGGGTTTATGTTCTTAGTTTAATCATCATGTTTCTAGAGGTTTTTTTGTTCTTGTTTTATTTGTCTCTAACCTTCTAGTGTGGAAGATGTTTTGAAATTTTTAAGGGGCATGTATCTCTATAATTTTACCATGTTGACAATAAGAAACCTACCTATGCTTAAGGCTTAGTTTCTTGGTGGCTATATTTTCATATCTATAAGTGATATAATTTTCTATTTGATCATATTTTGATCACTACCTATTTGTACGATCTTGCTAACCCTTGTCTTGTAAACGGAATTTCATATGCTCCTCTATCTTTCATATATTATGTCACATATTTTTCTTGATCATTATGGGCTTATCATGTTCATTATATGCTTTACTCTTAGAACTTGTTTCTCCACGTGGGTATTTGTGAAGAGTTATGGGACAACTTGGATTCTTTCATCCCTTCCTATCTTAAGCATATTGTTATGGTTATCTCTGGCTCTTCTACATTGTTCCCATTTTCAGCTTATTCTTGACAATACCAAAGTTGAAACCTTTTGTTATCTAGGATGGTTGAAGTTGTAATTAAGAAGGAATGTAATGTAATAAAATACCATCTAATCACCATATTCCAGTAAGAATGTATGAATTGAACATCCATATTCTATTGTAAGTCATGTTCATTATATATTGTCCAAACATTTCGATGGATAAACCATGGGGTCTTGTATTTGTAACACAATCTTCAGCTTATTTCTTTGGATGTGGGATAAACATTTTGATGGATAGACCATTCGGGTCTTGTATTTAGTAGATTTCTTTGGTTATGAATCCTTTATGTTGGAAACATTTCAATGTATAGATACATGGTTCTTGTATTCGTTATGAGGTGTACTATAGAATTTTTTCATCTTTCAGCTTGGTCGTAAAGACTAAATTCTTGCTACATATTTTGATGGATAGATCATTGGGGTCCTGTATTCACAATGCAATCTTCAATAGATTTATTTGGTCAAGAAGAATGCCTAATAGAAACATTTTGATGTATATATCTGGGGTTCTTGTATTCATGATGAGTTCTATTGCATAATTCTTTCAGCTATCAGTTGAGTTGCAGTTGTGATGACATTTGCTGGTCACATTTTATGTTGTATTGGCCATATGATATTTATATACATTGTTGTGGTATTCTGCAAGAGTTCATTGTACAAATTGGTTCAAATGCAATTTCATGATTCGGTGACAAGCGATTGTTATCTTCATCAAATCCATGAGGCTAAGTGTGTTCTTTTTCACATCTTATGGGGAATTCTAGAAGTTGTCATCAAGGGGGATGTTAAGGTGATGCCACCTAGTTCCTCCATTTGTATTATTTCTCTCAGTCATCATTAAGGGGGAGTGTTGGAATATGCAATGATGACTTGTGTAGTATTGTTCGTTAAAAGACATAAATAACTCTAATATTATAAAATAAATCTATTCCACATGTATCATGTAATAAATTCTCTTATAACCATTATTTATATAAGAGATATGGAAATATATGTATACCACGTGTGTTATGGGATGTAAATATTCCATATCTCTAGCTATATATTAGAGGTGAAGGAGACCCTTTTGGGTATGTTGTGGAAACACGTGTCATTGTGACATGAAGTGTATATGGAGTGTGATGTGATGCTTATGTGAGCATGCCCTGTGTTGTAAGATGGATATTTTCAAAGAATAAATAAGACCACACCTTCCCATGGATGTTTCCTCATTTGGAATTTTACCACACATATCTGGTGTATATTTATTTTCTTGTGTCTCTTGTTTCTTGCATGATTATTGTTGCTTGTATGGATAAAATTATAGACTAGTAAATTATTTCTTTGCATGTTAGAAAACATATTGTTGTTTGTCGATACATGTTATCAATATTATAACACGCTTAAATATGCTATGAGAAAATATCAGTTAAAATCATATTAAACTACAGAGATTTGTGTTGATGACAATGGTTGGAGCCATATTAAAACATCATGAATGTTAATCTCAATATCACCATGTTAACACCATAACATAAGGATGCAAATAGAGTTAAATAACAAATTTATGTCGATATTGTATATGATATCACATTAATGGGAATTAATTCCATGATTTAAAAGAATACAAAGTTATAAAATAATACTAGAAGACCGACTTTCAAATAAACACAATCAAGCAGGGATTTACTTATAAGTTTATACATGTAGATCTGGATCCAAATCAATCTAGGGCATGTAGGTTTGTAATCTCCACCCCACCATGGAGGAGCAGTGTTTAGGGTTTCTTCAATGGTGCAGCCATGGATCCGTTTGTGCTCTCTAGGGCCTCTCTCCATTTCATTGTAGACCGCCCTTGGTTATAGGCTCGTCTCAGCACTGGCATGCTTTTGCTATCAGTCGTGCTTCCTCGGGCTGGTTTGTCTGTCACCTTTATTGGTTGCTGACCCTATTTTTGTGGCGGATTTCCTGGGCGATTTTTTGTTCGCCACCTTATTATGTTGATCTGGTTTCAAGGGATGGCCCTTTGGTTTGCTATCCACCTGCTCCTTCTCTGACGGACCTTTGGTCTGGGGTGCTGGGTCCTTCCAACATTCTGATTACTCGGTAGTCTCTAGCTTCTGGGGCCACTCCAGGACTGTCAGCTGCTTTTGGGACCTAAGGACGAACTGTCAAGGCACTCACAGGTATGTACTCAAAGCCTCTGCAGCCTTGTTTATGATTTTCGTTGCGGTGTTTTGGCTTTGTATTCTCTATCTTGATCCGTCTTTTTTCGGTTTCCTTAGTCTTCCTTGCACATGGATTTTCTCCCCGGTTAGGGGACTAGTAACAACCATGATATAAAAAAGTGGGAATTCTTGGGTTTTGATGATTGTTTTGATCTCAGTTGTCAATAGGATCTGGAGTCGTGTCTAGGATGGGTTTGTCCTGTATGGGTTTTACGTAGTCTTTTGTCGGGTCGTGTATCTGTTTCTCCTAATCGTGATTGGAAACCCATGATTACACTTGTCTGGTCGAGTCTTGGTACCCCCGACTTCTAAAACCTAGTTAAACAGGGTCGAGTCTTAACCATGGTCACATACTGAGTGCGGAGGGTTTTTACCATGTCGTCTACCTTACTATCGGTTTCTGGGTCAGTTTTTGTTCTGATCTCTCTCGTTAGTTGGTTTCTGGTCTTGTTTCCCGTTAGGGTTCCCTTTTTGTTTGGAATCTCGGTGGTGTGGCTTGTTTTAACTCCTGTCCCGGTAGGGTTATCTCTTTGGTTTTTGCATTTGTTACTATTTGGCGCGTACCGGGATAGTCGGGACCATGGCGAGTCTCTCTCGGGATCGGGCTAAACGTCATGGCAAGTCCATTAAGGCACATGAGGGTAGGTTTCGTTATGTGCTGGCTCAGGATGTATATTTGGATAGGGTGGTCTCATTATGTAATAGGGCCCTCATTGGCAGGCTAGAATACTGTAGTATGGGAAAAAAATAATGGGTGGACTAGGCGACTATCCATTGGAAGCCCATCCTGACTTATCTTCCGACCATCAGTATTCTGGCTAAGGGTTGGCTTGTATTTGTCTTCCTTGAATATTCCCACGCTACTCTAATCCTTGACTCCCTTTTGTGGATTGGAAAGGGCTCCCTCATCCTTAATCGTTGGCATCCCTCCTTTGATCCTTTATGGGAGCGCATCAACAAACGACAACTTTAGTTGTTGCTCCCTGCTCTGCCTTTCCCTCTCTAGAGCCAGGATTTCCTTGAAGGTTTGGCCAACACTATTGGCCGCTTTGTGGGAGTTGAATATGACTTCCAGTTACTTCTCGATAAATGGTTGGCGAGGGTTTTGGTTGAACTATATATCACCAGGGGTCTCTCGGCTGATATTGACATTGAATGTGGGGAGCTGCTTATTTGTCAGAAACTGGACTATCTACACATCCCGTTTAGATGTAACCATTTTCATGCTATCGGCCATCTTAAACACTCATGTTCGCTTCTTCTCCATGGCTCTAGTGCCTCAGACCTCTCAAAATTATCGAGATCCCCTAGCAGTGATGCCCCATTGGATGTACCCACATCCCCTCCTGCTCTCGTTATCCCGCAAGTTGAACTGGATGGCTTGTACTCCTCTCATTCGCCATCAATCTTTGATGACATAACCAAGGGTGAGATCCTTTTCATTGAGGATGTAGAAGCTTGTGCTTCAACCTCAAAGTCCTTGAATGTACAGGCAATGAAATATGACCTACCTGCAACTTAGTCCTGTTTGTCTCCCTTAATTACTGAACCTCCTCCTTCATTCTCTCCTCCTCCTATGTGTCCCCTCTTCTATTTAGAGGATTTTCCACCTCTAGAAGGGGCTACGACACCATAGTCTCAATCTCTAGCCAGTCTTTTTAATTCATCTGCCTTCGTTGATCCTACCCTTATGAATTCCTTATCCATGTTTACTGACAAATCGCCTCTCTCTCCTTCAACCCTACCACTCAATTATATTCGCTTTGAAAATGTCACGATCCGTAAGGAAAAAAAAATCCTCCTTCTGCTTCCAACCTGGAGCCAGCTACTCCTCCATATACTCCTCTCTTTATTTGTCTCAAAGATGCTGCTAGAGGCAGAGCTGGCACTCATCCTAGGGTTCTTAGAGAACAATCACCCTCCCAGGATGGTTCTTGATGAATATTATCTCTCTCAACATCCATGGCTTTGGGGGGTTAGCCAAACAAAAAACCCTCTATGATCTCTTCTACTCTATGGCCCCTGATATGATCTTAATCCAGGAAACCATGTGCAATAAATATCAGGCTCTTCTCACTTTCTTTAAACTCCTTTCTGGCTGGGATTTTTGTGCACTTGATGCTTCAGGCCTCTCAGGTGGTCTATTGATGGGATGGAACCCTCACTCTATCCGTTGTAAGGCTTTTGAAACTATGGTTTAGATTCTAGTAAAAGAAAAGTTCTAGGGGTCTCCCATCACACCCATGATCCTAAATTGTTACGGTCCCTATGCAAACCGTGAAGTATTCTGGGGTAGGGTTAAGGCTGGAGGCCTCCTGTCTATCACTAGCTTAATCTTGGTTGAGGATCACAATTTCACACTCTGCGAGTGAATTTTGGGGCTGCAGTGCTCAATTGGATCCTCTTGCTCCTTTTTTTACCCAGCTTCTCTTTAAACATCACCTTGTTAACCTAGCTCCCCCCTATGTTGGCCCTACCTGGAGGAATGGAAGGGTTGGGTCGAATGGTATTTGCAAAAGGCTTGACAAATTATTATTCTCTGTTGATTTGGTGAACTCCTTTCATCGTCATTATGTTTGGTCATCTATTGCAGATGTCTCTGACCATTATCCTATATGTTTGAATGGAATGTATCCTCTATTGTACCCTCTTATCCATTGAAATTTAAACGATCTTAGCTTATGGAAGAAGGCTTCACAAATCTTATTAAGGAATGTTGGTCCTCATCTGCCTTTCTCTCAACTCAGGATGGTATGGACAATCTATCTCTGAGACTGAGGGATCTCAAAGTTAGGGTTAAATGCTAGATAAAGGAAAGGTCTAAGATTATGATGCGGGAATCTTTGGAGATAGATGAAAATATTTGTAAATTACTTGATGCCTATCCCTCCGGTATTCTTCGACCATCTGATTCCCTGGCACTGAAATCCCTTAGGGATAGGAAGAACTGCATTCTTGCACATGAGCTTCTTTCCTGGCAGCTAAAGAGCAGGATTCAATGGGATTTCATGGGGGATGTTAATACCAAGTTCTTTCACTCTATAGCATCAACTCGCAGAAACACCAATGCTATCTAGGCCCTTCAGAACAAATCCTCATAATGGATTGAGAGTGATGAACAATTAAAGTTGCTGGGAGTAAAACACTTTGACTATATATTTAAGGATGACAAGCAGACAAATATTGTGAATCAGTTGAAAGTGATCAAACTTTTTCCATCTTTTCTATCAGATGAAGATGCAGATTGTTTCGTTTTAGAGGTTACTCTGGAGGAAGTCGAGGGGGGCTTGAAGTCCTTTAAAAAGGATAAAATCCTAGGCCCAGATGGCTGTCTTGTTGAGTTCTTCTTGATTTTTTTCAATATATTGGGAAATGATTTCTTTTGTGCTGTGGAATCCCTGCGTAATTCTGGGAGGGTTACCCCATCCCTTAATTCCACCTTCATCTCCTTAATCCCTAAGAAGGAGAATCCTGTCACCTTTGCTAATTTTTGGCCTATATCTCTCTGTAATTTGTCATACAAATTGATTTCCAAGGTCATTTCTCAGTGGCTCAAACATTTTCTGGACCGCTCCATCTCCCATGAGTAGTTTGGGTTTCTTAAAAATCGTCAAATTATAGAATCGGTGGGCATTACTCAGGAAGCCTTGCATACTATTAAGACTAAGAAAATTTGTGCCCTGGTTCTCAAGATCGACCTGGTCAACGCTTTTGAGAGGGTCAATTGGACATACCTGAGGCTCATTATGTTGCAGATTGGCATTCCCCTCCAGGGACTGAACTGGATTATGGGGTGTATCTCTTCAGCAAATTTTTCTTTGCTCATAAATGAATCACCCTTTGGTTTCTTTGCTGCCTCAAGAGGTGTCAGGAAGGGGTGCCCTCTGTCCCCTCTACTATTTATCCTGGTAATAGAGGGTCTCAGCTTACTTATTAAGGATGCCATTGATGGTGGTTTGATCATAGGCATAAATATTTCTGCATCCCTCACCCTAACTCACCTTCTTTTTGTTGATGATGTGGTGCTTTTCAATCTAGGCACTATGATGGAATGAATGGCTTTTGAGGTGATTCTTGAGACCTTTTGTGATGCCTCTGGCATGTGTATCAGTGTGGATAAACCTGGTTTTCTATTCAATGCTTTGGAGGAGGGTGTTCTAGATCGTATTTGTCTTTTTAAGCCTTACAACGTTGATCCCGTCCATAAGGGGTTTAAGTATCTTGGGTACTATTTAAAACTGCTTGGTTATGAGGTAAAGGACTGGCTCTGGCTCCTGAAGAATTTTGAAAGAAGAATTGGCCACTTGTCTTATAAATTGCTTTCACTTGGAGGTAGACTTGTACTTATCAGAGCTGTGCTTACAAGTTAGCATGTCTATTGGCTCGCCCTGACTCCAATTCTTGTCTATATTTTGAATAAGATGCGTCAATTGATTTTCTCTTTCTTATGGGGCTCATGTAAGAACAGATTCCACTACCATTTGGTGGATTGGCAGATGCTTTCCAGGCCTATTGCTTATGGGGGTTGGGGCATAAAATATTTACCCTGGTTCATCATTTCATTAATGCTTTGTAGCTTTTGGAATGCCTTGAATGGATCGAGTATTTGGAAATGTGTTCTCTCTGCAAAATACTTAAAAGAGAAGTCCTTGGTAGACTGGTTTAGGGGTAAAAATTCCAGGTTCAGGAACTCCTCCATTGTCTGGAATGGTTTTATTAAGACCCTTCCTTGGATTGGAAGATGTCTTAGCTGGAAGGTTGGAAATGGTTTGGATGTACGTATTGGTGTTGACCCTATTACCCTACATTTATTTTGATCATGATCTGATCAACTACTTGAATGATTATGGGATCACTTCTTTACAGCACGAGCGGCATCCCCTTCTGGACTCTCCTTCGTTGTGGTTATCAACTGAGGACTTGGAACTTGGGGGAATTTGGAAGTCTGTTTGGGAAGCTTATATCTCAGGCCTACATCTCGATGGCATCTGTTTGGGACAGGAACCAAACTCATTGATTTGGGCACACAATAAAAAATCGGGCAAGGTCACTGCTGCTCTAGCATATGATCTGATTGTCAGTTCTCGTATGTGCCCTGTCATGGATAAAACACTATATTGGTTGTGGGACTTATCTTTTCCACTAAATATCAAGTGCTTTGTATGGTTGGCTCTAAAGAATCATGTTTTAACTTAGGCTAACTTGATGGCCAGGGGTTGGCAGGGCTCTGGTCGATGTGGTTTTTGTTTCTCGAGGGAGGAATCTGTACACCATCTGTTTGTGGATTGCACTATAACCAGATCTTTATTTGTTGCTTTCAGCTCCTCCCTTCATTGTTCTTGGCCTATATCTAATGTTTCTCCTGGGGTACTTTTGGAAAGTTGGGCCAGGATCAATCCCAAATAGCACTATCTGCCCTATTTTGTTTTTTGTGTATCTAGAAAACCAGAAATCATATCATTTTTTATGATTCCAGAACTCCTTTAGGAGCTCTTTCCATCATGACTAGTCTTCTTATCCAGATATTTCCTGCTCTGAAGAGGAAATCCAAGTCCATTCTTATTGGGCCTCCTCCGGATCTGAAATACCCGGTGGCGTTCTTTGATGGTGCAACTTCGGCAGGAAATGGGGGTGCAGGTATTTTCCTTGCTATCAGTAAAGTGCACTCCTTTCACATCAAACTAGGATGTGGTTCAAGATTCAATACCAAAGTTGAACTTCTAGTGTTATGGGTCCTCTTATATTGGGCAAATTATTTTGGGCTTCCATATTTGCACATATTTGGAGATTCATCAGTTATTATTAATTGGGCTTTGGGCACAGCCTCCTTTTCCTGCCTAGTTCTAGATAACTCCTGTGAGACCATTAGACAAATGATGCCAAAATTTCTCAACCTAGACTTGCAGCACATATACCGAGAGCACAATCAGACTGCGGATGGATTCTCCAAAGAGGCCTTGGAGCTGGACTCAGGACTATGTCATATATTTGAGTTATATGACGATTCTATCATTATGTATGGAGATTATAGACTCTTCTGAGTTTATTTTTTTAGCACCAAAGCTGGGCTCTTTCTCTTTTTATGGTACTGGTTTTGGAACTTTATATGATTCGTTATTGATTTATGTTGTTGGTCCTCTTGGAGGGGTCATCTGAATTCTCCTTGTGCTCTTGGCTAGATGGTTGTTTGTATTTCTGGGGATCTTTATGCTCCCCATCATTGTATGCTAAGTATAGGCCTTTATGGTCTTAACCTTTCTACCTATTGGGTCAGAACATCACTCTTGTTGATGTTTGTATTGGTCTTACACCAGTTATGTACTATGCCCTTTGATTCAATATGAATACCAAGGACAAGATTTTTTCTTCTGAAAAAACAAGTTTATACATGTAGATGATGCCTAAAAAATAAACTATTGTAAAGGTAGTGCAACCAAGGTGTACTATGGATTCATAGAACCCTAAATTATACATTCATAAGAAAACTCATTTGTTTTGTGATACAAATGCTATAAAGGATGAATTACGGACATGGTCTTATGAGCTTAGTATGGGTAATATTTTAATATTAGAACTAGGATATTCAAGTAGACCCAAGTGTTTTCCCATGGTAGAAGTCTTCGCATGTAATCCAGTGCAATGAATAAATTCTTGAAGAAAACAAAATTATTAGTGAACATGGGTATTTTGTAAATGGAATCAAAGGTATATGTTATAAAAATTAGACATTTAATGAGCTCTAGGATTTAAAACCACTTATACTATGAAATGATAACTTTATACTAAGAACGTGAACTTTAGCTATAAAAACGATGATTTTTGCATAAAAAACACCAAAAACACCCCCTCAAATAGAAAAGTGTTGATACCAGTATACACTTTTTTTTTCGGGGTAAAAAATAGATCCATGGCCTAAACATCCCATACCCATACTGTTGTTTACAAAAACTTTGGAATCAACCCCTAAATTGGAAAAATATTTTTTCCTTCAAGAGATAAATTACAACTTTTTTGAAACTTGCATATTAAACAAAAAAAATATTTCATAAATAATTTCACCACTCTAACAATAGAAAATCAAAGAAATTATGATGTGATTCATAATGAAATCATATATTAGACCATACAAGAACAAATAATTCATATAATTTTAGCCCAATTTTTTTTTAAAAATTAAATAAAAATAAAGGAAATTCTAAAAAAGTTAAAACAAATTTTGATTTTGTTTACTAAAAACACAAACACGATTAAAGATTAAAAAATAAAAAATAAAAAAACAAAACTAATGTTTTTAAACTTTATAAAAAAACAAAGTGTAAAAGTAAATTTTTAAAAACAAATCTTGGTAAAGAAAACAAAGTAATAAAAACAAAAAATAAAATAAAATAAAATCTACACCTTACATGAAAGGTGGAGGGGAGGGGAAGAGTTGAGTGGGAGGTGGTGGTGGAGTGGTGGCTCGATGGTGGAGGTGGTGTGTAAAAGGAGGTAAGAAGGGGTGGCGCGATTCTCAAACTCCACCTTCCTTAATGTGTGCCTATTTTGTTTTGTTTTTTTGTGTTTTTTTTTTTCTCAAGTATTCAAGTTTAAAAAATCATTTTTATACTTTTGTTTAAAAAAAATTTTAAACATTAGTTTTTTACATTTTTGTTTGTTTGTTTTGTTTTTTATATATTTTATACATTTTTGTTATAGGCAAACATAGCTTCACCAATGATTCATTTTTCAGTGATATCGAAGATATACATCTTGCAACTTGGACAAAAGATGAGACTTATGAAAACATATTTCAAGTTTTATTGTTTTTTATTCTTCATTAATTATTATTTTTAAGTATGTTTCTTTATGTTATATGACTACACTAATTTTTTTTTGTTTTTGGTGATTAGGTACAACAATAGCATGCTTCTTACAGAAATGAATAAATTGTATATCCATTGATAATGATCCATTGCAATGCAATTAAATCAAGCAAAGAATTAATGTTATTCAAGTTCTTACAGATGAATTGCATGAAGTTGGTTTGAAAAAAGGAGAGTTTAGTGAAACACTTGTGGCGAAGATGTCAAAAGAGCCTCAACCTCCATTAGGAGGGATGTTTAGAAATGAGCACTTTGGGCATCTTGCATACATAGAAGACTCAATGGAAGAGGACATTGATGTCCCTAAAAAATCCAAGCTCCATAAAATTACAATTTCAATGGAGAATTTGGCCTGCATGATATTGTTGATTAGTTTCATGTCTTGAAGAAAATGTTAACTTCGACAACATTTTGATAAGATATATTAATAATGTTTTCACTTTCAGACTTTATTTTAGAAATAAAATTTCTATATATAATGTTTTTAATATGTCATTTACAAATATATGGTTTAGTTTTCCTTGAATTTATGTGAATCGTCACTTTTTGGAAAATAATATGAAATAGTATCATTTTTATAAAAAAAATCTCTGAAAATCCATTGAAAATGGTTTTAAATGTCTTTATTTTCTAGAATTTTTTACAATTTTGTCAATAAAAATGCCTTATTTTGTTTGTGAAAATGTCTTATTTTAAAGAAAAAAATTGCAAAAAACATATGTTTTTCATTATAACTTGCTTCTAAATGTATGTTATTTTGTTAAATTTCTAAAAAATGCACTTGAAAATATAAATTAAAAATATGTTACGACAAAGATGATTCCAAGGCCCAAAAAAATGCCTCAAAATGAAAATGTGTGATATCAACCCTTTTTGAAACGAAGGTAAAAATAGCTACTAAAATTAGGAGAGAGAAAAACGAGAACTGTGTCAAGCTCTCGTTTCATAGTATAAGTGGTTTTAAACATAATGGATATTTGATAAATTATTTTCTCAATATAATCAAATAAAAAGAAAGGACAAATGAGAAAAATATTAGAGGAAACACTTAGGTATTGTTTAAATAAGGAAGCAAGGTTTTGGGTGGCGAGAGATATTGAATGGTCATTTAGTTAAATTAATAGACATGGTTGATGTATTGATATATTCATTAGTGTTGACATAGTGCCTTATCTACTTGGAATATTTGGTGACCTATCTGTTGTAAATGAGTCAACCTTCTAGACATTGAGTACATGTTGTTAGGGAATAAGTAATCCTATGAATAGGGTATGAGGTCACCAACATACTGGGTTTACATACAGGCTATAACAAGATGCATCTGAATACACACCAAACTTATATAATATCAAAGAGTGAAACATAGTTCTATGGATAGAATAAACACACCTTACTTCGAAAGTTGATTCTAGATTTGTCTCAATTCAAATTAATCCTTTGATCTACTGCTCCGATACCTGCAAAATCAAACTACCCTTCTCAAATAAATTTTAGATATTACACATTAGAGACATGAATAAATAATAAGATTGACACTTAATGTAAAAGTACAATCATGATCATAACTCATTATTAACTGAATAATGCATACAAAATATTTGGAAGGAAATAGATATCTTTATTGATAGAAGTTTGGAACAAATACATTCACCACATCCTGGTTTGATCTTCTTGAAACCTGGTTCTAGGCCCTCTTGCTTCTCTTCTCTAAAGGAAATCCTCCATCATAACTCTATCTCTAGAAATGGTCCCCCTTCTCCTCTATCTCCTCTCATATTTTTATTTTCAATTGAGAGGAGTCGTTACGAGGCTAGGGTAGTTAAGGAAGGTGAGGTGGTCACCATATCAACCCCAACCACCTCATCATTAATCTGGTTTTTATTTTTAATGATTTTTAAGGAATATGTGAGTGCAACAAGAGAAGACTATGTATAATACGCGGATTTCCTTGAGGAAACTCATGTATGCAAATTTTTAAGGTAAAAAACACAAGTCGACTATGGACAACTCGTGTATAACACGCGGGTTTTTAGAATGAAATTCATGTATTTTCCCAAAACTCGGAACAAAAAGGTGTTATCACTGGAGTAAGAATCATGTAATTTAGGCCAAAACTTCCTATAGTCGTAAGGCTCTTCAATCCATCTTATCTTGTTTTGTGATGAAACATTGAATATCATCACTCGGATGGAGAAGTGCAATTTTGAGGTATAACATTAGATTCCCCATAATGTATGAGGTCAGAGGGGAAGGATGGTCAAAATACATTAGAATTAGGAAAATAAGAAACTCAGAGGACCTGGAATCTAAGCTGCAAAGAAGTACCTAAAACAAACAAAAAAAAGAGGTCATTTTACAATATCATTACTGAGAGGATGACATGTTCAATAGTATTGAACACTAGCTCCTTTACGAGATACATATACATTGTTTAAGACGAGCTACAAGGCCATGAATGATTTACAAAGTGGATCGCATCCACATGAGTATAAGAATAGATCTTCAACGCTATATTTTTGTCACATAGTATGGCATGATATTGTGCAATTTAGGTTTTTTACGCTTAAAACCCAAGGTATTCGTCCAAATCTATAAAGAGTATGAATAATGGCCATGTGAATGATTTAGTTGAATTCGAACATGAAGAATATCGTCGAGGTATTGATTAAATAAGGTGTGTCGATAACCAATGCAAGAGAAACCACCAATATGGAAAGTGGATCCCATGGTACTATCCAAAAATTTAGGTCTTCATCTCAAAGTAACATTAGCCGGTACTGATAGGAAGCTTCTCATGAGAAGGAAGGCATTGATGAATCCTTCAGTAGCTCACATGATTAAATCGGTAGACTAGATTAGGTAAAATGACATAGATCAATCTCAGAGATGGCCAAAAAAGGATTAAGGTGAACAATAGAATGACAAACTGAGGTTAAATATCCTTAAACAATGAGCATGACACAAAACGTTACTCAATGCATCTTTAGACTCAAGGGAAATAACTAGACATGTCTGCAATGTAGGAGACAATAGAAGATTCCCCATATACTTGGAAAAAGTGATCAATGGAGGAGAAGTGACTCAAAGTGCAAGTTGAAACTGGAAAGCCAAAACTAGGACCTGACTGATGGGAGACCCATACTAGTGCTTTGTTCAAGGAGAAAAGTGAACTTGTTGCCAAAAAATTTACAAATTATGGAGATTATGCCCTTCTTTTTATTTTTCTTGTAAATTTTTAATGAGTCCAAGAAAGTAAACTTGGGACCTTCTTCATTGTTGGGAAATATTGAAGAATAGATAAAATAATGCTTGATAAATTATTCATCCATGGATTTTACAAGCCCAAATTAGTGAGTGCTTGATGGAGTTTTCACAATTTGAGAGTCTGAAAACAACAAAGGAAACTCTAGGCGGGGGGGAGGGGGGGGGACTTTTTCGTAAAGTTAGTCTCCCAAGTCCTAAAAGGTATAAAACAATCCAAAGGAGAACTCTCTTAGTTCAGAATAACTAAGGTATTCCTTTTTAGTAGTTAGTCAGCAAGGTTTGAAAAAGGGTTAAACTATCACCATACCAGCACTCCATCAAGAGGAAGCATAAATCCTTAGTTTAATGAGTGTGATGAAAAGCAAGACCACTCGTGTTGTTCCATTTATTTATGAGTATGTGGCAACCAACAATAAACTTGATGCTTTTGTACTGAATTTTTAGTGAGCACGACAATGACATAAACAACAATTGGAATATTTTTCATGGTTTAAACCAAAGCAAGAAAAAGAAAAATTAAGCTCAAACATGTTCCTTTTTCATAAATTTAGTCTCTTATGTCCGAAAAAAGAGATAAACCTATACCTGGGAATAATCTTCTAGCCATAGTGAACTAGAGTATTCATTTTTTGTAAGTAATCCACATGGTCCAGAAAAGTGTTAAAATTATACTGATGTGGATGATATTTCAATTCCTTTAACGATTTTAAAAGAACAAGTGAAATCGACAATCTAGTCATATTTAGGGATTCATACAAGATCTTGACGGTAACTCCATGTAACGGGAGTCTTATAAGAAGGGTGGTCATCAAAAAGAAAGAGTACGAGGCTCATCTTTTCAGATGTCATAAAAACTAAAAAGGCTCTTGACCTAGCAACTTGCAGCATGGGTACCATAATGATAGTAACGATTCTAGATAGGGTGACCCATGTTAGGTAGGATCTATTCCATAGAAGAACAACGATCATTAGAGAATACTAGGAGGTTACAAATCGTAGTCCATGGAGAAAAATGGAGCCTACATCCTAAAAGACGATAAAGTATAGAGGCAATATCCAATTGGACAGTATCCTATCCTATATGCCACAATCTAATGTACAAATTTTCTTCCATGAGTGTGAAAAGGACCCGAAACATCTTTTAATTATCAAAATCTAGGCAAAAATGCAAACAACATTAGTTAAATGATTAAAAATTGGAAAGAAACTATATAAAGTGGGTAAAATTTTGAAATAAAATCACCATAAATTGTAACTTTCCGTTAAAAGAATAAATTATTTGTGTTTTACCCTGGAGTGAATAAAAACTAACCTAGATCTTCAATTGCTCGGTGTGATCGATTCAGTGGACCATTTCCAGAACCGCAAGCTGCAGGTAAACCTTCTCTCTCTCCTCTTCATTTTCATGTCATTTATTTCATGTTAAATATGTAATTTTTGGTGTTTTGGTGAGTTTATATAAAGGGAAAAGTGTATATGTGGGTGGAAGTATTTACACTTGTGTGTTCGCAAAAAACACACCAATGCATAGAATTACACTTGTGTATGGAACGTGAATTCTCAAATGTTACATATGAGTTTTCTGCGGGGCATGAATAAAAATTGGATACTGTCCCACAACCATTGAAAATTTGTAGATGTGGTGCTTGAGAACTTGCATAGGGAATCCATGCATGACTCGTTCCATCTAAATTCTTTACGTCGATGCAGATTACTCAAATGTTTTCGCACAACCAACATGCATGCTTAACCAAGACTATTGAAGACATTAGTGAGATACTGGGATCTCGAACATGGTGTTTTTGATCTTCGATGTGAGATATTGGAAATCATTGTTGAAGATATTTATTTAATTGTTGATTTCTAACGTCATGGGGCAGCCATGAGCTTGGCTAGTTCTGGTTGTGGTGGTGGTACATTGATCATGCAAGACTATGTGAACACCTATTGCATGCCAGGAGCACATAAATCGGGAACTCAGGATCCCTTTCAGAATATTGCAAGTTTCCCAATGAAATTTATCATGACCACTATTACATGAGATGTTGGTGTGTCAGCATTGCACTTAGCCACTCCAAACCACATGCCTATAGGTGTGGAATGTTTGCAAAATGTGGTGTTTGATTGGTGTTCTAGTATTTTCGTGAACCTAAAAAAGCAACCCACTCATTGTATATTGGGGAAGAAGAAGAAATTTGGATATCCTAGCATATTGAAAACATTTTTCTTTGAATGAGTCCTGGATTTGAGTCCGAAAGTGACCCTTTCAGACTCACAACCTCATGAGCCTAGACTTACTCGGTGGGGTGATGTATTAGAAAGGAAAGGGGGTGAAGACATCCTACGCGGGTATGGCAATGATTTTTCATTCATGGTGGATTTGACAAGTTCCAGCTTTCGATCAGTTCCCATACGCAGGATTGGACTTCTGATGTGATCTTGAACTCATGCTTCCTCCTGGTGAACCATGGGGAGAGATTAGTATGTTTTTGTTTTTAATATATTCAATTTTTTCTGAGTTTTTATGAATAAGTATGTACACATATGTATATTTGTGAATATAAGTATAGTCATAACATTTGATGTAGATATTGGACCGGTACAACCTGATGGACATCCTAGGACATTTGTACGGCCAACCGAGGTAGGTGGAGCTGATTCCATGCTTAGGACTATTGAGGGAAAGATGGATCGGATCACTCATGACATTCCTAGCCTGTGGATGGATAAGATTCTGATAGACATGCAGGATCATGTAGTGGGTGTTCCCCCTGCATGGTTGAGGTTGCTTCACAAGGTGTTTAGATCCGTCCTTTGTTAACAGGAGGTGGAAGTAGAGGCAGTTGATGCTCCAGACTCTCCTTCGGGATTATAGCATCATGAGGGATTATGATCCCATTTTTTGTATTGTGGTATGTACTTATGACTATATACCTGGACGAGGACTCGATTATATATTATGGCACTATTTTATACATATGGTGGCTTATATTTACATGTGTCTATGTTTGTATGTCTGATTATTTTTACAGTTTATGAGACAAATTCCAGTTGAGAATATAATTTGCATATGCATCAGTTAATGTATTTTGATGTCTTGACATATGATTGTATGTAATGTAATCAAAATGTCTTTCAAGTAATCTATTTCTTAAAAAATGACGAAGTAAAGAAGGATTCATCACTTGATAATCACCATTAACTTGAGATATTGCTAACTAAGAGTCAAGTCTAACCTTAAGACACGAAATATTGTGAGAAACAACATCCTGTAGTAGCTCAATGGCGGCGTTATATTCACCCATGTTGTTAGTGGAGGGGCCTAAAAGTTTAACCTCATGAGGAAGCTAGTTGTCCTCTGGGTGAATAGATAACCCAAGCGACCGAGGAAATATCGCAAGTGTGACGGCTAGCGTCATCAGTAAAGATTATAAAGCTATCAGTATACATCTGAAACACAACCAAACTTACATAAGAAACCCCAAAAAATATAAAAATTTACAAAATTGTACATAAATATACAAGAAAAAGCATGTTTCCTAAGCATAATACTTTTTCAGGTAGAGCCTGTTTCGAGCCTCCGAAAACTTGTTCCTATCGTAATCTATTAATTCATAAGCCCATTTTTTTAGGAACTTTAGATAATATGTATGTTCCAAGCCACATTGACTTAAAATTCCCTGCCCCCAAGGGTTCTTTGTCCCCATCATATACTAAGACAAGATCTCCCTTAGATAAAATCCTAGGTTTAACTGATTTATCATACTGGCTCTTTACCCGTTGTTTATGTGCCTCATTTGTTGTAAGTGTGTCTTTGCATTGTTCATTTAAATTTTCTAAATGTCGTAAATTTCATTCTAAACTAGAAGTTCCATGTAGCAATTGTATTGCGAGTTTCAACAATGGTATCTCACATTCAATTGGTGTGACCGCCTCCACTCCGTGGATGAGATGGAAAGGAAAAAAAACATGTAGCAGTCTTATTTATGTTCGGTATTCCCAAAGTGTAGGATAAAGCATGATGTGCCAATTAGACCTATTGGTGTTGATGGATCACTTGAGAATGGTTTTCAAGATCTTATCAACAACTTATGTTTTGGGATACCGAACCTAGTGATAATTTGGTTAAATATGAAATAAGTTGTAGGTTCACCATCGACCTTTAAGGTAGACATTTCCTCTTCCCACTTAGTGAAGTATTCTGCATTGACAATGATATATTTATGCCCCCCAGTTAAAACTAGATTGCATGTCATGAATCAACCCCCCACTTAGTTAAGGGTCCTACCGCGATGATGGGTAAAAAAGGAGCACGATGTGGCCGCATTTATTTTGGTATAAAGCTAACAAGGATGAGAGTGCTTAACAACTTTCACACAATGTTTAAAGATATTGGGCCAAAATTAACTGGCATGTAAAATATTTTGGGTCATTTCTAACCCGAATAAATGACCCCCACATGCTCCGCTATGGGAATCATTCAGGACTGACTCAACCTCCTCGTGAGTAAGACATTGACACAAGATTGAGTCTAGCCCTCTTCTATATAATGTATCACCAATTATCAGGTATTTATTTGCATTAAGTCATAATTTTTTTCGCTCTTCTTGCGAGGAGGTTGCAGGACACTTCAAAGTTTGAAGATATATCAGAATATCTCCATACCAAGGATCTTAAGTTGAGATTAATAATTTGTGTTCATACGGAAATTATTTATCCTCTATGATAGATTTATCATCACTATGGAACTCAATAATAAGCTCTGCAAACACCAAATACTTTTTAGACTTGGAAGATTAAAAATGCAGGTCAAACTATTGGAGTATGAAGATCCATTTGTTGAATTTTTCCTCGATTATTCATCGGTATAAAAGATACTGGAAAGGATTTACATCCACAACAACATTGGTATCCTGAAGTAGAATATAGTGACGCAACCTTTGAACGACATATACCACTGCTAGAGCCAATTTCTTGACATGTGAATAGCAAAGTTCAAGTCCTACCAGAGCTCGACTAAGGTAGTAGATGACATGCTCCTAGAGCTGGTCATCTTCCTGAACAAGCACTATGCCAAATTTAGAATAAGATGTACCCAGATGCAATGTAAAATATTTAGTGTAATCTGACAGTCGTATCAAAGGATCAGAAAATAATGTTTTTTTAAGTTCCTTGAATGATTATTGTGCAGCTTCATCCGATAAAAATGGAGTGTCTTACTTAAGCAAATGAATGAAACCGTTAGTAATCTTGGAGTAATTATTTATAAATCATCTGAGAAAATTGGATTTACCCTATGAACTCTAAATTGTTTGATGGTTTGAGGAGGAGGAAAATTCAAGATTGTCTCAACATTTAACAGATCGACCATTATACCTTTGTTGGACACGATAAATCCTAGCAAACATCCTGATTTAACACAGAAAAAACATATATGGAGATTAAAACGTATCTTGTAATGTCTGCATCATTCAAATATCGACCGTAGATTAGTCGAGTGATATTTTCTCATGCGAGAATGCGCCAAAATATCATCTAGGTATGGTTCGATTATATGTTTTATATCATGGAAGGTGAAGTCCATGGCCCATTGAAAAGTAGCTCCAACATTTTTAAAAACCAAAATATGTTTTCTTATATGTGAAAGTACCCCAATGACAAATAAAAGAGGTATTATGTTGGCCTTCAGGTTTGATTTTAATCTTATTATATCCCAAAAAATTATCCATAAAAGAAAATATTTAGCTACCTGTACACGCATCAATTATCTAATCAATGAATGGTGTAGGGTAGTTGTCTTTATGACACGCTTTGTTTAAATCTATGAAATATGTACACACGCAGATAGTTCCTTGTTTCTTATCAACTGGGATTGGATTGGATAAACATTCCGTCAATGAAATAGGATATATGAATACATCTTTGAACAACTTTTCGACTTCGGCTTTGACGATTGCTTCCTTCCGAGGATTAACAGGACGTAGTTTTTTCCGAACAGGTTTAATGTTGGGATATGTCCTTATTTTGTGTTCAAAAATGAAAAACTATACCTAGTATCTCCTTTTATGGCCAAGAAAACACATCGCATAATTTTTTGAAAATGGTTGTGTAAATGGAAATCTCTTCAAGAGAAGAGTTTGCTCCAATGTAAACATTTTCCACAATGCTAGGTTTGGTGGATATGTATATTAGTTTGGTTTTGGAAATGTTTGCCATATTCCCATTGGAAAACACTCCTTCTTTGGGTAGCGGGTTTATAGGATGATCAACACCTTGACTCAGTCTCATGTGAAACTCTGAATTCTCAATTCTGCTTAGTTTTAGAAGGAAATCAGACTTGTGATGCATATATTCAAAAAAATTATCAGGTATTATCCTGGCTTCGAAGATGGCTTCATCTAACAGTAAAACCATATCCAAGAATTCATAAGATTATGTAGAGTTCAGTGCCCATGCAGAAAACTAACATTCATATGACTCCTCTAAGGCACAAGGAGCTAAGGTGGAATCAACAATAGCATCATATATAGCTTTATAAGACACTTCTGCTGCTCATAAGGGAAATTCTAGTTCAACTTGTGAGGGTAGAATCCACGGGTCAGTCTGATTTGAAACTGAAGAAGATTCTCCATATGTACAAACGGTCTTCCCTAAAGTAGTTGTTCCAATATAGCTTATAGGAGTGGGAAAATCAAAAGTGCCCATGAGTGAAGCATACATACCTACTTCTAAAATCTCATTCACTGGGCGCGTCTGATCAACCAGTGGAACATTCAATTCCAATGTGTCTATACAGTTAGTCTAGGTATAAGATAGTTGATCAATAATGACTATATTCCCTTCATGAGGGAACATAAGAACCTAAAAAATTGACGATGGGATTGCACACATGGTGTAGGTACAACTTCTTCCCAAATGTAATTTGTAATCCAACAGAGCATATACTACCTCAACTTCAATGGAAACCAATTTCCCTATCAATTATATATGAAAATAAGGTAGGAATATACCATGAAGATGGAAAGACCTTCCATTAAAAGCGATCACCAATGTGTTAGACGAAACCAAATCAGGAGATCCTAGATCTTTCCGACATGATATGGCCATCACACAAGTGGATGTGCCTCCGTCTATAATTGTTTCTCCAATGGTTTTATCCCCATGGATTATTTCGATTTGGAAAGGGACGTGGTAAGGTAAGCAAGGTTTGACATCAGACAACTCAAAATTATTCATTAAACCTATAGAATCCAAACTATCGATAGCATCTAGAAGTGCATTATGTTGCGAAGGGAAACTCTGTAACACTTCCAAAGGGAACATGGTTGTTGCAGGTGGTTTTGGTAAGGAAACAATGCGCAATAACAAGGATGATGCATAAGAACAAGGATGGTGCGCATGGTGGAAAAGTCGACAAAGAGTCGGCTTGGTCACGATTTTGTAATTTTGGTCATAGTTTTGTAGTTTTTGGTGTGAATTACTTAAGAAGTCGGTTAAAGTGCATCATCTTGTAAAATGTGCAAGCCTATAAATAGAAGTAGTAATGTAATAGGAAATATATCTCATCTTGAATCGATATTGGATTGTGTTTTATGCTATGTAACTGTGGAAGATCGCATTCTATCAGATGTTTTGGGTTGTCTACTTTAGGACCTGATGATGTATTTTTAAGATCTTGTGTTGATGCAAAGATTAATATGACATGGAAAATGTTGATGGGAATACAATGTTTTGTGTTTTTTTTCTCTTTCTGTGTTAAATGTTGTGATCTGGATGAATCAATACCATAGTATGCCTATTATATCTGAATGATGCGATGCTTTTGTGTTCCGAATAATGTTATGTTGATCGATCTGTTCATGAGTAAAGTTAATTCTACGATCTGATGTATTGATGTGATATAGATGAATAAGCGATGCCTGGATCTCTTTATAATGTTGCAATAGTTGAACAGTAGATGCACAAAAACCCTCCTTCTTACTATGGAAATGTTGTTCCAACAGTTCTCCCTCTAACATCTCAGGTGAGACTTCCTCTGCTTCGCAGGTGTTTCTAGACAGGGTAAAACATGTCTGGGTCGATGCTCAGGGAGATTGTTGGGTTAGGGGTGTCGACATAGTGTGAACCCTTATCGACATATCTGTGTCAACAAATGGTTTTGTTTTCGGGGACCATAGTACGAGGAGAAGGAGGATATGTTGTGGCATCCGACGAGATCAGAGATTCAGGATTGGTTCGCTCAGAAGGCTCAAGAAATCGCAATCAAAGATCTAGATTAACGACAGAAGAGTGGTTGGGAAGGCATATCTATTTCTATACCCATGAATATTTCTTCGTGGATTTTTCGATCATCTTGTACAAGTGATTGGCGCAGCTCACCTATCGAAAGACAAACTTTCAAGGAGGTGAACCTACTTGTTACACCCCATATCTGATCTAGCAGCTGCAGGAGGTGGACAAAATAGCATCAAGGGTTGTCGAAGTGTGGCTTGACAGCATCTTAGAAGGCTAAATCACTGAGTTCATGGTCGACACAGTCAAGTATTATAGTGACGCGGAGAGAGAATTATTCAAAGGACCAAGAGGTAGGTTTCTATTATCTCTGTAATTGTGGATTAAATTTCTTATCTGTGAAAAAGGTATATTGAAGATGCAATCTGACGAGTAGAGATCTGGTGTGCGGAGGTTATGGGTACTACAGAGACAAGGGTTGGATGGAATGATACGAGTTATATGGATGGGAGTTATGACGAAACTATGACGGAAGTCGAGGAAGAGTGTGGTATTCTTCGAAGTGGGGTAAGGTTTCAGCAAGAGAAGAGGCAGAGGACTCAAGAGAGTCCTCCTGTGACTAGAACAAAAAGCTACGAGAGAAGATCACAAGGGACTAAGCGACGAAGGAGACGACCAGGATACGCCTGAGCCCGAGGAAATACAAACCCAAAGAAACAATGTTCCCACACCTCAGTGCACTGTGCCACACTCAGGAAGAAATACCAACTTGACACCAAATTGTCTGGTCTGTCATCAACACACTAATAGTAGTAGATCAGTGAACATAGGAAGAATGCCCAATATGGCGGGCGATGATGTAAAGTTGCCTCTGTTTCATGGGAATGGGACCGAGGATCCCAAACAATACTGGGTTCCGTGCCAAGTAGTTTGGACTGTAAAGTAAGCCTTGGACGATGATGTTAAGAAAGGTCATTTGGTGACAATTTTTTGAGGTCATGCACTGGACTGGTACATGATGTTTGTAAAAGTTCCCACAGGGAGCCCAGTGAAGACTCTAGCAGAGATCAGAATTTGATTGATTGAAGAATTCAGGAAACCAAAGTCTGAGTCGCAATATATCATGAAACTAAAATAGATCAAGCAGTATCCAAATGAATCATTCTAGGATCTCAATCAGTGATTTAAGATGCTGATGGAAAAAGTTAGTTTTGGAATGAGCAATGTACAATACAAGGAGTGGTTCATTGTTGTGCTAATACCGCATATCAGGATTCCATTGATGTAACATGATATTACAACATAAAGAGAGGCTCTAGAGATCACAATGAAGTTGGAAGCATCATGATTCAGAGAAACTCGAGTTGGAATGAATCAAATCCAATCGCAACTAGTGAACCTGACGATCCAATTGCAAGCCATCAAGAAGGGAAGGGAGCATCACAAGGAAATATGGTGTACTCGATGTCACATAGAGGGACATCATAACGATCAATGCCCAAATTTTTGAAATTAATTGTTTTAGGGGCTCCAAATCCACTAAGTCATGGTGGCATGCCATGGGGTCGCATATGTCAAGTTCATGAACATCGACACGAAGACTGTGTGTATCTTCAAAAGATGGTATCCAATCCTATGAATTTGTATTGTACTTTTTGTCGATCTATCGAGTCATGAAGACAAGGATTGTCGAGCATATGATTTGCTCCAAGATAGGACAATGGATGCGTACTACATGAAGGGAGAAGAACATCGACCAGCGGAGAGACCACCACTGTAGCAGCTACCTCAAGTGGTACAGCCACAGCCGCAGTTTGTACCGCAGTTGCAACCAAAATTTGTACCACCACCGAAGTTTGATCCGGTGCAGCCTCAGTATAACCAGATGCAGTATGATCTGCAGCAGTCATAGTATACGCAACCGTAGTATTCCCAACAAAATCTGAATCCCCCACAACAGAAGAAATAGTAGTTCAACCAACCACAATATCAACAACAAGGACATTTTCATGGAGGATTCCGAGGAGGACAAGGCAGAGGATTTGGTCGAGGAGGAGGACAAGGTCAAGAACCTGTACATTGTTATAATTGTGGACTATTCGAACATTATCATCAAGATTTTCCAAACCTGCAGTCACAGTGTACCTATTGTACTGCTCAGACCATACAGTGGAATATTTTCCGCAGCTGATTGCAAAATGGAAAGTGAAGAATGTTCCACCACCACATAATCAAAATAAGAACATGAATCAGAATGTGAACCAGTCGATGAATCCACCACAGTACTAGAACAAAGGACCAACAGTTGGGAATATCTCAACAAAACCTAGGGATCAACCTATTTATGTTGTCTTCATTACTCATGGGGGTGCGACAACAGGTGATGATGGGTCGATCCCAAAATTTTGATTAGCGGGTCGTAAAAAGGTGCAGTTTTATGTTGACACTGAGAGGGATACATTCTTTGAAGCACGCAATATCATGAGAAGATATCCAAGTAAGTTGCCTATTTATGAAATGTCACCTGTTTTTTATTCAACAATTGTAGAAGGACTATCGTAGAAACATGGTACACTACAAAGTTTCTTTGAATGTTTTATGTCGCTAGAAAAAGATCTTGATGCACTAGCTGAGATCGCAGGTCTGCTACATCAACCAGAGAAGGGTCGACTGGAGTCTGCTGTGAATTCCCTACATAAGAAGAAAACTGGAAAGGAGATGCAGATGAATATTCAGATTGGGGATTACGATGTGAATTAAGTTATTTTGGATCTGGGATCAGATGTCAACATTTTGACAAAGAAGACACGGGAGAAGATGGAGAAACCACAATTGGTTTTGTCCCTTGTGCAGCTGCGACTGGCTAATCAGGCTAGGGTATCACCATTTGGACAAGTACCGTGCTTACTAGTGGAAGTTGAAGGAATGAAAACATATGCGGATTTTGATGTTATCGAGATTGTTGATGAAGGAAGCTTGTATCCCGCACTACTGGGGATCGGATGTGATAATGACAGCTTAGCAGTGATCAACTTCAAGAAGCGCGAGATGAATTTTGATAACTGCAATATCAAATGCATAGCTCCAATGGATCCGACTGAAGGAAGAAGGTATGTCGAACCAGTCAAAGAATAAGTTGGAGGAGGATGGGACCATGTGTACAACATTTCAAAAGATTATGTCCATCCCACTACAAACGGAAAGATGGGTTGGTGAAGCTCTAGCTTTGCATCATCGGATTCTGATGATGCACTGGAAAATTGGAAGAATTGGATGCATGAGGTATCAATTCAAAAGTGTGGAAGGATATCTTAGTTGCTATGTCAGGTTGAAACCGAGGTTGTCGAGTTATCGACATATGAAGGATTGCCTAATTTTCCTGAATTTCTTGCTGACTTTGAAGACCGGGTCTTAGAACCAAATAGGTTATTGCAATTGGATGAGGCATTGAAGGCCACTCTAGCATGTTCGTTAGTGACATATAAGAAATCGATCCATGGGTGGTCATTGTTTTGCAGGTTGATGGAAGTTCGTTTCGGCATTGTAGAGCATTATCCAATCGAGAAGTACGATGGGAACAATGATCCTAGTGATCATTTGATTGCATTTCAAACCATGTGGGTGTCATGACCAAAGGATGAGTGGGTACATGCTTCTTCTGTACACACATTAGATTAAATGTCGCGACAGTGGTATGTATCAGCCGAGCTCCGAAGAGAAATCACAACATGGGAGGATTTGTCGATTTGTATCATTCACACCTTCAATTTTGTGAACATTGATCCAGTGATTCATAGTGCGCTACATCATATCCGCGATGTTGTCTTGAAGATAGAGCCAATCGCATATCCTGCAGAATATCATCAGGTACCAATGATGGAGTGTTACAACGTAACAGGAGGGCTTGATGATGGAGATGGCCCCAGGAATATTAACATTCCAGAATCAGAAGGAAGTCAGAATATTGCATCACTAGAGATGTCGATGGGGATATTGATCATCTGATTAATCATCTGAAGGGGATATTGAAGGGTATATTGATCATATGATTGTTTTTGCTAGTCAGAAGTTGTCATCTGTGGAATGAAATTATACAAAAACTAAGAGAGAAGGGTTAGCGATGGTCTATGCATTGCAGAAGTTTTGACACTATCTATTGGGAAGACATTTCAAGATGTTTACTGATCATTCCATGCTGAAATACTTGGTGAATAATATTGTGTTAGGGGGGAAGATATGTCGTTGGTTTCTCCTCTTCCAAGAGTTTGATTTCAAAATCATTGTGAAGCCAGGTCACTTGAATGCAAGACCTGACCATTTATCGTGAATTGAGATAGGTGAAGGCCAACTAATATCGAGGATGAGCTACCCAATGTGCAGCTACTCACAGTTGGAATCGTTTATGACTATTATGAGTAAATAGTTTAGTTTTTAGCGATAGGAACAACACCATATGGGCTCACCACGAAGCAGAAGAAGCAATTGGTCGTTCGGGTTGCGGATTTTCAGATGATTGTCAGAGAACTCTATAATATGGGGCCTGATGAGATCTTACATCGATGTGTCCTACCACATGAGTAGGAAAGGGTATTGGAGAAAGCACATAAGGGTGTTGAACAAGGACACTACGGAGGTCGCCCAACTTCCAGGAAGGTACTCCACGCAGGAATATGGTGGCCAACTCTGCATGGTGATGTGGAATATTATGCAAGTACTTGCGATGTTTTCCAAAGAATGGGGAATCTGTCACGAAGGGATGAGATTCCCTTAGTACCTCAGGTAACACTACAGTCGTTTGATTAATGGGCAGTGGATTTCATGGGCCTAATCAACCCACTAAGAAAAAGGACTGGTGCGTGGTATATCATCGCAGCGACAGATTACTTGACAAGGTGGGCAGAAGCCGCATCAATGGCAAATTGTACTGTTGCAACTGTAGTAAGGTGTCTTTGACAATGTTGTCACTTGCTTTGGTTGTCCAAATATTTTGATGAGTCATTAGGGGAGTCATTTCATTAATCACACTATTAGTGCGCTGACAAAGGAGTTCAAGATTCAACACAATAAGATCACTCCTTATCATCTGCACGCAAATGGGACAGTTGAATCATTCAATAAGGTGTTGGGGCATGTGTTATAGCGGATTTCACCACTCTAGGTGAATCACACTTTGTATGGCCTTCCCCTGTCCCACTGCAGACTCTTTAGACCCCATGGACCATATTTTATCCTTTGATGTTTCCTTGATCATCCCTAAAACTATATAAAAAATGATATACGCGGCTTTTTACCCGATAACAGCGTACATACACGGGTTTGACCCCTATAACCGCGTACATCAGGATGTGTGCATAGTCCAAATCCTTTTGGAGTTTTCCTTGACATGGATCCGACTCATTCAACTCCTGGCCTTCCATATGCCTTGAGATCGCTCGGATTCGACCCTTCATTATCCCTTGTGAAGCTATATAAGGAACCCCTTGGTACATTGAAGGCATATAGAGAGATTGAAAGCAACGAAACTATATTCCATTGTTGCCGGAATTTATGCTTGAGTCTGCATCCCTTTGTCCCTTTGGAGCACTGTTGTGTTCATCCCAAGCTTTCCTTTTGCTAGTGAGCTTGCTATCGTGAGATGGAGGATTGAGGTGGTGGAGGCCCAAGTGGGGGATTCAGTTTCTCTGGTTCACAGACGTGCCGTCAGAGGTTGTATCTATCTTGTAATATCTTATTTATATTAATAAGAACTATCATTCCTTGTCCAATGATGTGTATTTGATTGAATATTGTATCCATTGGAATATGTCAAATGCTTTTACATTATTGATTATATATGCTAGAATAGATCTAACACCATGATATATAGTATGCTTGTATTGTTTACTTGTTGTTGAGGAAGTATTATATCAATTCAAGCTGAAGATTGGAAAGCTCAATGGGGATCTACTTCAACCGTCCGGAATAAGGTACGAGGTCTGATCCTTTAGTGTTAGACATTTTATTTCTATTGCATATTGGGAAAGATTGATTACTGGAGTCAAAGCTGTCTATTGTGGTACCCCAAGCCATAGGAATTTCTCTCCGTAACAGAATTGGCGACTCCGCTGGGGATGTTCCTTGTTTTTCTTTGGGGTTTGCGGGCACAATAGGCTTGATATTATTGACTTGCTCTTTGTTTCTCCCTGTTTCTGTGTCGCATTTTATAGTATGTTCATCCATTGACACTCCCCTTTTTTTGTTTGACCTGTGGCCTACTTTTTACCACTACCTTCTCTGTATACGCAGGTTTTTGGCCAAAAGTCGCGTACATACATGGATTTTTGGCCAAAAGTCGCGTATACACACAAGTTTTTGGCCAAAATCCGCGTATACACTCAGGTTTTTGGCCAAAAGTTGCGTACATACGCAACTGTTCTTTATACAGTCGCGTACATCCTCCCTTTTGGTGAGTTTGATGTTGTGGGAAGTTGCTGGGTGGGTTGTGAGTGTGGTTGGGTCTTCCTTGGGTCTAATGTTGTCTATTGGATGCTTCTTTTGTGACCAGAGACCGCTCTTTCATTGATTTTTATTTGAAAGTAGTTTTAGTCATTTATCCTTTTTGTTTTTCCATTAGTGCATAACTCTTTTTTGTCTCGGTGTCTTGCTGGGCTTGTCTTTTATACTTGCTGCAGAGACTGAGAGTTTTAAATGACTTTTATTGCATTTTCCATTCTTTTATATTGAAAAATACAAAGTAGTTGCACTCTTAGTTGCATCTTATATATGGATTTGAGGAGGTACTTGCATTAGATTGCTTGGATGAGAGTTGTGTTTAGGCTTTCATATAGGAAGGATTGCATTGGCATTCGGAAAGGAATATATATTTATGCATCTTATGTAGTGGCATACCCTGTTACGGAGAGAAATTCCTATGGCTTGGGGTACCACAACAGACAGCTTTGACTCCAGAAATCAATCTTTCCCAATATGCAATAGAAATAAAATGTCTAACACTAAAGGTTCAGACCTCGTACCTTATTCCCGACGGTTGAAGTAGATCCCCGTTGAGCTTTCCAATCTTCAGCTTGAATTGATATAATACTTCCTCAACAACAAGTAAACAATACAAGCATACTATATATCATGGTGTTAGATCTATTCTAGCATATATAATCAATAATGTAAAAGCATTTGACATATTCCAATGGATACAATATTCAATAAAATACACATCATTGGACAAGGAAGGATAGTTCCTATTAATATAAATCAGAGATTACAAAATAGATACAACCTCTGACGGCACATCTGCGAACCAGAGAAACTGAATCCCCCACTTGGGCCTCCACCACCTCAATCCTCCATCTCACGATAGCAAGCTCACTAGCAAAAGGAAATCTTGGGAAGAACACAACAGTGCTCCAAAGGGACAAAGGGATGCAGACTCAAGCATAAATTCCAGCAACAATGGACTATAGTTTCATTGCTTTCAATATCTCTATATGCCTTCAATGTACCAAGGGGTTCCTTATATAGCTTCACAAGGGATAATGAAGGGTCGAATCCGAGCGATCTCAAGGCATATTGAAGGCCAGGAGTCGAATGAGTCGGATCCATGTCAAGGAAAACTCCAAAAGGATTTGGACTATGCACACATCCCGATGTACCCGGTTATAGGGGTCAAACCCACGTATGTACGTGGTTATCGGGTAAAAATCCGCATATATCATTTTTTATATAGTTTTAGGGATGATCAAGGAAACATCAAAGGATAAAATATGGTCCATGTGGTCTAAAGAATCTGCAGCAGGACAGGGGAAGGCCATACAAAGTGGTGAAATCCGCTATAACAGCATGCGCTCACAAAGGTCTACAATGCAAGCCGCGATGATTGGGATTTCAAAATTCCGACGATTTTATGGGATTACCGCACTACTTGCAAATGGTTAACAGGGAAGACACCATTCAAATTGGTGTATGGGCAAGAACCAGTGATGCCAATGGAATACATCATTCCAAGAAGATCATTTTGTCACAGGATTTCATCAGCGTGTTGAGAAGGATCGCCAGAAAGCATGGCATGATCAACACAACAAGAATAAGGACTTTTAGCAAGACGATATGGTGTTGTTATACGACAGTAAGTTTTCGAAACATCCTATTAAGTTGCAAATGCATTAGTTGGTTCCTTATGTAATTAGTTTCATTACCGACATAGGTGCAATACAGTTGCAACAGTTAGATGGTTTGATGTTGCCTAAGTTAGTAAATGGAAGACGGATAAATCCCTACCGGGAGGACTCAAGGCATTGCGAAGTACAAAAAAATGCATGAGGTGGTATTGAGGAGGCTGGGGCACTGAAAACTAGTGGAAGCGCAAGAAAAGGTGTTATCATAGCAGCTAGGAAGCAGTGTAGCAACATCTGCAAGGATGCGATGGGGTCAAATCGGACAGTTAATGCAACAATTAAACCAGCCAGGAGACGACAGCGTTTGATGAGACATGCATTTATGGTGAATCCAACTGTTAGATCGGAAGGATTGGCAGTAGATTTGGGAAATAAGTGGCAGATTTGTTCGTGATAGTTGAGAAATATTTTGCATAGGTGCTCCCGCACTATAAGATTTGGCAGAGTGTGAGCAGATGAACCATCATGTTGTTGACTAAGTAGAGCATAGAGAGCAGAGAGGGATAGTAAAGTGTTTTCGAGGCTTGTTGTTGAAGTGTTGTTGAGTACAGTAATGGTGCAAGAGAATTCAATTTCGAGTGGGAGTATCAGGGATTCACCAGTCATTGGTGTACCAATTTTGGAAGAAGGGGAGAGCATGTCATTGAGATCACCGTAGGTTCCATGGAAGAAGAGGGTGGAAATCAGCCCCCAAGTCACCTGCGTAGAAGAAGAGGAACACGAGAACTTCGACCAGAGCAGAAGCAGAATCCGTAGAGAAGACGAGGTCATCGACAACTAGAGATGAAGGCTCCACAACCAGGAATGGGGTGACTGCAGTGAACATCCCTATATTTGTTCCCCCATGTAAGCCCAGCGCCAAGCATCATAAGTTGAGAAAGAACCAAAAGTATCCAATTCAGATGATAAAACTATCGATGTGGATGAAGTGCACCTTCAACATTTTTCCATGCTTAACAAAGACAAAGTATGAATACCATGACCTGTTGGTTTATACTAAGTGCATAGTGGATCCATTCGAGGCTAAGAAAGGGCAAGATAGAAACCAACAGTGTACACCCCACAACAATGGGTGATGGGATTACATAGTTAGAGGCTCTTACGCCTCATCCATATTCGTCACTTTGGAAATTTGGTAGAATCCAACGTGTGCGCCAAGCAGTTGTTCACGTGCTTTCACAGTGGTAATTATTTGTGGTTGGACAAGCCAGTGCCAATGTGGATTTGATCTCTCAGATTATGGGGTTTCCCATGCAGGGGCCCAATCCATCGCAGTAATTCTGCAGCAAGGACAATGACAAGACGTTGCATTCCAAGCTGAAGAAGAAATATGGCTTGGATCGTGGAAAATGAGCATACATTGCAAATACCATCTATGATAAGGTTGTTTGCATTGTGGAAAATATTCTGGCCATCAAGGTGGTGCGCAAGAACTGGCCCAATCAATGTACCTCTGGGGTAATAGCATGCGCTGAGAAGTGCATCGAGGGTGTACATATGAGCTGGTCTTTATTTATACTCAACCAGTTAACTAAAGACGCGATGCCGGTATAGGAATGAAAGCGACCATTTACTTACAGTTGGTTTGTTTATTTTGATTGCATTAGTAGAATGGATGGAGCCTGAGGATTATCAAGGCATGGATGTCGAGATCTCTAGAGTCTGCAAGGGAGTGAGGTATAAAAACCGACCGATTGAAGGATTTCGCAATACATTTTTGGTTGTATTGGGATTCATTGTAGGTCGCAGCTATGAATATTTCATGCTTATCTGAATAAGCAGCGGCAAAATACAGGCAGGTCATGAGATTCGTGATGGGCCCACATGCATTTCATGTGTAAGAAAGAAGGGACCCAGACGTGCAGTTGTTAGCCACATAGTGCAAATTAACTAATGAGGAGCTGGATGCAATAGTAGATGAGTGGAATGTGGCATGGAGAGAGTTGATTAGCGTCGAAGAAGTGTTAGATGTGGCGGTGGGTCCTCCACCTGACACACTGATGGATCAAGCGAAGATATAGGAAAGTGAGCAAGAGTCGTGAGAGGAATATTCAAGGACTCTGATGGATTTGAATCTGGATCGATAATTTGAGGAAACAAGGATGAAGTGTAGACAAGAACAAGGAGAGGTGAGTAAAACAATGCCAATGGAGGATGAGCAGGTGAACCGCATCATCATGGCAATCACAACGATGACTATTGCAAGTGAAGTGCAGCTGAGGCAGCATTCAACTGAAGGATTCCAAGAGCTAAAAACTCAAATGCATTCTTTAGTTAATGTAATTTTAGAGAAGATGCCCAAAGAAAAATTCTTGCAGCTGACGGGCGAGCTAAGTACAGGGAAGTCGGTCAGGATCGTGCCGATTCTGTCGCCTGTAGTAGAAACTCAAAGTAAGGATGTTGATGCCTCACTGCAGCGATTTGGGATGATCGTTTTAGATGTGAATGAGTTACCCATGCACACTTTGGTGTGATTACAAAAATTAGCAAGTCAGTAACTGGTCGACCAAGAGAAAATTATCGGTGATCACTTGTTAAATTCACAGGAGCGGGAAGAGTTAGCGAAGCAAGATATTGAGAACTTGAAGAAGAAGCAGGATAGGCTAATTGTCGATAAATCATTGTTGCGGGATTATAGGACGATGCTAGAGAAATCATTTTTCTTCACTTGTCATGAAGTCCCATAGATAGCGGATCATATGGCTATGGAAGCCAAAGCACAGAAGCTAGGACAAGTCATTGCAGACTTCAAGAGAGACCTTGAAGACTTGCAAGCGCTACTAAAATTGGGCACACCTCTAGAGAAAGTTAATGAGCACAAATATTCCATTAAATACATAGTGAAACGGGTAGAGGAAAGTGAGAAAGAAGCAAAGTTATTCACATATGCGACCGCGCAGTTTTGGGGCAGCATGGTCTACGATGAGTAGTTGGAGTAGCTGAACACACATTTACAGGAAGCAGAAGCATAGTTAACTGCGATGAGGATATCTCTCAGAGTGATTCCCTCAGTCATACAAGTCACCAAAGTAGTGGATTTAAAGGATTTACAACAACGAGTAACCAAGGCACAGGAATGTCAACATCGTCGCACAACTCAGCTGGAGGAGTTCCAGGATGTCGTTGAGCAACTGTCATTGAAAGCAGTAAACGCACTTCAAATAGTGCAGGAAATTCAAAGAGAGGTGACTACTAAGATCGTCGAACATCCATATGAGAAGGATGTCGAAGACTGCAAGGGGATTAGTGACAAGGTAAAGGCTCAAGTGGAATAATTCAAACAGCAGTATGAAGACTTCAAAATCAAAACAAATGAATATATTGTTTCTAGTTGATGTGGCTCGAGGGTGAGCCACAAGATTGTGTTGGGGGCCTATTGGCAGGTGGTTTTGGTAAGGAAAAGATATAAAAGACCAAGGAATATGTGCAATATTGAGGATGGTGTGCAAGAGCAAGGATGGCACACAAGGCAAAAAATTTGACAAAGAGTCGACTTGGTCACGATTTTGTAGTTTTGGTCATAGTTTTGTAGTTTTGGTCATAGTTTTGTAGTTTTTGGTACGAATTAGTTAAGAAGTCTGTTAAAGTGGACCATCTTGTAAAAGGCGCAAGCCTATAAATAGAAGTAGGAATGTAATAGAAAATATATCTCATCGTGAGTTGATATTGGATTGTGTTTTATGTTATGTAATTGCGGAAGATCTCATTGTATCAGTTGTTTTGGGTTGTCTGCTTTGGGACCTAATGATGTATTTTTGAGATCTTGTGTTGATGCGAAGATAAATATGACATGACAGACGTTGATGGGAATACCTTGTTTTGTGTATTTTTTCTCTTTATGTGTTAAATGTTGCGATATGGATGAATCAATACCACAGTATGTCTGTTATATCTTAATGATGTGATGCTTTTGTGTTCTGAATAATGTATGTTGATCGATTTGTTCATGAGTAAACGCAATGTTGTGATCTGATGTATTGATGTGATCTAGATGAATTGTGAGATGAATAAGTGATGCTTGGATCTCTGTATAATGTTGCGATAAATGAACAGTAGATGCACAAAAACCCTCCTTCTTATTGGGGAAACGTGGTTCCGACAGTTCTCCCTCGAACATCTTGGGTGAGACTTCATCTGCTTCGTAGATGTTGCTGGACAAGGTAAAACTTGTATGGTTCAGTGCTCAAGGAGATCGCTGGGTTAGCAGTGTCGACAAAGTGTGAACCCCTGTCGACATATATGTGTCAACAATGGCACAAGGATTTTCATCTAGGTCTTCCACAATCGAATATCTGGGAGCAGCCCACACATTAGGATTGGGTGACACCCTATTGAAGACACCTTTCGATATATTAGGCATAGGATCAACTGGTTTCTCAATGGAAAGAGGGGCTACTGTTTCAGTAGTTTGTTTTTCTTTTATGATGACTCCAACTCAGAGTTTTTATCTATTATTTGCAATAAGGCATGAGGTCGGATCATATTAATGTAAGGTTGATCAGAAGAGGAAGTACTTTGAGCACCCCCAATGGTTTTATGGTCACTCAAAGTCGTATTTTGTCCTTTTGGGAATGGATCCTTGAGGATAAGAGGTTGTTTCTTTAACAACTTCTGAGCTTGCTCCATGAGGGGGCATTGATAGGTTAGGTGATCTTCCTGGAAGAGTTTACAATGGAATTTTACTTTCTTCTTCTCTTTTTCCCCCCCTCGACATTTTTTGTGGATTAGGTTTATTTTGATTACCCTCCCCCTTGTTTCCTTTATTTTTCTTCCCACTGGGTTGTTGAGTACCCTTTTGATTAGATTGTGCATTGTAAACATTCACATTTTGAGGGGAGGGTTTGGAATCATTAGCCTCCTCCACCATAGACTACTTCACAAATAAATCGTGTATGTGTTTATCCAAGGATTCTATAGTGGGTGTTTCAAATTAACACACAATGCCATCGACATGTGGTCTAGGATTGGGTTTCGCAAAGTCAATGTTGTACCTAGGTGCGTCCAGTATGATTTCATAAAGTATCCTAGATTGAGCATAAATCAAATCAATTTGTTGGGATATTAATCTGGCTTTATCCTCTATTGTTATCCCCAAAGTAGAAACATCTTTTGAAATATAAGGCAGTAATGGCTTAAAAAACCATTCTAGTAAAAATTCAGGATGAATGGTGGCCTTGATCAGGCTCTTCCACCTTCGCCACTCCTGAATATGGTCAGAAATGTGTGTAGCCTTACTTTGCCTGAATGTTGACAAAAGGTCTATACCAACATCATACAAGACAAGAAGTTGGGAATGGTTGAGGAAGATTGTCGCTAAATCATGGAAACTATCGTAATTGGTAGATGGAAGTTCAATATACCATTTGGTTTCCATGCCAGTTAAGGTTCTTTGAAAGAGTCGTAGCTGAATAGAATCATCATTCAGTGAATTAGAGGAACACCATAAATCAAAGGTATTGATATGGTCACCAACGTCTTCACCAGTTTTTCCTTCAAATTTAGGAATTTATGAAGGTAACTTGACCGAAACCGATATCTAAGTTGGATCATGATGCATAGGATCATTCATCAATTTCGAAAGGTCTAGCAAGTTTAAATTTTCCATAATGGAAGACCGGATCTAGCTGGAATTCAATGTTTAGGAGTTTGGTGAGAATAATTTCATGAACCAAAGTTCCTATAATGTTGGTTGGGGTTTCCCCCATCCACCAACTATGATGTGACAACGGTTTGAAACAAGTTCCACTCAAAAGCCAAACCATTTCTCCCTTGAGGTGCACTATACTAAGTATGGCTATTTCCAACTGAAATATGTGTCGTAGACATAGGAGTGGTGTTCCTTCCAATAAATAGTGAATAGGGGGAACTCCTGACCGATGCAGTGGAAGTTTGACCAATAGGTTGAAAACAAAATCTTGTGAAATCATTTTGGATTCCAAAATGTGCACTCAAGCAGGAGGAGAGACCACGAATAGTGACAAAGTAGGAATATGTCCTCCATACCAAGGATAACCTTAAACAAAAGGGGCAGAACTACTAGGGTTGTTTTGAAAATTTTGAAATAAAGGAGAGGACGTAAAAGGTACACTGGGTATACCAGTGACAGCTACATTAGATTATCCAGTAGTGTTATTTATAGATCCCAGAGGACTAATCACTCTAGTACTTGGTGAAATAGAGGATGTTGAAGTAAAGTTCAATGACACTACTCGTGCAGAGTGTGTATTAAATATCAGTGCACTCACATGAAGACAAGACACTCTGCCATATAGCATGGACGATGTAGGGATGAAAGAATCATCATATCCTTCCCTTGTATTTTCCATTATAAAACCTAAAGGAACACCAATATCAGGTTGACTAAATGGAAGGATTTGTACAAGAACCGAATCTTCTAAGTTGGTGAGGGTTGGGTTAAAATGTTGTCACACACTCTTCATCTTGCAGGTCTTCAAATTTTACTGAAAGAAGATTAGGTTGATTATATCAAATAAGTCTAGGTTCTCCCAGACTTTCACTTATACCTGTCGATTCAAAATAACCACTTGTATTAACTCTTTTTCTTCGAGATGGTGGTGGGGGATCCACTGTAAGTGGTGGAAGGTTCTATAACCTTCTTGACCTATGAAGAGATTAATCCTCCATAGGTAAATACTTTAATAAAACACAACTAAGGTCAATATAATATATAAGTAGTCCAAAAAACACACCACTAGAAAAAATTCCTAGGTATCGAACCAAGCAAATAAATATACCTTCCAAAGGGAATTCTGGGATGATGAGGTCTCATAACTAACCAGTGAAGGGTGAAGGACAGTTACCCAGGGTTGAAAATACAATCACTTTGGGGCAAGCATTTGAATCACCAACCTCCTTTCCAAACAGTTGCATGGGGTTTTCTCCCATGCCTATCCTAGGTACAATGGAAATATCCTTCCACCGTCACCTGTTTAAGAGCCCTAATGGTCCAGATACTATGGCTACCAACTTTACAAAGAAGGTCTGGCGGAACAGTCATCGGTCTAATGATTTGCATGGGTAGGGTAGAAAATCTTGAAACTCAAGCAGCACCGGCACTGCATGGGGCCAAAGGTGGTACTGAATGAGTCCCCAAACATACAACAATTCTAGTATATGCTAAACTAAGTATTAGAGGGGTATCTATAAAACTCAATATTGCATGACCTCATGCTTAAAGTCTGTGTAAGAGGAGATTTTCGTCTCACCTCTTTACAAGGTTATATTTCCTAGAATAATAGCCACTATGTCTGAGTTTGAAAGTTTTGGTAGTTCAGGGATGAACCCTAACCCATAACACTAGATTAACTAATAGGTTTTGTCCATAAAAAAGAAAAAATTACTAATTAATTTTAGATTGTAATCGTTCTTTTTAGAGGATGTTAGTTACTCGGACGTAAGTGGTCATAAACTGATGGAATATTTCGACTCAACAAGAAAGTAAAAGATAGATGCAAATAAGTTTCAAAATGATGTTCTCACTTAGTTTTTCTTTTTTTCAAAATTAATAAAATTAACTGTGTGACTTTAGAAACAAAGACTTTTCTTTTCTTTTTGAAATTTCAAAAACTATGCAAATGCACCTACCTAATGAAACTAGACTAGAATGCACACAATTTGCATTTGTTTTAATTTTCTTTTAAAAATGAGATAAGAGAAATTATTATGAACAATGTATAAGTTAGATTTAAAATCTTGTACAAAATCAGACTCAAGACCAAGAACTTATAAAAATAGACCTCAACAACTCAAAAACTTTGACAATAACTAACTTGGGAAAACTACGATGTTTTTGCAACAAAGTTTTTCAAACTTGGGAAAAGAAAGGTCAAGCCAATCAAATAGGACCAAGACAAAGAGTTGATCCAGGAATCAACAAGAATTGAGACATAGAGACTCTACACACATTCAATCCAAGCATAAGCCAAGTAGTAACACCAAGAGCAAGTATTTTCACAAAAATTCACATCAACTAAGTAAAAAAGGCTTGCAAATCATCCAAATAGAGACCAAAATATGGGTAACAAACCAACAAATTTCTAGAGAGAGTTTTGAAATCTTCCAAAATGAAAAACAAATTGGAAAAAACAAACCATAGCTTGCAATTCCAATGTTATAGGAAAACACATGACTGTGCAGTAGGAATACCATATGTGACACACGATTGTGCAATAGGAAAATTGTGTGTGACACGCAACTGTACAGTAAGAAAGCCACGTTTTCTAAGAGTATACACAGAAACAAATTTCATGCACTCATGTTTTCTTCCAAATTTTTTCAAAAAGGAAAAACAAAGTCTAACATACTAAGAACTTGAGTCGAACTCAAATAGATTTTTCTTCTTCAAGTTAAAAACATGACCAAAAAATAACATATTGGAAGAAATAACTACAAGAAAACCACAAACAAAAGGTAATTCCCCAGTGGAGTCGCCATTTTTGTTGTTAGGGAATAAGTAATCCTACGACTGGGGTATGAGGTCACCAACATATTGGGTTTACCGACAGACTATAACAAGATGCATCTAAATACACATCAAACCTATATACTATCAAAGAGTGAATTGAAAGTTCTATGGATAGAAGAAACACACCTTATTTCGAAGGTTAATCATATCTTTGACTTATTCCAAATCAATCCTTTGATCCACTTCTCCAATACCTGCGAAAGAAAACTACCTTTCTCAAAGCACTTTTAGATATTACACATTAGAGACATGAATAAATAATAAGATTGAAACTTAATGTAAAAGAAAAATTATGATCATAACTCATTAATAATGAAGAATCCATACAAAATATTGGGAAGGAAATATATCTCTTTATTCATAAGTTTAGAAAACATACATTCACTTGATCCTGATCTGATCTTATTGAAACCTGGTTCTAGGCCCTCTTGCTTTTCTTCTCTAAATGAAATACTCCAACATAACTCTATCTCTAGAAATAGTCCCCCTTATCCTCTAGCCCCTCTCATATTTTTTTTGTCAATTGAGAAGAGACGTTACGAGGCTAGGGTAGTTAAGGAAGGTGGGGTAGTTTCCATATCGACACCAACCACTTCATAATTAATCGGGTTTTATTTTTAACGAGATTTTAAGGAATACGCGAGTGCAACAAGAGAAAGTTGCGTATAATACGCAGATTTCCTTGAGGAAATTCATGTATACAACTTTTTAAGGTAAAAAATGTGATTTGAATATGGACAACTTGCATATAACATGCGGGTTGTGATAATGAAAGTCGTGTTTTTTCCCAAAACTCAGAACAAAAAGGTGTTATCACTAGAGTAAGCATCATGTAATTTAGGCCAAAACCTCCTATATCGATAAGGATCTTCAATCCAGGTTGTCATTTTTTGTGAGGAAACATTGAATATCATCACTCAGACAAAGAAGTTTCATTTTGAGGTATAATAGATTCCCCTTAATATATGAGGCCAGAGGGGAAGGATTTTCGAAATACAATACAAATAGGAAAAGAAGAAACTCACAAGATCTGGAATCCAGGATGCAAAGAAGTATTTGAAACAAAAAAATAAGAGGTCATTTTACTATATCATTACTAAGAAGATGTCATGTTCAATAATATGGAACACTAGATCCTTTACAAGATACATATACATAACTTAAGACGGGATACAAGGCCACGAACGATTTACAAATTGGATCACAACCACATGAGTATAGGAATAGATCTTCAAAGTTGGAGTTGCGTCACAAAGTATGGCATGATCTTGTGAAACTTAGGTTTTATAAGCTGAAAATCCAAGGTCTTCATCCAAATCTATAAAGATTATGAATCCTTCCCATGTGAATAAAGTAGTTGAAGTCAAACATGGAGGATACCATCAAGGTATCGGTTAAAGAATGTGTATTGATAACCAACGCAAGGGAAACCACCAATATGGAAAGTGGATCCCGGGGTACTATCCAAAACTCCAGGTCTTCATCCTGAAGTAACATTAGATGGTACTGATAGGAAGCAATATGTCGTCAGAAGGAAGGCATCAATGAATCCTTCAGCAGCTCACATGATTAAAATGGTAGAGTGGATGAGGTAAAATGGCATATATCAATCTCAGAGATGGCAAAAAAGGGATTAAGGCGAACAATAGAATGACGGGTTGAGGTTAAATATCCTTGAACAGTGAGAATGACACAAAAAGTGACTCAAGGAAGCTTTAGACTCAAGAGAAACACCTAGACATATTTTCAATGAAGGAGACATTAGCATATTCCCAATATACTTGGAAAAAATGATCGATGGAGGAGTAGTGACTATTGTGCAAGTTGAAACTGGAAATCCAAAACTAGGACCTAACTATTTGGAGACCCAAACTATTTCTTTGTTCAAGGAGAAAAATGAACTTGCTACCAAACAATTTACAAATTATGGAGATTATTCCCTTCCTTTATCTTTCTTCTAAAGGTTTAACGAGTCCAAGCAAGTAAACTCTGGACCTTCTTCGGTGTTGGGCAATCTTTAAGAAGAGATAGAATAATGCTTGATAAATTACTGATCCGTGGATTTTATGAGCCCGAATTAGTGAGTGCTCGATGGAGTTTTCACAATTTGAGAGTCTGAAAACAACAAAGGAAATTCTAGGGGGGGACTTTTTCGTAAATTTAGTCTCCCAAGTCCAAAAAGATATAAAACAATCCAAAGGATGACTCTCTTTGTAATGCTCTTGTTTTTGACCCATTTGCATTAAAGAGTACATGATGTATATATTGTAATTAATCGTGGTGTGGAGCTAAAGGAAAAAGGCCCACCATCGATTTGGTTGTGTATGTTTCAGCAATAGGGATCGTTGTCGATGGTATATCATGCTATCCGACACATTATAGTTTTGGGCATCATGTAAATATGAACATCAACTAAAATAAACCTACATCCAGCTACGACGGTGCAACGTTGAATGAAAAGGCCATGATTCCTAAGGTTAAGGGGGGGTTGTCCAACCCGTGGGGGTCATTGGGAGTTTTCCATGTGTCGGCCACCCATTTAAACCTCTGCCTGTCTATTCGTTGGGAGCAGTTATTGTTGAGTAGTGGTGGGTGTGGCAAGACAGTCAGTCCTTGCCCACATGCCCACTCCACCAGCGAACTCTTCCTCTTCATGTCGCTGGGGGCAGAGAAGCGACATTCCATTCTTCCCACTCACTCCATTTTCCCACTCAGGCACTCATGGTTTTGGAGCTTGCTCATTCTCACGTGGGGAGGTCTGCTTCCTCGCGCACACCGTTTGGGGGATTCTCCATCGCTTTTTCATCTCGTGCAGGGACACAGAGGGTTCACCTTGGTTTTGGGACTCACGCAGCGAGTCAGGAATCCATGTTCTGTCACTCATGATTTCCTGTGAATGAGCCTTCGCGTTCTGTGCGGCGTGTAAGTTTATGCTTGTTCTCCTTACTGATTGTTGTCTGCATTTATGTTTTCCCCTTTCCATGTTGAAAGTCCGTATTCTTCCCCATCTGCGGACTAAGTAATGTTGCGATCGTTTCATTGTGAGGATTGGGGTTGTTGTCTTCCCCCTGGTTTTGGGTTGCTTCTTGGTTGTTGTGGGTGCAAACGTCTTTTGGGTTGCTACTGAGTTGTTTTGGCCACGCTAGGGCCAAGAACAACTCTGAGTCATCTTGTTGACTTGAGTTGTGTTCACCTTTTCATTTGGGGTTGTCACTCTGTTGTCTTTATCTTCTTCACAGAGCTGTGAACTATTTGTTTTACTACGGTATGCAGTGGTTGGTCTTCGGACTGTTGAGAGTAGGATTAGAGGCTGGGTATGCTTGAGAAAACTGGTGTTTGGAGCCACTCAGATAGAGTTAGACTATTGAATTTCTTCTCCACAACCCTTGAAGAGTATTGGAAAGGGAAGTCAGGGCCTGAGGGACTATGAAGCAGAGAAAGGACTGATTCCTGGTTTCGGGTGTGTGGATGTCTTAGAAGTCAGGTAAACTCTGGTGTAGGCATCCTTAGCTCTCCATTGAGGCCACCAGCTTAGCATTTAGCCTTTCCTAGCTCCTTGACGGCCTGATAAACCCTACAGTGTGGGCTTGGCTGATTTGTGTACCTTGGCTATGTGTACGCCTGCTTTGACCCTTATTCCTTGAGGAATCATGCCCAGCCCGGGGGTGGCAGTGTTGCTGAGAGATTGATGAGCATGCTGGCCTATGGTTGGGTGGAACGTTGCAGCAACATAGCTAGTTGCGGGATGTGATATTTATAAGGTAAGCATTCTTGTCCATTTTGCTTCTACATTTACATTACTGTCTAATGTTTAATGAACCATAACGATGAACATGTTGATGTTGGAATGTATATGTTTGCTTCTGTTGTATGTTGAGTAACTATGCATCCTTGTATGTTTTATGCATATTAGCATGTTTTATGTTCTAATCATTTTATATCAGCATTAATTATGCATGTTTGTGTTCATGGGGCTAGTTTCCCGAAGGTTTTTTTATTGTTTGGTAGCGTCCTCTTCGTTGGTCAGAGGGTCGGGAATGTTACGGTCTGGTATCAGAGCTATGTTTGCAGCATGGGCCTGAATGGGCCGTGAAGATGCAGTGACAGAGCTTATGTTCCCTCATTTGGGCCTCAGAGGGCCATGAGAAACAGTTAGTAGAGACAGGTTTCCTACTGGCCAGAAGAAACCAAGAAAATGGGTGAATGACAGAAAACTTTCACCAAATTTTTCTAAGTGCCAGAATCGTCGACTCATAGGAAAACTTAGTGAGAAGTTCTTCCGATGTAGCGAAAAAGATAGTCTGAAGGTAAACCGACGTACGGCAATGGAAATAAAATTGTGGAAGGAATTGCGTTCATCGCCCGTCAACCCATCGGAGGACTAAGTGTGAAGGTCCTCCGACACCATGGAAGTGTTAGTCTGAAGCTCACCCGCAGCAGAGAGAAATTTTGAAATTTTTTTGAAGTGGTGGAATCATCAGTGATCGGTGATGATTAGTTGATCGTATCGCTGATTCCTAGATGATCAAGTTCCTGATGCGGTGAAAAGTTTGGCAACTACATCGAAAGAGGTTAGATGATCTTGCGCCGCCATTGCGAATGGCTAGACAACTATCCTTCCAACGGGTGGAGCCCCGACCACTGATCGAAAGATTACAACTGATGGGACGTCAATCGAAAGAGTTAAGGCCTGTGGAAACATCGTTGTGGATGTCTAGGGGACTAAGTGTCTAATGCCACAGCAAGATGTCGCTCTGACCACCAAAAAAGCTGTGATCTGCGGAAATCTTAAAATGATCGATTGGCCACCGTTGCGGAAGCATAGACAACTAGCCACCCAATGCATAGAGCATCCGATCGCCGATGCAGCGGTTAGTCAATTTTCTCACAGATGAAGTTCAGAATAGTAGACCACAACAGGCCAACACAGTGGAAGGAAATAGACAAACAGGCCGCCGATACAGCGGAGAAAATTAGACGTTCTAGCCGCCGAAACACCGGAAGGTTAGTGAAGAAAGGACTCGATGAACATTCCTTGACATCGCCAATGCGGATCAGAATCCTAGACAACTACAGACCTGAAACGCCAGAAAAAGATAGATGAGCAGGCCGCCGATGAGCGCAGAGAAAACTAGAGCTTTTGGCCGTCGAAGCATCGAAAACTTAGTTGGAAAGAGACCCAATAGGGAGAAAGAAATTTTGGGTTTTTCAGTGGATTTTTTCTCAGCAAATTTCAACTGCTTTCAGTGGAATTTTCAGCAAATTCCAGCTAGTGTTCCAGTGGGTTTTGTAGTGAATTTCTCATTGGGGCTCTCAGTAGTTTCAGAACTGACAAGGAAGAAAACCCTAGGTGGCTAAAGTTTGCATTTCAGACCAAAATTCATTGGTGTGTTTTGCCATCATTTTTTAAATGATGTGGTTTTCACACCCGAGGTTAGAATGAAGCACGTGGATAGGTGTTGGAAAGCTTATCCAGCAGGGAACAAGGGAGAGTCACCAAAATTGAGTGTGGAGCAGCAAAGTGCTAGTGATTGCTTGAAAGAGAAATGTGTTGCTGTCAATATGGACAAATCCGGGAATTGCATGCCTAGAGGTAGCAAGACCATGAAGTCAAACCAACTGTTGTGTGGAAAAGGAGTTCCATACAAGGATGAGGGACTCAAAAAGGGAAATTTTCTTAAACCCTGTCTTGCTAATTATGATTACAATATTTGTACATGAAATGTATGAGGATATGCCTAGCATGCATAAGATATGACATGTTGGTAAGAATAGTGAGAATTATACATTTATAATGAGCCACTAATGATAATTATTGCATTGGTGTTGGCATTAGTGGAAAAACCAACAACAACATGGACATGGATGAATATGTTACTGATGCTAACGAATGTGACTAGCAACCCTATGGAGAAAGGGATAAGGCAACAACTCCAGAATCAAAAGTTGGTGAGCAAATTCTGCAATCTCCTGCAAAGGACCAACCAAACTGGTAATGTCAAGGGTGTAAGTAGGCCCCATGAAGGTAAGAGTTTAATTATGACAATTGCATGGAGTGGTAAAAGCAAGAGGTCTCATACCATGTGGGTATTTGAATTTTATGCTGCATTCATATAGAAATGTGTCATGCCTGTATTATGTTGTTATGAGCTTATTAGCCCAAGGAAAGTAAGCACTGATGATCTTGATTGTAGTCATGCATCCTATATGAAGTAGTCATGGTTAGGCCATGCATGGTATGTTGTATACATAGTATTCCTAAATCAATGCAAGGTAGCATTGAGTGGATATGCATTAAAAGATTTTATAAATCTTGTAGTTATGCATTGAATGGATGCATATGAAGGGTGTGAGTAACTGATTACGTAAGTATGGGTGCAAATGTTTCGATGCAATGCATGAATGCATAGAGATAGTGCATGAGTTATTATGAATAACTAATGGTTGAAATGATGAATTGATGACAATTATAGAACCATTTCAAGAGCTGTTATGAATGTAGGATAGTAAGTGCATGAAGAGGGTAGTCATGATCGATTGGCTGCCGAAAATGCTCTATGGAAGGGCAAGGTGGCACAATGATACGCTTGTGGAGTGAGGAGTATCTGAACATTTCATTTTGGCATAAATGATGTGACCTTGCAAATTTTAGTATGATAATGATTGCATGAAGTAAATTAGTTTTGGTAATATTGATGTGATTAACAGCTGGAAGTGTTTGAATTTTATAAATTCTGAAAATGCTTTAGTGATTGTTGCAGCAATGAAAAAGTTATATGCATCAATACTTACTAAGTGTTTGGCTGACTGAGGTTCAGGTTTCGGGTAGATTGTTTGGGGCATGGCAATGTGGGTAAGACCATGACAAAGGCTGAAATATACCATGTGAAAGAGCCAAACCTTACGAGAAGAGTCTCATGGTTGTGAAAATAGTTTGTATGCTGAACGAATTGTCGATTTAAATTTGTAAATTTCGGATTTGAGAAATTGCTGACAACTACTAATCATTATTGGCTTGCATAAGATTGTGTCAGGAGGATGCATTGTAAGTGGGTGTTCATGTTATGATAGTAAGCATAAACTTATAATGGGCATAGTAGAGTTGCTTACAAGAGACCCACAAATGAGGATCACCTCATTACCAAGCGAATCAATTTCTGTAGTAAACAGAATTGCAAATTCCTATTGAACTTAATTACTAATGTCATTGCTTGGTTATGGAACAATCAATTTGGATTGTATTATCAGATAATGACTGACTGTTTGGCTATTTGATGAATGTGCCAGGGGTACACACTGCAGGAAGATCATGTGTGATGGCCTGCAGGAGCCAAACTTCATGGGAAGGTTTTCCCTTATCTTGGAAATGGGTTTCGGGTGAAACTCCATTGGACATTTTGGAAATGTCTCATCTGCACTACATGTTTGGTAAGCAACATGAGTGAGATGGTATAGGTTATGTAGGTAAGACATGTGTGGATACGAAATGTAAAGAGGAATTGGGATGGAAAACCGAGGGACTGTCAACTCAGAAAAGGGAGCCCCCATTCCTCCTTAATGAAGGAATACTGCTTCAGCAAATGGATAAGTGTTCTGTGACCCTAGCTAAGAATATGCATGTCAAATTGTTAAAAATTCCTTATGCACAGCATGTTTTGATTTTATTTCCATTATGACTGATTGCTTGAGTATGAATAGGGCCTACATGGCACACACCGGAAAAGGGTGCACACTTTCCCGATGTCGATTCATGAAACGGTTTCCAATATTGATTACACCCTAGGGAGTGGACGCACTCCTGGTGTCTCAATACTTGATAGTGAATGATGTGAAATATGATTACATTTTTAGAGCAATAACTCTAACGAATATGCTTATATTTCTTGTGTTGTCAGGATAAACAGATGTAGTCTAGTGTTGCACACTAAATGGACTATGGCTTGGGCTCATCCTACCTCCTACTAAAGAGCACAGATAAGGAGACATTCCTGAGGGACTGGAGAGTAGAGAAGGGGGTGGTTTATTGTGTTGTATGGGGTAGTGGAATTAGAGCTCACTACTGGAAATGAAACCTGGAAATGGTAATGATAAATTTTCCTTCCCAGTCGGCATAAAGATGTACTGGAAGGAGATGTTGAGCTTGTATATGCATGGGGATCCATAGTAGATCCTGGACCTGGAAATGGTCGTTTATTGTTGATATAAGTGCATGTGTTATTGTTGATGGCCTGATAAACCCAACTGTGTTGGCTTGGCTGATTGGTTGTTGATATAAGTGCATTGTTGATATAAGTGTATTGTTGATATAAGTGCAGGTGATTTGTTGACGATCTAATAAACCCAACTGAAGGTTGGCTTGACTGTGTAATTATTTGATGTTGTGGAAATTGTGGAAACATTACAGTGTTGGCTTGACTACCTGTAATTTGATAAACCCAACTGTTAGCTGGCTTGGCTGAGTAGCCTGATAAACCCAGCAGTGTATTGGCTTGATTTGCTGCATCCTGATAAACCCAATTGTATATTGGCTTGGTTGGACTGTCTGATAAACCCAACTGTAGGTTGGCTTGACTGTGCCTGATATATATAAAAGGATGTTGTGAAGCATCATGCGCGCTGACCTAACATCCAAGTCCATAGGCGATCCCAAGTATTGCAAGGCAAAGCAGGATCCTGTGGACCAACAAGGAAACACACAATACAGATAAGTATCGGATTATTTTGCAATTCTTGCTTATGAATATGCATGTGTATATGATTTGGTTATGATGTTTTAAGCTCTTGTTTAAGAGATAAAAAACATTGAGAATAAACTAAACATGTGAATCTATTCAATGTTTGAATATAGGTATCGCTGGGAGTGAGGACTATGAGAGCATCCTAGGGGTGCATGTGGACATGTGACTGTCTTAAAGAGCTCAGAATGAGTAGTAATGAAAAAGGTGCTAGTGAGACTGTGAAGTTCCTAGTAGCCGAGGCAAACCATGTGGGGAGGCTCCATGGTTGAGAGGTCTGAAATAGACCGAAGACACTAAGTGTCATGACCAAGAGGGATTGGTCCATCATTCATGGTGAAGTGAAAGAGGCTGAGAGCATGAAAAGCCACAGCGGTGGTCTGGGTTCCAGGATGGAACAAAACAAAGAGGGGAAAAACTATTGCTGCTCTCTCTTGCCTTTTTTATTATATATATGCGTTGTGAAAACAAAAGATTGTTGAATGCATGTGTGACTGAAAATAGAATGTGTGTATTTGCTTAAAGTAAATTGTGAATGCTAGAATAGTTAATTCTCAGCCCAAGAATGGACATGAATGAGCTCATGTGCCTGTTGGGAAGGCATGAAAAATATGAAAGTCTCCTTGATGAGACTTGGATTGTCATGCCAATTGGGCAATTAATTGACTGATTTTAATGCCTATATTATGCTTGGTCTAACAGGATTCAATGATGCATTTCACAGGTGAGAAAGGTGAAATCTAGTGGTGTACATTGATCATGGCAGCGGACCAAAAGCTGTTGGACTTGGTTGGAAGTCTCCTTCAAATGATTGCTAGGACCCAAGAAAATCTTGGAGAGATGCTCAAGATACAGAGAAGGCAGAATGAGATTAACCACCAGATTTTCCAAGACTCTATTGGTTTGCCAAAGCAAGTAAAAATCCTTATGGGGGCAATCTGTAAAGGCAAGGAAAGTTGATCAATGATGGGACATTCGTCCAAGCGATTCGTTAAGAAACATTCCAAGCATGAAGACTCAAAGGAAATTGAGCAGGTAAAGATGAAGTAGCCAGTGAAATGTTGGAAATGCGGAGGACATCATTTACGTTGGGACTACCCAACGAGGGAACATAAAGAGGATAGCAGCCAAAAAGTTCATCGACTTGAGGATGAGCCGAAAGCTAAGAACCAGCAGAAGAAGCTCATTGAAGCCGAGGGGCTTGGTCCTGAAAGTTCAAAGTAAATAATTGAATGTGGGATAGATCTGCAAAATTTTGAAATTTTGATGTGCAAATTGTATATGTATTCCTATGTATTGGAACACCGATGACGGTGTTATTCCAAGGGGGAGGGGATTGTAATGCCCCGATTTTTTACCCGTTTGCATTAAAGGGTACATGATGTATATATTGTAATTAATCATGGTGTGGAGCTAAAGGTAAAACCCCCACCATCGATTTGGTTGTGTATGTTTGGGCAATAGTGATCGTTACCAATGGTATATCGTGCTATGTGGCACATTATAGTTTTGGGCATCATGTAAATATGCACATCAATTAAAATAAACCTACAGCCAGCTATGACGGTGTAACGTTAATGAAAAGGGCATGATTCCTAAGGTTAAGGGGGGGTTGTCCAACCCGTGGGGGTCATTGGGATTTTTTCATGTGTCGGCCACCCATTTAAACCTCTGCCTGTCTATTAGTTGGGAGCAGTTATTGTTGAGTAGTGGTGAGTGTGGCAGGACTGTCACTCCTTTCCCACGTGCCTAGTCCACCAGTGGACTCTTCATCTTCACGTTGTTGGGGGCAAAGAAGCAACATTCCATTCTTCCCACTCACTCCATTTTCCCACTCAGCGACTCACGATTTTGGAGCTTACTCATTCTCACGCGGGGAGGTTTGCTTCCTCATGCACATCATTTGGGGGATTCTCCATCACTTGTTCATCTCGTGCAGGGACACACAGGGTTCACCTTGGTTTTGGGACTCATGCAGCGAGTTAGGAAGCCATGTTCTGTCACTCATGATTTCCTGTGAATGAACCTTCGTGTTCTGTGCGGTGCAGTGTGTAAGTTTATGCTTGTTCTCCTTACGAATTGTGGTCTACATTTATGTTTTCCCCTGTCCATGCTGGGAGTCCATCTTCTTCGCCATCTGCGGACTATGTAATGCTGCCATCATTTCATTGTCAGGATTGGGGTTGTTGTCTTCCCCCTGTTTTTGGTTTGCTTCTTGGTTGATGTGGGTGCAAACGTCTTTTGGGTTGCTATTGAGTTTTTTGGGCCATGCTAGGGCCAAGAACAACTCTGAGTCGTCTTGTTGACTTGAGCTGTGTTCACCTTTTCATTTGGGGTTGCCACCTTGTTGTCTTTATCTTCTTCACAAAGATGTGAACTGTTTGTTTTACTGCGGTATGCAGTGGTTGATCTTTGGACTGTTGAGAGTAGGATTAGAGGTTGGGTATGCTTGAGAAAACTAGTGTTTGGAGCCACTCAGATAGACTTAGATTGTTGGCTTTCTTCTCCACAACCCTTGAAGAGTATTGGAAAGGGAAGTCGGGGCCTAAGGGACTGTGAAGAATAGAAAGGACTGATTCCTGGTGTCAGGTGTGTGGATGTCTTAGAAGTTAGGTTAACTCTGGTGTAGGTGTCCTTAGCTCTCCATTGAGGCCACCAGCTTAGCATTTAGCCTTTCCTATCTCCTTGACGGCTTGATAAACCCTACGGTGTGGGCTTGGCTGATTTGTGTACCTTGGCTATGTGTAAGCCTGCTTTGACCCTTATTCCTTGAGGAATCATGCCCAGCTTGGGGGTGGTAGTGTTGTTGAGAGATTGATGAGAACGCTATCCTATGGTTGGGTGGAACGTTGCAGCGACGTAGCTGGTTGCGGGACGATATATTTATAACATAAGCATTCTTGTCCATTTTGCTTCAACATTTACATTACTGTCTAATGTCTAATGAACCATAATGATGAACATGTTGATGCTGGAATGTATATGTTTGCTTCCGATGTATGCTGAGTAAATATGCATCCTTGTATGTTTTAGGCATCTTAGCATGTTTTATGTTCTAAGCATTTTATATCAGCATTTATGCATGTTTGTGTTCATGGGGCTTGTTGTCACCTCTCACACACCTGGGTCACATGGCAAAAATCTTCAAGCCACTCGGTGTGTCCTTGGGGGCAAGTCTCGAGTCAAGGCTGTCACCTTGTTCTTGACTCCTCCGTTTAGGCTCAACTCCTAACGAAGCCAAGGGGGGTAGACCCTATTAAGTTACTAAGGATAATTACTTAGTGTTGTGATGTTAAACTGAATGAGTTACTGAGGAGTTTGATATTTAACTATAGATAATCAAAGATGACAAGATACAAAGATGAACACACGAAAGCACAATGCTGAGACACAATATATATATAAAGCAAGAAAATAACCAGTGCCTTAGAATGGAGTCAAAAAATAGAATCAATGTACTTGCATGTGCTTGAAGTGAACATTTTGCAATTGCCTCTTGGTATGTTTTAAGTTAAATTTGAGTTGTGAGTTGATTAAAATTAGGTGAAGGGGTGGACTCCAGATATACCCGAGAGTACTTGGAGTATGTCCAAAACTAAACCTTCACGGCTACCCGCAAGGAATATGTGGGCTGAATGGAGTCTCTGGGGCTATTGTTCATAGCGCACCCATTAGGGTGTGACAGAGATCGGTGCCCCGAGGTCACTTTTCGGAAGTTCCCACTTCCTTTGGGTATTTTGCCACCGTGATGGTTTGATCTAGGTGTTGGATTTTCACCTGATGGTTTGTCAATTTGGGAGAGTGAGTCCTAATTATACTAGTCACCCAAGTGCTTTTGATCCAGCTTGATTGATCAAACAAACCGCAGCCAAGTGCAGAGCATACACACCGGAGTCTTGTCAATTTTAGTAAATTTTAAAATTGGGTGTTCTTGTTAAAAAGAAAACCCTCCAGGAACCTCTTTCGATCCAAGTGGATCTCAATCGGGGAATCAAGAAGGGGTTAATTTTATAATAGCTGAAAAAAAGCAAATGATAGAAAATAAAATAGATACACAATTCCGGTTTTCTAATTAGTCCTACCACTAATCTCTTTCCCCTTTCGAGTCAATCGGGAAGTCGTGGGGTAAGTATTGAGATTACTTTGAAATATAAAATATGGAATATGAAATTGATAATGAATTAAAGTATACTACCCTGCAGATTAGAGCTACACTAGTTTGAAAAGAGATGAACAAAAAGTAAAAATTTGACACCGATGCAAATCACCCCAGGGGGGATGGGGAATGGGCTCAAAAGAGCCTATTCAAAAAAAAAAATTATTAATAGCGGTTAAAATATCAGAGAACTGATATAATGCCTCTTGATCCTTATATAGAGTGAAATCAAGAGCTTACAAAGTGTGAAAATTAAAGGTTTTATTCAAATGGGAGACCCTTGGGGGGATTTGAACGCTCCTGAGGCCACATTCGACCTGAATCTTATTTTATTTTCTGTTACACTTGATAAAAACCAGCAAGAATGTTAGAATAAAATATTCCCCAAATAAATTTAAGAGTACCTTTGGATCAGCCTACCTTAACTCAAAAAGATTAAGTTAAAACTAGCTAAACAGGTGAAAAAGGAACCAAGGAAAGCAAGCTTTCCTTGGGATCTTGGATTGCTGTTTGTGCATCCAATGAAATATGCACTGATTTCTGGATTTAATCTTTTTAAAACAGAAAAGGAAATCTAGAGCATGCAACCTACTGATTTTCTTTAACTTTCCATGCAAAATGGACGATTTCCTTATGCTAGATCTAGAAGGCTTAATGATACTTTTCAGTATTAAGATCTAGACTATGAGCTTTGAAATAGAAGATATATGTAAATTTTACTTTGATATAACAGATCCAAGTGATAACAAAGCTTTCGAACACAATAACTAGGTAAGAAAATTGATTTTGAAGGAGGAAAAGGAGAAGAGAAGTGCTTGTTGCTGAAGCAGATCTGCAATGGAAACTTGTTAGTGGAATACAGAGGGGAAATGTCTTCACAAAACTTTTGGATGTGCAGTGGAGTCAAACTAGATCCACAGCTCTTCCAATCCTTGCTACCTAAAAGCTAAACACACAATCCTACACGAAACCTCATGAGATCTGGATATATATATATGAAAAAGAGACAAGAATTACATGCAAATAAACTTATTAAACATGTATAATCTAGATCTTCTAACATATATTCTATGAGATATAAGAAAAACAAGTAACCTTACTTGCCCAACTATACTCCTATTGATTCAGCTGAATCGTTCAAGCCAGACAGGGTTCAGATGCAGAAATTGAGAGAAAAGACGACAACATCAATAGCCGTAAGACAATGCTTAATCCACACATATGAGAGCATTACACCATTTGGCCTCCAAAGCTTCTGTATTTCAACAATCAAAAGATTACAACAGTATTACAATATCAAGCGCTTCAATCCAACTCTAACTAGCTTGGAAGAGGGAGCCTCAGCCAGGATATATACAAAATACAAGCCATCCAGCCCAGGGGGGGCATAATTCCTCATGGAATCAGATGAAATCATCTGATGGAGAGTCCATCAATGCAGAACTGAAGCTGAACTGAGCCTACTTGTCAACCGAGGGCTTGATTGAGCTGTCACATCAACCCATACACCGACACATCAGTCCACAGAGCATTCAGGAGAGTCCACACGTGTGGAGGAGAGAGAAAGGGCACAATTCCCCATGAAGACAGTTGAAGATCAACTTTGGATCTGATTTGATCACCTCCTTCAGTCAAGGATTTGTCAAATCCAGTCAATCTGCTTCAGATCTGACTAATTTCAATTAAATCAACTGAGAATCCACTGATTGATGATTTTGGATTTGCTCCATTATTCATCAATTTATTAATTAAAATCATCAATAATTGATTTTTGGGGCTTTCTGACCTAAGTGATGGAAAATCACTCAAAACTAGGAAATAGTGGGTCCATGGGTTTACATGGTGCTCTTAGCTTGAAAATGAGAACCTACATGACTGAAACTGATTATTTGGCCACTTTTATTACAAAATCAATTTTTCCAATTAAACTATTAAAAAATAGCCTAAGTTTTGGAAAAAATAATTTTTTTATAAAAAACACTGAAAAAACTAAAAAATTGAAAAATTGAAAAACACCTAGGGGGACTTAGACATGTTCATATGACTCTATCATGGTGTCTAGCATTCTTATACATTGACACGTAGACTCTAATAACCTCAATAGGCCTAAATGCCAAGCCGACCACCCCAACTTTGGAGGTATGGAGTGAAAAACTCAGAAATTATCAGTCGTTTATTCAACAACCAATAATAACCAAGGGAAAAAACACCCTGGGCTGATCAGATTGACAAATAAAGTCTAAGAGACTGAGTCTTTTACAGACACTATCATGCTAGAACATTTATTACAACTCCCCCAGGGGGTATGAACATGTGATATAGTACAACAAGCACTTCCCAGAAGTACTTCCACAGGTCTTCTAAAGTCTGAACAAGTTAACCCTGTCCAGTTCACCAGGCTCACTTGATAAAAAACCACTAAGTAGAACTTAGGTGGTAACATTCTGGCTCCATCTAGGGACACATTCTCTTACTGATCTTCTATTCAAAGGAGAGGATGTGAGAACTCTGGAATCTCTGGGTCTTGCAAGGCAATTAGAGTTTGTCAGTAACATGTATACATAAGAAAAAATTAACTATAAAATCAGACTAATGTACATAACTAATCTATAATGTGCAAAAAGGAATATTTTACAAAAACTAATATACAAAGGAAAATTTTCAACATGGTACAAAATAACTATAATACAACAATATCTATGATACAACAATATGATATATACAATTTAGAACTACATGTAGGGCAAGGTTTAGAAATTGGCCCTGAAACCATCGATGCCAATGAAGGCATCAAACTGTCTCGGTGAAAAACAACTTGAGGAGGAAACCATTCACTGGCAAGCTCAATCTTTCTCCTTCTAGGTCATTTAGATAGAAGGAGTTCGTTCCTGCTATTTCATCGATGATGTACGGTCCCAACAACAATCTGTCGAGCTTTCCATGTTTCCCAGGTTTTTCCCGTCGTTTGTCCCAACGTAAAACCATGTCACCTACTTGGAAGGACCCTGGCCGGGTAGACTTATCAAAGGCTCTCTTAACCTTGTCTGAATTTCCGATACTATGGTCAAGAGAGTTTCTTCTGCTCTCATCTAGCTCGATCAACTGGTTTATTCTATTCTAGATGGCCTCTTGATCTAAGCTGAAGGTATGGAGAAGCTAATAAACTGGAAGCTTTAGATGGACTGGTAAGGTGACATCAAGGCCGTAGACTAGTTCGAAAGGGCTCCTCCCGGTTGAACTTTTGTTAGTGGTCTTGTCGGCCCATAATGCTAATTTGATCTTGCTATCCCAAGCCTTCTTATGGTCGCCCACAATTTTTTTGATTATGGCCATTAAGTTCTTGTTACTTGATTCTACTAGACCATTTCCTTGAGGATAGTAATTGGATGAGTGAGATAGGATAATGCCGTACTTGAAACAGAAAGATGACATCTCAGAAGAAATAAAGCATGGGCCATTATCCGTGATTATTCTAGCTGGCACACCGAATCTTGTGATAATCTTATGTTCTAAGAAATCCATGACTATAACATCGGTTGCCTTCTTGGTGGGTATCGCCTCTACCCACTTGGTAAAATAATCAGTGGCGGTAAGAATCCAAGAGTAACCATTGCTCGAGTTATCTTTGAACTTGCCGATGAAGTCAAGCCCCCACTGCTGGAAAGGGGCTTGGACTACTATTGGATTTAGAGGCAAGGCTTTCATTTGTTTCTTTGTGGTGAATAACTGACACTGGGGGCAAACTCTGACAGCCTTGTGCACATCTGAAAATAGGTTTGGCCAATAGTAGCCTGCTCTAAGGATTTTGTGGGCGGTTGTTTTTGCTGCAAAATTCCCACCACAAAATCCTGAATGGAACTCAACCATGAGTTTCTTGGACTCAGGTTCATCGACACATCTAAGTATTAAACCATCGAGGTTTATCCAACCCAAACCATCTTTTGTCAAACAATACTTAGTTTCCTTTAACCTTAATGCTCTTCTTTTAGGGCCAAGTAAGTGATCGGGGCATGTAAGGTTGCGGAGGAAAAATATGATGTCGATGTATCAGGGGTGCTGCTCTAATATCTGAGGCTTGTCTGATACACTTTGATCTGAATTGCTGCTCTGGTAGATTATTCCTAAGGCCTTTTCATTTCCCTGGGTCAACATCCTTGCAAGACCCTGTCCCTTAATTAATTTAGTAGGTTTTATCTCCAAATCATATTCTTGAATCTTTGAAACCACTTACCCCTGATTCCTAGACAATCCTGTTGAGACATGATATCCTTGACAGCTGCATGGGGTACATATCCAATGATCTTGGAGTAACCTATATAAGTTATGAAATGTTTAAGGGACTTGACAAGAGCATAGGCCTGTTTCTCCATCGTGGTATACTTCAATTCTGAATTTTGTAATGCTATCGGTTTCTCTTGTCCCTCCTTATTCTTTTCAAGTAGAACACCGACAATGGTGTCTTCTGAGGCAAAGGAAAATATCTGGAATTCTTTGGAATAATCTGGACTAATCAAGACCGGGGACATGGATATGGAATTTTTGATGGACTTGAATGCAACTTTCCCTTCATCCGTCCACTCAAACTTAGCATCTTTCTTTAATAATTTTTCTAGAGGTTTCATTAATTCTGCTAAATTTGGGATGAATCTTCTTATGAAATTGATTTGATCATTAAAGGACTGGAGAGCTTTTAGATTCTGAGGCATGGGGACTTTCTTAATGGCTTCAAATCTCTCGGGATCCACCTTGACACCATCCTTAGAAATGATGTGCCCCAACAACTTGCCTTCATCAACTCCAAAGATTGACTTGGCGGGATTTAAGGAAATACCATATTTTCGACATCTTATAAAAACCTGCCTAAGATGACTTATGTGGTCAAATATGTCCTTTGAAAAAACAGTTAAGTCATCTTGATATATTTCAATTATTTTACCTATAAGTTCTTTGAAGGAAAAATCAATGGCTCTTTGGAAGGTGGCACCAGCATTCAATAAGCCAAAAGGCATTCTTAGAAATTTATAGGTACCCCAAGGTGTGGTGAATGTAGTCTTATGTTGATCCTCCTTATTTACCAACACCTGGTTATAACCGGAAAATCCATCCATCGTGGACATCATTCCTAATCCTATTACTCTTTGAAGCAATGTTTCCATGTCGGGTAATGGGTAATTATCTTTGAGGCATGATGTATTCAGATTTCTAAAATCTATACATATTCTAATTGACCCATTCTTTTTTCTGACAACAACTAAGTTGGAGCACCAAGATGAATGTCTTGTAGGTGCTATAATCCCTGCTGCTAACATCTTCTGAAGTTCCTTCTGCACAATGGGGGCCAACTTAGGATTTATTCGCCTAAGTTTTTGTCGGAAAGGTTTGACCTCCTTAGCTTCTTCTGTGAGGGGAATAGTGTGTTGAAACACATCCTCCCTATAGGATTTAAGCTCATCATAACTGAAGGCCAACACATCTCTATGCTCTTTGATTAGGTTGATCAAATTATTCCTTTCCTTTTCCGAAGTACCCTTAGCAATTTTTATTAACTTGGGATCCTTGTCAGTTCCTATGTTTATTTCCATATAATTCCCAATTTTTATTTCTTCTTTTTGTTTTTTATGATGATCATGTCGATCAAAAAGATTCTCGAAAGCTATAAGTATACTCGGGATGTGATTCCTTTCATTATCCTCACACTCCTGATACTCTTTACCTTCCTGCTGATAATTGATCTTGCAACCTTCAAACTCTTGTAGATTGTGGATGAATCTCAAGAGTTGCTCATCATCTTTGAACACCTGCCAGTGGTCTATATTATCCGGAATTGAAGGTATAAAATTGATTTCCATCTTTCCATTCCCATTAATCATTTCATCCGATGGCTGGAGGGTGGATGCTACTACCGCCAATTTATCTGCTAACCCATTCATTTCCCTGTGGACCTTTTCAATGTTAAGTGCATCGAAACATTCCATAGTGTCCCATGTGGCATTTCTATACTTTCTTAGTCTATCATTTCTACATTTATACTGATTCTTAATTTGGAGGACAACTAGATCTGAATCACCCTTTATGTTCAACATCTTTATCCCCATATCTTTAGCAGTTTCAAACCCTAGGAGCAATGCCTCATACTCGGCTAAGTTGATTGATGCTTCAAACTCTAACCTGAACGCAAAATTGTAGATTTTATCTGAAGGAGAGATGATCACGATGCCCACACCCTTTCCGGTTTTGGAATAAGCCCCGTCAAAGTACATTTTCCAAACTTCATTGATCTTTTCATTTTTAATATTTTCCTTAATAGGGGCCATGAAATTTGACAAAAGAGCATAGTTTGCAAAATTATCAGTGAAATGAACAAATTCATTTTCGGGATTCTTAGGGTTTTCTACATGTCGTTTCCTCAACTTTTCTCTGCGGAGAATCACCCTAGTGTTCTCTGATGCAGGTATAGTAGCATATGTCCAATCCATTTGAATGTGCCCACCAAGAGTTGCGGCCCATTTTTTGGATAGAAACATACCCCAATTATCTGGAACATCTATCACCACCACATCCATCGACATGTCGATATCAGGATACTTAGCCAACTTAACCTGTAGGTTTAAGATTATCCGTACCACTTCAACTTCTCTTGCATCCATGGCACAAACATTGTGGTAGGGTCGGGTGACCCTTATATTTAGCTGCTCCATTACTTTTATTGTCATGACATTTGATGACACTTTTATTACAAAATCAATTTTTCCAATTAAACTATTAAAAAATAGCCTAAGTTTTGGAAAAAAAAAATTTTTTATAAAAAACACTAAAAAAACTAAAAAATTTAAAAACACCTAGGGGGACTTAGACATGTTCATATGACTCGATCATGGTGTCTAGCATGCTTATACATTGACACATAGACTCTAATAACCTCAATAGGCCTAAATGCCAAGCCGACCACCCCAACTTTGGAGGTATGGAGTGAAAAACTCAGAAATTATCAGTCTTTTATTCAACAACCAATAATGACCAAGGGAAAAAACACCCTGGGCTGATCGGATTAAAAAATAAAGTCTAAGAGATCGAGTCTTTTACAGACACTATCATGCTAGAACATTTATTACAACTCCCCCAAGGGGTATGAACATGTGATATAGTACAACAAGCACTTCCCAGAAGTACTTCCACAGGTCTTCTGAAGTCCGAACAAGTTAACCCTGTCCGGTTCACCAGGCTCACTTGATAAAAAACCACTAAGTAGAACTTAGGTGGTAACAGGACTAGTTGCTCGGAGGTTTTTTTATTGTTTGGTAGCATCCTCTTCGCCGGTCAGATGGTCGAGGACGTTACAGTGTGGTATCAGAGCTCTGGTTGCAGCATGGGCCTGAATGGGCCGTGAAGATGCAATGACAGAGCTTATGTTGCCACATTTGGGCCTCAGAGAGCCATGAGAAATAGTTAGCAGAGACAGGTTGCCTAAGATAACTCGTGTTGTGCCATTTATTTGCGAGCATGGGGAAACCAATAATAAACTCGATGATTTTGTACTGAAGTTTTAGCGAACATGAAAATGGAATAAAGAACACTCGGAATATTTTTCATGGTTTAAAACAAAGCACAAAAAATAAAAAGTAAGCTCAAACATGTTCGTTTGTCATAAATTTAGTCTTTCAGGTCCGAAAAAAGAGATAAACATATACATGTGAATACTCTTCTAGCCACAATGAACTAGAGTATTCCTTTTTTGTAAGTAATCTACATGGTCCGAAAAAGGGTTAAACTTATATTGATATGGATTTCAATTCCTAATTTAACGAGTTTGAAAGGACAAGTAAATTTAGCAATCTAGTAATATTTAGGGATTCGTACCAGATCCTGAATGCAACTCCATGTAACAGGAGTCTGATAAGAAGTGTGGTCAGCAAAAGGAAAGAATGTCAGGCTCATCTTTTCAGATGCAATAAAAAATAAAAAGGCTCTCGAGACCTAGCAACTTGCAGCATGGGTACCATAATGATAGTAAAATTTCTAGCTAGGGTGACCCATGTTAGGTAGGCTCTAGTCCATAGAAGAGCAACGATCATTGGAGAATACTAAGAGGTTATAAATCGCAGTTCATGGAGAAAAATGGATCCTACAACTTAAAACAGGATAAAGTATCGATGCAATATGCAATTGGACAATATCATATCCTATATCTTGTGATATAATATACAATTTTCCATCCATGAGTGTGAAAAGGACCTGAAACATCTTTTAATTATCAAAATCTAGGAAAAAAGTCAAACAACATTAGTTAAAGGATTAAAAATTGAAAATAAACTATATAAAGTGGGTAAAAAATTGAAAAAAAATCACCATAAATAGTAGCTTTGGGTTAAAAGACTAAATTATTTGTGTTTTACCTTGGAGAGAAGGAAAAAACCTAGATCTTAAATTTCTCAGTGTGATCGATCCAGTGGACCATTTCCAGAACCGCAAGCTACATGTAAACCTTCTCTCTCTCCTCTTCATTTTAATGTCATTTATTTCATGTTTTATCTGCAATTTTTGGTGTTTTGGTGAGTTTATATAAAGGGAAAAGCATATATGTGGGTGGAAGTCTTTTCACTCGCTTGTTCACAGAAAACACGTGAGTGCATAGACTTCCACTTGCGTATAGCACTCAAATTGTCAAACACTACATACATGTTTTCTGTGGGGCATGAATAAAAATTGGATATTGTCCCACAACCATTGAAAATTTGCAGATATGGTGCTTGAATGGCATAAAAGGGAACATGAGGACTAAGATAGGGAAGCCATGCACAACCCATTGACTCTAAATTCTTTACATCGATGCAGATTACTCAATTTTTTTCACATGACTAACATGCGTGGTCAACCAAGACTATTGGAGACATTAGTGAGATACTAGGATCCCGAACAGGGTGTGTTTGATATTCAAGGTGAGATATTGGAAATCAATGTTGAAGATAGTTATTTCATCACCAGTTTTTCACGTCACGGGGTAGCCATGAGCTTGGTTGGTTTTTGTCATGGTGGTGGTACACTGAGCGTGCAAGACTACATGAACACCTACAATGTGCAAGGAGCACAGAAATTGGGCACTCGGGTTCCCATTGGGCAGATTGCAAGTTTCCCAATGAAAATTATTGTGACCATTATTACGTGGTTTGATAGTGCGTCGACATTGCACTTAACCACTCGCAACCACATGCATATAGGTGTGGAATGTTTGCGAAATGTAGCGTTTGATTGGTGTTGTGGTCTTGTCATGAACATGAAAAAACAATTCGTTGACTATATATTGGTAAAGAAGAAGAACTTTGGATATCCTAGAATCTTGATAACCTTTTTCTTTGTGTAAGTCCCAGCTTTGATTCCTACAGTGACCCTTCAGGTCCCACAACCTCATGAACCTAGACTTACTTTGTGGGGTGATGTCTTAGTAAGGAAAGGGAATGGAGACATCTGAAGTGTGTATAATAATTATTTTCACTCGTGGTGGAGTCAACAGGTTCCATATTTCAAGCAGTTCCCATACACAGGATTGGACTTCCGAGGTGATCCTGAACTCATGCTTCCTTTTGGTGAAACATGAGGAGAGATTGGTATGTTTTTGTTTTTCATATATTCATTATTTTATGTTTTTTTATGAATAAGTATGTACACACACACACACATACACACACATAGAGAGAGAGAGAGAGAGAAATATATTTGTGAATCTAAGTCTAGTCATAATGTATGATGCATATACATTTGTGCGGCCAGCTAAGGTAGGCGGAGCTGATGCCATGCTTAGGACTATTGAGGGAAAAATGGCTTGGTTAACTCATGAAATTTCTACCCTCCCGATGGCTAGGATTCTGATAAACATGCATGAGCAGGTAGTGGTTGTTCCCCCTGCATGGTTAAGGTTGCTTCACAAGGTATCTAGATCTGTCCTTTGTTACCATGAGGTGGTCGCATAGGCAGTTAAGGCTCTAGACTCTCCTTATGGATTATAGCATCATGAGGGATTAAGATCCCATTTTTTGTATTTTGATATGTACTTATGACTAGATATCTGGACCAGGACTCGATTTATATTATGGGCCTATTTTATACATATGGTGACTTATATTTACATGTGTCTATGTTTGTATGTATGATTATTTTTAATGTGTATGAGACAAATTCCAGTTGATAATATAATTTTCATATGCATCAACTAACGTATTTTTATGTCTTGAAATATGATTGTATGCAATGTAATCAAAATTTCTTTCAAGTAATCTAATTCTTAAAAATCAAAGAAGTAAAGAAGGATTCCTCACTTTATAATCACCATTAAGTTGAGATACTACTAACTGAGAGTCAAGTCTAACCTGAAGACATGAAATATTGTGAGAAGCAACATCCCATAATAGCTCAATGATGGCACTATATGGGACCATGTTGTTAGTAGAGGGGGCCTAAACAAGCACCTCCTGAGGAAACTAGTTGTTGTGTGTGTGAATAGATAACCCAAGTGAGCGAGGAAATATTGCAAGTGTGACAGCTATTGCCATTAGCAAATACTATAAAGTGCTCAGTAGACATTTGAAACACAACCAGACTTACATAAGAAACCCTAAAAGAATATAACAATTTACAAAATTGTACAGATATATACAAGAAAAAGAATGTATCCTAGGCATAATCATTTTTTAGGTAGAGTCTGTTTCAAGGCTCTGGTAGCTTGTTCCCATCGTAATCTATTCATTCATAAGCCCCTGTTTTTTAAACTTTAGATAATATGTACGGTCTGAGCCACATTGACTTAAATTTCCCTGCCCCCAAGGGTTCCTTGTCTTGCTCATAGACTAATACAAGATCTCCCTCAGAGAAATCCTAGGTTTAACTGATTTATCATACTAGCTCTTCACCCATTGTTTATGTGCCTCATTTTCTGTAATTGCATCTATGCGTTGTTCATTTAAATGTTCTAAATGTAGTAAATGTTCTTCTAAAGCATAAGTTTGAGGTAAAAATTGTATCGCAAGTTTCAACGATGGTATCTCACATTCAATTCATGTGACTACCTCCACTCTGTGGATGAGTTGGAAAGGCGAAAAACTTGTAGCAGTCTTAACTGTGGTTCGGTATGCCCAAAGTGCAGGATAAATAATGATGTGCCAATTAGACCTACTAGTATTGATGGTTCGCTTGAGAATGTTTTCAATATCTTATTAACGGATTCTACTTGTCCATTCGCTTGTGGGTAAAATGAATATGAATGATCTTGTTTAAAACCGAGCATAGTAATTAATTCGATCATCATCCTATTCTAGAAATGAATGTCATTGTCAGTGACAATCTATTTTCAGATACCAAACCTGGCGATAATTTGGTTAAATACAAAATAACCATCGACGTTTAAGGTAGAAATTACCTCTTCCCACTTAGTGAAGTAGTATACAGCGACAATGATATATTTATGATCGCATTTTTTTGGTATAAATATTATAACGATGAGAACGCTTAACAACTTCCACACAATCTTTAAAGATGGTGGGCCAAAAGTAACTAGCACATAAAATCTTATGGGTTGTTGCTAACCCATATAAATGACGCCCACATGCTCTGTTATGGGCATCATTCTTGAATGACTCACCTGCCTCGTGAGTAAGACATTGATTCAAGATTGAGTCTACTCCTCTTCTATATAACGTATCACCGATGATGAGGTACTTATTTGCATTAAGTCGTAATATTTGTTCCTCTTCTAGAAAGGAGGTTGTGGGACACTTCAAAGTTTGAAGACATATCAGAATATCTCCATACCAAGGATATGAGGTTGATATTAAGAAGATGTTTTCATCCAAAAATGATTCATCCTCTATCATAGAGTTTTCATCACTAGGGAACTCAGAAATAATCTCTGCGAACACGAAAGACTTTTTAGACTTGGAAGATTAAAAATCCAAGTCAAACTCTTGGAGTATGATGATCCATTTCTTGAATTTTTTGTCGATTATACTTTGGGATAAAAAATACTGGAAAGGATTTACATCCACAAAAACAGCACTAGTCCAAAGTAGAATATAGCGACGCAACCTTTGATCGACATATACCATTGCTAGATCCAATTTCTCGACATGTGAGTAGAGAAGTTCGGGTCCTACCAGAGCTCGACTGAGGTAGTAGATGACATGCTCCTAGAGATGGTCATCTTCCTGAACAAGCACTATGCCAACTATAGAATCCAAAGGAGCCAGATACAATATAAAATATTTAGTGTAATCCAACAGGCATAACAAAGGAGATGGAAGTAATGTTTTTTTAAGTGCCTCGAATGATTGTTGTGCGGATTCATCCCATAAAAATGGAGTGTCTTTCCTAAGCAAACACATGAAAGCCTTAGTAATCTTGAAGTAATTAATCATAAATCGTCTAAGAAATTTGGATTTACCATGTAAACACTGAAGTTGTCGGATGGTTCAAGGAGGAGGCAAATTCATGATTTCCTCAACTTTTAACAGATCGACCATGATACCTTTGTTGGACACAATAAATCCTAGAAAATGTACCGGTTCGACATAGAAAACACATTGTTTGAATAACGATCGTAGATGAGTCGGGTGCTCTTTTCTGTTGTGAGATTATGTCAGTAGAACATCTAGGTAGGGTTCGACTATCTGCTTTATATCATGGAAGGTGAAGTCCATGGTCCGTTGAAAAGTAGCTCCGACATTTTCAAACCAAAAGGCATTTTCTTATACACGAAGGTACCCGAAGCAAAAATAAAAGCAGACTTATGTTGGTCTTTAGGTTTTATTTTGATCTGATTATATCCTGAAAAACCATCCATAAAAGAAACTATTTTGCTACCTGCACACACATCAATTATCTAATCAAAGGATGGTACAGAGTAGTTAAATTTAGGACACACTTTGTTTAAATATCATAAATTTGTACACACATGGATATTTCCTTGTTTCCTATCGATCAGGACTGGATTGAATACCCATTATGTCAATGCAATAGGATATATGAATCCAGCTTTCAACGGATTTTTGACGTCGACTTTGGCGGTTGGTGCCTTCCGATGATCAACAGGACGTAGTTTTTTTTCTGAATAGGTTTAATGTTGGGATATGTCCTTATTTTGTGTTCAACAATGGATGGGTCTATACTTGACATCTCCTCGTATGACCATGCAAACACATCATGTAATTCTTTGAAAAGGGTCGTGTAAATGGAAATCTCTTCAAGTGAATAGTTTGCTCTAATGTAAACACTTTTCACAACACCAGGTTTGGTCGACATGTTGATCGGTCCGGTTTTGGGAAAAAATTCGATATTCCCCTCGACAAACACTCCTTCTTTGGCTAGTGGGTCTATAGGTTGATCAACACCTTCACTCAGTCTCACATGAAACTCTAAATTCTCAATTCTTCTTAGTTCCAGAAGGAAATAAGACTTGTGATGCATATCTTCACAAATTTTATTAGGTCCTATCCTAGATTCCAATATGGATTCATCTGATGGTAAAATCATATCCAAGCAGTCGTAAGAGTATGTAGAGTTCACTACCCATGCTGGAAATTAGCCTTCATCTTACTCCTCTAAAAAAAAAGGAGTTGAGGTGGAATCAACAATAACATCATATTGATAAGCCACTTCTAAGGACGATAAGGGCAGGTCTGGTTCAACTTGTGAGGGTAGAATCCACGGGTCAGTCCGATTTGAAACTAAAGAAAATTATCTAGATGTACAAACGTTCTTCCCTACACTAGTTTTTACAATATATCTTATAGGAGCGGGAAAATAAAAAATTCCAATGAGTGAAGCGTACATACCTACTCCTAAACTCTCATTCGTTGGTAATTCCTGATCAATAGGTGGAACATTTTATTCCAATGTGTCAGTAGGGTTTTTCTGGTTATAAGATAATTGATCAATAGTGACTATCTTCCCTTCATGGGGGAACATAAGAACCCAAAAAAATGACGATGGTATTGCACACATGGCGTAGGTCGAAATTTTTTCCAAAAGCAAGTTAGAATCCAATGGATAATCTACTACCTCAACTTCAGCTGAAACCACTTTCCATGCCTATTCTATGTCAAAATAAGGCAAGATTCCATGCAAACGGAAAGACATTCCATCAAAAGCAATCAATAAGTTGTTAGACGGGACCAAATCAAGAGATCCCATAACATTCCAACATGATATGGCCATCACACAAGTGGATGCGCTTTCATCTATATTTGTCCATCCATTGGTTTAAGCCCCATGGACTACTTCGATTTGGAAAGTGACTTGGTAAGGTAAGCTAGGTTTGACATCATCCAAGTCAAACATAGCCATTAATCATGATGAATCCAAACTACCGATAGCAGCTAGAAGTGCATTACATTGTGAAGGGAAACTATGTAACACTTCCAAAGAGGACATGACACAAGGAGTCTATTCTAGGTCTTGTTAAATTTCATGAACCATAGATCTACAATCCAAAATGAAATCTATCTTAAAAGAAGTATGCAGTGGAATTATCAAATTAATGTAAACTGAAAAACGGATTCATGACAAAAAATTTACACGAATCAGACAAGTATTGCTCAAATTGTCATAACATTAATCTTCATTAATTAATCAATAATACAATGGTAGTACAATAAATAGAATTCAAATAGTGTGGATAAGATTCAAATTCACCAACTCAAACTGACTAGTTAGCTAACTCAAAGTGGAAATAATCATAGCTGAAGCTCGCTAGTTAACTCTGGATAACCTAATCAGTGTACAATCAGTTAAGTAATGATGGTAGGTGAGGGTAGGTGAATAATGGCACCTACACTCCCATGAATAATGCCCATTGGCGCTAATCTAACTGAATTTTATCTAACTAATTGTAACTGAAGCATAACTAAGCATGACTAATTACCTACCATATCCAACTGAAGTTTACTGCTGGTGGCACTCATAGTGGGCTCCTACAATGTAAGGATTCGTCCCTATGGATCCTAAAATTATGCAACCAGGTGCAGTAAGTGGCAAATGACCCTTAGGTGTGTCCCCCATGCACTGGTGGGTTATGATGACCTACTAATCTATTCTAAATGAATCAAATATACTTATGTGGGTAAATGGAGGATTAATTCATTCTAACACCCCCCCCTTTTAATCCTAAATTTGGACAACTTGGGCCTTGGGCCAAAAGTCACCCATACAATCTAAATGAAATAAAATATTCCTTAATAAATTAGGAAAAATGGGGAAAACCTCATGGGAAACACCCCCCCCCTTCCTCAAAATAAGCAGGTAATCAGGAAACAAGCTTCCATACTTAAGAGAAAAGATTTCTCTTTAAGCAAAAGTTTATGAAAAAAATTCTGCAATCTGCAACTCTGTGGAGTAGTAATGTAGAATCTTGGTTCTTTTGTGCATCAACATCCTGGGATTGTGCATGTAAACTTTTCAATCTTCTTTCGATCTGATGAATGTTGCCTTTGTCTCTTCTTTCTAGAAAAAGAGTGGCTTGATCCAATTTGTTCTTGAGTGGGTCGAACTGTGGATCAGCCCTTACCATCAAGCAGCATCTCTTAGGGAGCTTGTCGCACCTCACTAAAGGAACTGAAATTGATGGAGAGAGTCCAACATGTTCATTCTGATACTGGGACCTTGTTCTTCTTCTATCATATGGATCCCCGGCAACATTCCCAATTGCTTCAATGAGATTTTGGGCCCATTTAGGATTTTGATTTGGAATAGGAGGTGGATCTTGATCTAAATCCTCTTAAGGCTCAATCTCAATATCAAGATCATGCTGATCTTGTTCCTCCTCTTCTGAATCTGAAACATTAGACAATACATAATCAACAAAAATGTGTATATAGAATTTTTTTATCTCCCCTTTCGAATGGAAGATGAGGTTGTACTGGATCTAATTATGGAAGGAAGTGTGAGAATTCATATGCCTTGGAGGCATGGTTTGTGTTATCACTCCAGGAAAATCCTCTAGGTTGTAGCTTGAGGATGCCTGGTAACTTAAACTGTTTTTTAGGGTTTTTCTAAATTGGATCAAGCCAGATAACCTATATAACCTCTGACTCTAAATACATGCATGAAGCTCACTCAATCACAAGGCTTTAGTTACAACTTGTTCAGTAGTTTGACAAAAAGGCGCAGGGATGAAGAACTCAACAGGATGGCGGACTTAAACACATAACACATGCTTATAAATGGCTAAATCCTGCTGAGGATGGTGTTTATAAATCAAATATCACTAAATAACCAATAGGATGACAGTTATCGGCCCTTTAATAAGTCTTAAAATTACCTAAATGCACATTCAGGCAATAAACACAGTAATGATAAAGAAGATGGCTAAACAAATCACAACAAAAGAGCTCGTATTATGAATAAACCAGATGAGACGCTTGCTAATGGAACAGGCTCATAAATCCCGAGAGTCGAACCTTTATTAATCAAATAATCATGGGCTTTATAGCCTTTTACAAAATTTACAGATCCTAAAAATCAGATCTGTTTACACAAAAATAATTGAAAGTGATAGTTTTTCCTCATTAGGGCTTCAAACCCTTACTAACTACTTGTCCATCTAATGCAAAGATCTAGTTTATTGAGCGGTATTTAAATGACTGAAGTAGTACCTGACAACCACCACTACTGGTACGTTGAGGAATTACCGCCAACAGCCAGTGTATCATCGTTCAACTAAAGTGCTTTTCCTTGTTTATCCCGCCCAATTTTTACTTTGTCGCTTATCGAAAGCTTTGTCTTTTGTTTCCTCAGCTCCTCAAGTCTAAATGCTTACCGCAGCTTCGGTGCTCCAAGTCCCATTGTTTCCGCATTTTACCCCTTATCCCCCCATCGCCGATCGGGGGATTTTTCTTTTAGCTCGTCAGCACTCTAAATCTCTATTTTTTCTCCGTTGTGGCCGTGAAACGAACTAAATTTCATTGTATTGCTGTCAGAAGTTGATTTATGACGGAATCGGGGCATTCAGTCTTCTATGTCATTGATGGACAGTCTCGCCATTCACTGATGCATGCTATCCCCTTTGTTTTTCTTTCCAAAACTTTATATGCTTGTCTATCGACAATTTTGTTCTATCGCCATCAGAGGTCTGTAGAGGTTTGAATCGGGGCTTTAGTACTCCGTGCCACCGACACTGCAGAGATGTTTCGTTGAAAACTCTTCGATTCGTAGTCTATATGCCTTTCGATCACCGATGATCCTTTATTGTTGCGCTTATCGGAGTATTGTAAACTTTTTTCATTTATCGAGAGCCTTAGTCTGTTTTTCTTCCGTCGTTGCGGCTCTTTAGTAAACTAACTCGCCAACGGTTAGTCTTTTCAAGATCCGACGCGTAGTTTTAATTCCCTCCGATCAGCGATGATTTTGATTTATTGGCTGCCTTTAATCATTATATTCTCTGCAGTTGCGAAACTTCTAGCCACTGTATTCTTCGCAGTTGCAGCTCCTCAGAGGACTAATTCGTCGATTGTTTCTCTATAGTTCTTTCGATCACCGAAGAGTTCATCTATTGATTGATCGGAATGATCCTTGTCATCGATCGGAAGCCGTAGTATTTATTCCTTATGTAGTTACGGCTGCGCATTGCATTATTTTTCCGTCGGTTAGTCTTTAGCACCTCCGACGGCGATGTTTCCATCTGCTCGCAGAACCCACAGTTTGTATTTCCTCCGCAATTGCGATGCCTTTGGGAACTAACTCTCTGATCTGTTGAATTTTTCAAGTCCCAAACTGATTTCCTTGGAAATCAGAACTAAAAAAATCTCTCCACCGGAACTCTCAGTCTGTATTTCCTCCGCAATTGCAGCACCTTTGGGAACTAGCTCGCCGATCTATAGTCTTCACAAATTTCGATTGTTGCTTGAAAAATGTTTCGATGGTGGTGGAAAGTTTAGCAATACACCTGACTGCCAAAGGGGTCTTCCACCTATTATTTATCTTCCATCTTTTGGTGGCTAATGAGATGTCTTGATCCTCGCCCAAGCCACCAAAGTCACAACTTTGTGAGATTCGCATAAAAAATAGAGGCCTTCAAAACTGTTAGTGATCTTCATATCCTTCATTGCATCATTTAAATTCTTCATACTATCAAAAATAAATTTAATTTATTTTGGGAGATAACATCTGGCTCCTACTTGGGCATGGTAACCTCCCTGTGAGGTCCCAAGAACCCCAAACCAAAATTCCTTTCCATAAAAGCAACTAAGCAAATTTAACACTACTCTTTATTGTTCCATTGGGCATGGAGTCTTATTCTGAAAGCAAAAACAACTTACTATCTACTAATTTACAATCATAAGGCCTTAGAGCCTCAAATAAAATAGAGTTTCAGGAACCTCCCATTTACTGGGCCATCTAATACCTCTTCACCTTCCAGATTCTGCAATTTGAAGGTGTTATTCTCATATACCTGGTCAAATTTTCCATGTTTCCCCTTGTCCTGTCTGACAGCATCCCACTTGAGGACCCAATATCCGACCTAGAAGTTGTCTGCCTTTGGTCTTTTGTCAAACATGCCCTTTATCCTCTGTTGATGAGCCTCTAATTTTCCTACCACTTGCTCCCTGATTTGCTGTAACTCCACCAAATCCATCATCCTTCTCATCATGTCATTTGGTTCATCTTCCTCTTACTGAAAGAACTTTGCCATTGGAAGGGTGAGATGAATAGGAAAGATGGCCTCGGTGCCATAAACCAACTTGAACGGAGAAGTCCCTATGGATCTTTTATATGTCTCCCTATCAAACCATAAGGCAAACTTAAGCTTTGAATCCCAGCTTCTCTTATTTGTCTCTAGCAATTTCCTAATGATCCGGACTAAGATTTTGTTGGATGACTCAGCCAGGCCATTGCCTTGTGGGTAATAGGATGTGGAGTGCACCAGTTGAATACCCATTGATTTACACAATTTAACCAATGCCCCAACTTTAAAGGCTTGTGCATTATCAGTTACTAACCTTACAGGGCAACCAAACCTACTGAAGATATTCTCATATAAGAATCTCATGATGACCTGATGAGTGGCATTTCTGGTGGGTATTGCTTCTATCCATTTGGTAAAGTAGTCAGTGGATACTAAGATCCATTTATGCTATCCACTGGAAGATGGATTTATTTCACCTATGAAATCCAGACCCCATTGCTGGAACGGCCCATTCACTGCAACAGGCCTAAGGGGCAAGGATTTGAGTTGTTGCTTCCCTACAAATCTTTGACATTGGTCACAAGCCCTTACAAAAGTGCATACATCAGCAAAAAGGACTGGCCAATAATATCCTATTTTTAATATCTTGTGGGCTATGGTTTTCCAATAGTGGTGGCCTCCACAGGTACTGGAATGAAAGTGATGCATGGCCTGCTCTTCTTCCTCTTTATCTAGACATCTTAACAAAATTCAAGACTAATATTTCCAATACAGCAAATTGTCAATTATGCAAAACTTAACAGATTTCAATTTAAGAGCTCGTGCTTGGTTAGGAGTAAGATCAGGAGAAACCTCTAATTTTAGCAAAAATTGAATGATCCCTGAGTACCACTCACATGAAGATATGTTCTCAACTACTGTTGGACTATTATTCTGATCTTGATTTAATTATATTTCAATTGTTACCATAGTTTGCACCTTTGCTGCTTTGACATATGTGAAATTCATTCCCAGCAGTTCACACTTTTCTTTGGCCATGAGTTTGGCTAGACCTAGTCCCTTTACCAGCTTGGTGGGTTTCACCTCTACATCAAACTCAATGAGTTTGGCAATCCATTTAGCTCTCTTCCCATCAATGTCAGGCTGAGTCAAAACATCCTTCACCGCAGCTGAAGGGACATATGCAATGACCTTTGCATGGAGAATGTAGATTCTAAAGTTCTTCAAAGATTTTATGAGAGCATAATCCTGCTTCTCAATTGGGTCATATTTCAGCTCAGCATCTCTCAAGGTTCTGCTGAAGAAAGCAATTGGATGGTCAAGACCTTCATCATTCTTTTGTAATAGCACAGCTGCCACGGTGTCATAAGATGCAAAAGAGAAAATGTAAAAACCCTTGGTGTAATCGGGACTAATCAGTGTTGGAGCCTCCATGATGGCTTTCTTAATGTCTTCAAAATAATTTCTTGCTTGGTCGGTCCACTTGATTTATGCATCCTTTTTTAGCATGGTTGTTATGTGCTTTACCAACTCGGAGAAATTTGGAATAAACCTTCTGACAAAGTTTATCTTGCCTAAAATGGACTGAATGTCTCTTTTCGACCTTGGTAGTGATAGCTGTTGGATTTCCTCCACCCTTACCGGATCGATCTTTACAGCTTTAGCTAAGACTATGTGGCCTAGGAGCTTTGGTTCATTGAGTGCAAATTGGGACTTCTTGGGGTTCAGTGATATTCCATACCTTTTGCACTTCAGAAATACCTTCCTTAAATGCTGCAAGTGATCATGATGGTTGTGAGAATAAACTGTTAATTCATCTAAATATATCAGCACATATTTATCTTTTAGCCCTACAAAAGCTAGGTCCATATCTCGCTGAAAAGTATCCCCAGCATTCATTAGCCCAAATGGCATTTTAGCATATATGAAGGTGCTCCAGGGAGTGGTAAAGGCAGTCTTCTCTTAGTCATCTAGGTGTACAGCAACTTGGTTGTATCCAGATAAACCATCAAGGAAGGACATGGCCCTGGCCCCCGATACTCTCTACAGCAGATGTTCCATCTTGGGCAGTGGATAGTTGTCTTTTTTGGAACACTTGTTCAGGTTTCTAAAATCCACACACAACCTGATTTCTCCATTTTTCTTTCTCACCACTACTAGATTTGCAATCCACTTGGAATACCTGATGGGGATTATGATCTTGGCTTTGAGGAGCTTGTGGATCTCTTTCTCAATTACTGGTAATAGAAGGGGCTGATGGGTCTCAGCTTCTATTTGAAAGGAATGGTGTCCTTCTCCAAAGTAATCATGTGCTGGATGATGTTGGTGTCATACGTTTTTAGGTCACTATACTCCCATGCAAAGACATCAGCAAACTCTTTTATCAAGCTGAAATATTCAGACTTATGTTCATCCGTCAGCCCAGTGGATAGATTTATCAGTTTTTTATCGCTTTGGCTGCCTATGTTCAGCTCTTGGACAGTAGGATCTAGCTCCCTTTTGGCCGGCTTGAAAGGGATGTCATTGTGATCAAACAGTTCTTCTAACGGTACTAGACCTCATGGTATGTAGTTGCTAGGAAATTGGACAATATTGTGCTCAGTCACTTTATCTTTTAACTTGAGCTGCTTGGATTCCTCCAGGTTAAGGTTTTCCTGGTCTATGTGTATGTCAGAGAACTCATCTACTAATTGAAAGGAATTTACTAAGCTCCCCATCATTTTCAAACACCCTCCAAAATTTTACATTGCCTGGCAGAGAGGGTCTGTACTTGACCTGAACATCATAGCTGAGCCGAGGGGGGGCAAAGGAGGAATAAAAAGACTTGTGGAGATGGCCAGGGAATCAGCCAGGTGATTCAAATCCCGAGGAATATATGACAGTTCAAAAAACATAAATGAGTCTCTGAGTTTCCATACCTCGTCCCTGTAGGCCTTCAATCTGATATTTTTTGTCTGAAAAGTGTTGTTCACCTGCTGTATGATGAGGTCTGCATCCCCAAAAATCTTCAAGCACATGATCCCCATCTCTTTGGCCGCTTTAACCCCTAGCAGCAAGGATTCGTACTCTGCTACATTGTTGGTGGTCTTGAAATCTAGCTTATAAGATAAGTGAATGTTCTCGTTAGCTGGGGAGATCAAGACTATACCTGCGCCTGCTGAGTTCTGAGCGCTTGCCCCATCGAAATACATGGTCCAGATCGTTGTTGTGACTTCTTCGAGCTACGAGCACATGGGCTCAGTGAGCTGAACTGATGTCTACTGATTATCATCATCAATTTGCAAAATACAGGATCTGAAATTGGTGTCCACGGCGTAAATTGGGTGATTCACTGAGCGGCTCTCTTTGCTTATGATGTATGCTAGCTGATTTTCTCTATACAACCGCTTAGTTTCCCCTCCAAACATGGGAATGGTAGCATATGTGAGATCCATCTGGACGGTGCCGCCTAATGTTTTTCTTCATAACCGGGACAGCAATAGGCCGAATTTTGGGGGAATATTAGCCACCACGATGTCCATCATTATGCTTTTTGAAGGTAGCTACGTTAGGTTTACAGTGAGGTATTTGATGAGACCCAGGCATTTAACCTTTCTGGAGTCAAAGTAGAATAAATCCTGGTAGGGCTTGGTAATGCTAAGGCCAATTTCATCCATCACATCCTTAGGCATTAGGTTGTGAGAGGCTCCTGAATCCAGCAAACAGTGATGGAGGATTTTATCATGGATGTTCAAAGAGATATAGAATGGTGGGAAGGAGTCCTTTAGGTCTTCGATCACAGGGCCCAGGGTTACAACAGGCCTGTCATCTTGCATATTTACAAAGTCAGCATCAATGTGCACCTTGGGCTAAAGGGAATTCAGAATGGAGGTTTTAAATGCATCATTCTTCATCAACTCAATCAAAGGAAAAGGGATTTTCATTTTTTTAATTTCAAACTCAAGGTTGAAAGCATAATGCAGCTTATCTGGAAACCTTACCTCATGAGTTGTAGGTTTGAGTTGGACTTGACCAGGTGTGGCTGAAGGTGCTGGTTTAAGCAATGTTTTGGATGAAACAACCACTTTCTTTGGTAAAACAATGGCCTTTCTAGCAGGTGCAGAAAGCTGCTTAACAGGTGCAGCATTCTTCTTGAGGGGAGAAATCAACCTAGACCTCAATTGGTAGCCTTCCTGGCTATCAGCCTGATAGACAGTCTCTTCAGCGATCTACTCATCAATCAGGGCTTCTTCATATTCTGCCTGGGTCAGAAAAGAATAATCCACCTCATCCTCCATGCAGTGGATATTGTCTTAAGCTTCTCCTTCGTCTTCAATGAATTATGGCTCTTCTTCTAATACAACATTTTGAAATGAATCTCTTATCCTCTGGTCTTCCCCTTGATTTCTCTCCCTTATGAGAATCTGAACAGGGGGGTTTCCTCTTTTATAAGGAAAAAAATTTGCGTTTCGAGGAGCAAAGTCACTTGGCATGTTACCCCTCACCAGCACATGTCCTTAGTCCTTCAATTTAGACATATCAGCAGTCAGGTTGTCTAAAAGTTTGGTCATTTTTTCAATCTTGTTCTCTGATGCCGAAGCCCCACTATAGTCTGTTGGCTTCCTTCTCCTGTCTACTTTCCCTTTGACCTTTTGACATGCCAGAATGTTTGACTCTACCTCTAGGGAAGCATCCTGCATGAGTGATAAGGAGGCAGACCTCCTTTCTATGAGAAGTAGGTACAAGTCAGAGTCAAAATCATTTGCATAAGTTATCATCGCTGAGGTATCGGTGGGCTTAATCTCATTGGGGATATTGCTGTACATGTTGTTGAATATTTTGGTAAAGTTGGAGACAGACTCACCATTTTCTCTTCTCAGGTTGTTGAACTCTATGATGTAGTAGAGGTGGTCTCTCTTCTCTCCCCAATGCTTTAGGAAAACACCATCTAGGGCCTCTATGCCTGCCACTGACCCGGCAGGCAGTTCCTTAAACCACTTTCTAGCCTGGCCATCTAGGCTTTGCACAAAAACTCTGGTCCATACATCTTCTTGTTCTATATTTATATTTTCAGCGTAGCTATAAAAAGCCTCTAGATGTTCTTCAACAGTGAAATCCCCTTCCCCTGTAAACATAGGCATATACTTGAGGTAATCCCCGGTAGGCATGGCTGCAAGAGAATTTGGAAAAACTAGGGGTGCATACCTAGCTACTAGGATCCTTTCCATCTTGGACAATTGAGGGGTAGCCATATTGGAAATGGGTATGGATATGGAGGTGGAGGGCAGCACTGATGAGGATATTTGCTGAGAAGGTGGTGTATACTTATCCTAGTGTAGTCACCAGGGATTGGATCTTCACAAGCAGCGATGCTTGAAGACGACCAAGCCCTAGATTTTTTGGATATAAAAAATTCCTGGGAATTAAGAGTTTTAGCAGAAGAAATAACAGCAGAAATATTTCTTGAAATACCATATGTAGCATTCTGTGCAGCACTATTGGTCTGTCTTAGTAAAGCCCTAGCTTTCCTCGAGATTTCTTCTAGATCTGAAAAGGGTGTTGCTAGTGGCCCCTTTGGGTTTGCTCTGGTACTTGGTCTTCTTGAAGTCACCTTTTATCAATGGAGTCACCAGATAGATTATTACAACCATAATAATGTCCAAGCCTTGTCTATCATCAAAGCATGGATCTATGTCGTCTCCCAGGGAAGCTGAGCTTCAATCTCCTCTCCCCGGCAATGGCGCCACTTTGTTATCACTCCAAGAAACTCCTCTAGGTTGTAGCTCAAGGATGCCTGGTAACTTAAACTGTTTTTTAGGGGTTTTCTGAATTGGATCAAGCCATATAACCTATATAACCTCCCACTCTCAAGACATGCATGAAGCTCACTCAATCACAAGGCTTTAGTTACAACTTGTTCAGTAGTTTGACAAAAAGGCGCAGGGATGAAGAACTCAACAGGATGGCCGACTTACACACATAACACATGCATATAAATGGCTAAATCCTGCTAAAGATGGTGTTTATAAATCAAATATCACTAAATAACCAATAGGATGACAGCTATCATCCCTTTAATAAGTCTGAAAATTACCTAAATGCACATTCAGGCAATAAACACAGTAATGATAAAGAAGATGGCTGAACAAATCACAACAAAAGAGCTCATATTATGAATAAACTACATAATATGCTTGCTAATGGAGCAGGCTCATAAATCCCCAGAATCGAACCTTTATTAATCAAATATTCATGGGCTTTATAGCCTGTTACAAAATTTACAGATCCTGAAAATCAGATCTGTTTACACAAAAATAATTGAAAGTGATAGTTTTTCCTCATTAGGGATTCAAATCCTTGCTAACTACTTGTTCATCTAATGCAAAGACCTAGTTTACTGAGCAGTCTTTAAATGACTGAAGTAGTAGCTGACAACCACCACTGCTGGGACGTTGAGGAATTTCCGCCAACAGCCAGTGTATCAGCGTTCAACTGAAGTGCTTTTCCTTGTTTATCCCACCCGATATTTACTTTGTCGCTGATCGGAAACTTTGTCTTCTATTTCCTCATCGCCTCAAGTCTGAATGCTTGCCGTAGCTTCAGCGCTCCAAGTCCCACTGTTTCCCCATTTTACCCCTTATCCTCGTCATCGTCGATCGAGGCCTTTTTCTTTTAGCTCATCGGCGCTCTAAATCTCTATTTTTTCACTGTTGCGGCCATGAAACGATCTAAATTTCATTGTATTGCTGTCGAAAGTTGATTTTCGATGGAATCGGGGCATTCAGTCTTCTATGCCGCTGATGGACAGTCTCGCCATTCACCGATGCGCACTATCCCCTTTGTTTTTCTTTCCAAAGCTTTATATGCTTGTCTGTCGACGATTCTCTTCTGTCGCCATCGGAGGTCCGTAGAGGTTTGAATCGGGGCTTTAGTCCTCCATGCCGCTGACACTGCGGAGATGTTTCATTGAAAACTCGTCGATCCATAGTCTCTATGCCTTCCAATCGTTGATGATCCTTTATTGTCGTGCTTATAGGAGTGTTGTAAACTTTTTTCATTTATCGGGAGCCTTAGTCTGTTTTTCTTCCGTCGTTGCGGCTCTTTAGTAAACTAACTCGCCGACGGTTAGTATTTTCAAGCTCCAACACGTAGTTTTCATTCCCTCCAATCGACGATGATTTTGATTAATCGGCTGCCTTTAATCATTATAGTCTCCGCAGATGTGGAACTTCTAGTCATTGTATTCTCCGCAGTTACGGCTCCTCAAAGGACTAATTCACCGACCGTTTCTCTGTAGTTCTTCCAATCGCCAAATAGTTCATCTATTTATTGATCAAAATGATCCTTGTCATCGATCGGAAGCCATATTATTTCTTCCTTCCGTAGTTGTGGCTCTGCATTGCATTATTTTGTCGCTGATTAGTCTTTAGCACCTCCGACCACGACGTTTCCATCTGCTCGCGGAACCCGCAGTCTGTATTTCCTCCGCAGTTGCAGTGCCTTTGGGAACTAAATCTCCGATCTGTTAAAGTTTTCAAGTCCCGAACTGATTTCGTCAGTGATCGGAACTAAAAACCTCTCTCCATCGGAACTCTCAGTATGCATTTCCTCCGCAGTTGCGGCGCCTTTCGGAACTAGCTCGCCGATCTGTAGTCTTCACAACTTCTGATTGCTGCTTGAAAAACATTCCAATGGTGGTGAAAAGTTTAGCAATACACCTGACTACCAAAGGGGTCTTCCACCTGTTATTTATCTTCCATCTTTCGGTGGCTAATGAGATGTCTTGATCCTCACCCAAGCCACCGAAGTCACAAATTTGTGAGATTTGCATCAAAAATAGCGGCCTTCAAAACTGTTAGTGATCTTCATATCCTTCATTGCATCATTTAAATTCTTCATACTATCAAAAATAAATTTATTTTATTTTGGGAGATAACAGTTTGCAACACCCTTCTCTATAATCTTCCCAATTGAGATATCTATGATCTCCATTGAGTCAAGACCAAATACCACTTTCTTTTGTGGGCCAGTATGTGCCATCTGATATACATATAAAAAATTTGTTGCAAAAAAGGGCACATACAACACATTTTTGAACTCTCCATGTTGGATTTTAAAAGAAAATCTCCCTACAGCTAGGATCTATGAATCATCCCACATACGAATTCTAGGTCTACTTGAGATATCTAGAGAGGTGAAGGATTCTTTGGAAGAAACCATGTGGTTGGATGCTCCTGAATCAATCATATAAGACTTTGACTAAGATAAGCTTTATTTCAAGGAATGGCACCTCTCATTTCCTTTTGTCTAGTGTCCAGCTTCAGACTTCTTTTCCCCTTGTGGAAGGGAAATATTGTTTTGTTCAAGGATCTTTGACAGTTGGTCAATGGTTTTCTTCATGCACTGGTTCTCTGGATGAAATCCTCTCATACAATAGGATCACTTAGCTTTTTCAATTTTTTTGTTCTTGTTCTTATTGGAACTTGAGGCTCCATCAGAAGGGTTATGCTTCTCTTTTGACTTGGAAACAACATTTTTATTCTACTTCCCTTTAGCTTGCGCTTTTCGAGAGTCTGCAACTAAAAGGGCATGATTCTTGGAGGAATCAAGCAATCCCATATGAATCAATTTGTCTTGCTCCTGAATCAATGACTCTGCAAATGCATCTAGAGAAGTCATTTTCCAATTTGGGATGGATAATATTCTGGAGTGGAATGTGGATACAAATATTGAGAATTTTGAGCCAAGATTGCTTATAATTCATATAACAAACTATTCATCCTTCCTCTCTATCCCACATTGCTTGCATTGCAAGGATAGGGCTTTGTATTTCGAGAATAACTATTTTAATGTCTCAAAGTTGTTGGGATGGAGTGCAATGAGCTCATTATCCTGAATATGGCCTCTAATCTCATCTTGTTTTCCAAATAAATATTCAATCTTGTCCCATACTTCCTTCGGAGTTTTGAGTCCCTCAAGGTGGAAAAAAAACTCCCTGGAGATGTGGATGCACATGAAGTTGAAGGCTTCATCTATCCTATTCAAAAACTTGGATTTCTCAACATACTGTTGGGGCTTGACTTCTCTTCCCAATGTAATCCTAAATAGGCCTTTGTTGTGCAAGGTAATCTGCATATCTTACCCCCGATCATTGTAATTGAAGCGTGTAAGGATTCTAGGTGATATAGGAGCTGAATTCTCCATTTCACTATATGTTGATCAACAACTCTTCAATAGCTACGTAGGTAAATGCAAAATAAACTTCAATTCACAAAAAAAATCAGTTCAAACCTTTCCACGTCGACATGTGCACTTTTCCAAAGTATGTCACACCTGGATAGCCTTCTCTAGACAGAATCCAAAGGGAGGGAGAAATGAAATGTTTCCAGGAATTATGTGGAAACTCAACTGATTCTGGTGCAAGCATGGAGGTTTCTGAGGTTTGTTGATGGCCTGAACATAGGCTTTGATACCACATTAAATTTCATGGACCATAGATACACAAGCCAAAATGAGAGCTATCTGAAAAGAAGTATGCAGTGGAATTATCAAATCATGGTAAAATGAGCAACGGATTCATTACAAAAATTTCACACAAATCAGATAAGAATTGATCATATTATCGTAACATTAATCTTCATTGATTAATCAGTAATACAATGGTATAGTACAATAAATAGAAATCGATTATTGTGGATAAGATTCGAATTAATTAACTCAAATTGATTTTTTAGCTAGCTCAGAGTGGAAATAATCACAATTGAATCTCACTAGTTAAATCCAGATAACCAAATCAGTTTACAATCCATTAAATAATGATGGTAGGTGAGGGAAGGTGAATAATGGCACCTACACTCCCATGAATCATGCAATCTGGTGCTAATCTAAATGACTGTGATCTAAATTATTGTAATTGAAGCATAACTAAGCATAACTAATTACCTACCATATCCAACTAAAGGTGACTATTGGTGGCACTCAGAGTGGGCTCCTATAATGTAGGTATTGGTCCTTGGGGCTCCTAAACTTATGCAATCAAGTGGATTAAGTGGGAGGTGACCCTTAGGTGTCTCCCCCATGCACTAGTGGGTGATGATGACCTCCTAAGTTAGGATAAATGAATCAAATATACTTATGTGGGTAAAGGGAGGATTAATTAATCCTAACAGGTCTTCGACAGCTGAATAGTTGGGGGTATCCTATGCATTAGGATTGTGTGATGCCCTCTTGAAGACACCTTTTGGTATCTTAGGCATAAGAATAGTCGGTTTCTCAATGGAAAGAGGAGCTGACGTTTCGGTAGTTTGTTTGTCTTTTTGTGATGACTCCTGCTCATAGTTTCTAGATCTTATTTGCAATAAGGCATGAGATCCGACCATATTAATGTAAGATTGATTAGAAGATGAAGCACTTTGAGTGACCCCAATGGTCTTATGGTCCCTCAAATTCGTATTTTTTCTTTTTGGGAATGGATCCTTGAGGACAAAAGGTTTTTTATTTAACAACTTCTGAGCTTTCTCCATTAGGGGGCATTTATAGGTTAGGTGATCTTCCTGGTAGATTTTACAAAGGAATTTCACCTTCTTCTTCTCGTTTTCCCCCCTCTCCCTTCTTTCCTTTATTTTTCTTCCCATTGGGATGTTGAGTACACTTTTGATTAGATTGTGCATTGTAAACATCCGCATTTGAGGGGAGGGTGTGGTAGCATTAGCTGCCTCCATTGTAGACTACTTCACAGATAACTCATGTATTTGTTTAAGTAAGGATTCTATAGTATGTGTTGCAACTAAACCCACAATGTCATCGACATGTAGTCCAGGTTTGGGTTTTGCAAATTCATTGTTGGACCTCGCTGCATCCGGTATGATTTCATAAAGTATCCCAGACTGAGAATAAATCTAATCAAGTTGCTAGTCTCTAATATGGCTTCCTTCTATGTTGTTACCTCCAAAGTAGAAATGTATTTTGAAATATGATGCATTAATGACTTCAAAAACCATTCTAATAAAAATTCAGGAGGAATGTTGGCCTTGATCAGCCTCTTCCATCTTTGCCACTCTTGAATATGGTCAGAAATGTGTGTAGCCTTACTTTTCCTAAAGGTTGACAAAAGGTCGGTACCGACATCATACCAAGCAAGAAGTTGGAAATGGTTGAGGAAGATCGTCTCTAAATCATGGAAACTATCATAAGTGGTAGATGGAAATTTAATATACCATTTGGATGCCATGTTAGTTAAGGTTCTTTGAAAGAGTCGTAGTCAAATATAATCGTTATTCAATGAATTAGAGAAGCACCATAAATGAAAGGTAGTGACATTGTCACTAGTATCTTCATGTTAGAAAATAGGACCGCAGAGCAATAACAGATATACAGTTAAACCAATAAATAAGATGCAAAACACATTAAAACATTACAGAGAGACATAGATATAACATGGTTCACCCAAACGATGGGCTACGTCCACAAAGAAATTGCCAGTCCTTTTATTACAGTCCAGAAAGATGAAGGGATACACCCTGCAGCAAAACCGCTGCACTTCCTCTTTACGCTCTCACAGTCTCTCTTCCAATACAATACAATACCATACTCAGTCATTTTACAATGCTTTCTTTTATAGGGGAAATAGAATGGGAAAATTCTAGGGTTAACCCAATACCATGGGTCCACAATACTGTTGGCCAACACACATCCCAAAAAAAAATCTCGGGGGCTCCACCCCCGAACCCCAAGGAAGGGGGAATGAGTGTACAGTACTCCTGAGTTCCAATCACAACTGAATAATATCTCTGGATCTGGAAGATAAGGCTCCACAACCAACAATCTCCCACTTGGAGACTGATCACAACAACTCCACCGCTATTGCACTTGTTGGACTATGCTCTGGACCTTGGACTTGGAAAATTTCTTCTTTTCACCTTCATGCTTGAAGGCCAACAGAAACCAAGCAGGAACTCGGTTTCTCTTTGGTTACTCCCTTTGTCAACATGTCTGCAGGATTCTAGCTAGTGTGTATCTTTTCTAGTTTTAACAGTTCTTCATCTAGAACAAATCTTATGAAGTGGTGCTTGAGTTGTATATGTTTAGTCCTCGAATGAAAGGCTAAGTTCTTTGCAAGATGAATGGCACTCTGTTTGTCACTATACAGCCTACTATTCTCCTGCTTCTTACCCAATTCTTCCATGAACCTCTGCAATGAAATCATCTCCTTACTAGCCTCTGTAGCAGCAACATACTTTGCTTCCATTGTTGAAAGTGCAACAACCTGTTGCAGTTTTGAAATCCAACTTACTGTTGTTCCACCTACAGTAAACACATACCCTTTGGTGCTCCTCCTACTATCATTATCACCATCCATATCTGCATCAACATATCCCTGTAGAACAGTGTCTGAACCTCCAAAACATAATGCATGAGAAGTGGTACCTCTCAAATACCTAAGAATCCATTGTACTACTTTCCAATGCTCTTTACCTGGATTATTCATATACCTGCTCATAACTCCCAATGCATGTGCAATATCTGGTCTTGTGCACACCATGGCATGCATCAAGCTCTCAACCGCTGATGAATAGGGAATCTTGGACATGTAATCTATCTCTTCCTGTGTCTCTGGACACATATCCTTGCTTAGTTTGAAATGGCTCACCAAAGGTGTACTGACTGGTTTTTCATTCTACATTCTAAACTTCTGCAACACCTTTTCTATGTACTCACCTTGAGACAATGTCAATTTGCGATTTTTCCTGTCTCTTGTTATTCTCATACTAAGGATTTGCTTTGCACCACCCAAATCCTTCATCAAAAATGATTTAGCTAGTTTTATTTTGAGCACATTTATATCCTGCATGTTAGACCCTACAGCAAGCATGTCATCCACATACAATAACAAGATAATATATCTTTCGTTATCTAGCCTCTTGAAATATACACAGTGGTCAGAATGACATCTATCATAACCTTGTTCTGTCATAAACTTATCGAATTTTAAATACCACTGCCTTGGAGCTTGCTTCAGGCCATACAAGCTCTTCTTCAACCTGCAAACCAAATTCTGCTTCCCTTTTACCTCATACCCTTGTGGCTGCTGCATATAAATCTCTTCCTCCAAATCCCCATGGAGAAAGGCCATTTTTACATCTAACTGTTCAAGATGCAAATATTCTACCACCACTAGACTTGAAATAGTTCTAATTGAAGTCATTTTAACAATAGGAGAAAATATTTCATCAAAGTCTATACATTTCTTTTATGCAAACCCCTTTACAAGTCTAGCCTTGTACCGCTTCTTTCCTCCATCTTCTTCCTTCAACCTGTAAACCCATTTATTCTGCAATGCCCTTTTTCTGCAGGTAACTTAACTAGATCCCAAGTCTGGTTTCTTACCAATGAGTCCATCTCCTCATCCATGCCTTTGCTCCCACTTCTTTCTAGTTTCTACTTGCTTGCTTCTTCAAAACATTCTGGTTCACCAGAATCAGTCATCAGTAAATAATACAGTGAAAAAGAGAATCGTTCAGGGGGTCTACTTAACATGGTATAATTTCTTATAGTTGCAGGAGTTTCAAGTACCTACTACTGCTCTTGATTTTCTGGTGCTTTTGGAACTTCATTTTCTTTGATTTCATCAAGCACTGTGTACTCTGTGTTTTCCTTTTCTTCTTTCTTTCCCTGCAACTGATCTTTATACATGACCTTTTCATTGAATACTACATCTCTACTCCTAATGATTTTTCTATTTTTAAGATCCCATAAGCGATAACCAAAATCATCAACCCCGTATCCAATAAAGGCACATTTCTTGGATTTAGCCTCAAGCTTTCTTCTATCATCTTTATCAATATGGAGAAATGCTTCACAACCAAAATTTCTCAGAAAGGATTATTTTACATGTTTGCCCGTCCATGCCTCCTCTGGAATGCCACCATCCAAAGCGCTTGAAAGCCCTTTGTTTATTAAATAAACAACAGTGTTTACAGCATCAGCCCAAAACTGTAAGGGCAACCCTGCATGCAATCTCATACACCTTGCACGCTCCATGATAATTTTGTTCATCCTTTCTGACACACCATTTTCTTGGGGTGTTCCAGGGACTGTCTTCTCTCTGCGAATCCCATTGTGTGAATTGTAACTATCAAACTACTTGCTGCAAGACTCGCCTCCATTATCAGATCTGAGACATTTCAACCTTTTTCCTATCTCATTCTCAGCCAAAGCTTTCCACTTCTTAAAAGTATCAAACACATCAGATTTTTGTCTAATGCAATAAACCCAAGATTTTCTAGTTGCATCATCAATAAAAGTAACATAATAATGAGAGACACTAAGAGATTGTACCTGAGTTGGTCCCCATACATATGTATGGACAAGCTCTAACTTTTCACTCTTCTTTTGTTTCCCAACCCTGAGAAATCTAACTCTCTTCTGTTTTCCATAAACACAGTTCTCACAGAATTCTAAACTTACCTGCTTCAGATCAGGAAGCAGTTTCCTTGAGTGGAGAATCTGCATCCCCTTCTCACTCACGTGGCCAAGCCTATGATACCACAATGCCACACCTGTTTCTGTGGAAGCTACAGAGATAGAATAATCAGTATTATGAGGACATAAATATAATGTACCTATCTTATCTCCTTTTGCAATTACCATTGATCCTTTAGTGATCTTCCACTACGTTTCTCCAAACGTAGACAAACAACCACTATCTCCCAACTGCCCTCTTGAGATCACATTTATTTTAATAGCAGGAATGTGCCTTACATCCTTTAGCAGCCATTCACTTCCATTATTTAACTTAATCCGTACCTTACCCTTTCCAACAATTTTACATGGTTCATCATCCCCCAATAGCACATGCCCAAAATCACCTTGAACATAATCATGAAAGAATTTCCTATAGGGTGTAGCATGACATGAAGCCCCTGAATCTACTACCCAGTAATCACTAGTATTATCTAATGCAAGAATCAAAGCATCTTGTAACACATCACTTGCTACATTTGCTTCCTAAGTAGTCTCTTGTTGTCTGTCTCCTTTTTTCTTTGGAGCTCTGTCGTCTTTCTTCAGATGTCCTTTCTTACCACAGTTCCACCACTCTATTTTTCTGAATATGGACTTAGATCTTCCCTTTTTAGACTTGCCGCGATTTCCTGGGCTCCTTCCTCTCTCGTTTTGTCTCCCTCTGCTCTCCATGGTCAACGCATTACCTGATGTCTCACCTGTGCTTTTTCTTCACATTTCCTCGCTAAGAATAACACCAACAACATCATCAAACTTAAGAGTGTTTGAACTAGGGATAGAGTTACTTACAGCCATGACCAAGCTATTCCAGCTTTCTGGTAATGAGCACAAGATTAGAAGAGCCCTAACCTCATCATCAAAGTTCACTTTTACAGAACTTAACTGACTGGTAAGTGTATTAAACTCATTTAAATGGATAGCAACAGATCCACCTTCCGACATCTTCATATTAAATAAACGCTTCATTAAAAATACCTTGTTAGAAGCCAAGGGTTTTTCATAGAGCTTACTCAATGTGCTCATCACACCCTTTGTTGTTTTTTCTTTCGAAATATTGAAGGCCACCGACAAAGCCAGGCACAATCATATTGTTCCTAGTGCCTTTCTGTCAAGAACCTCCCATTCTTCATCCTTCATAGCCATCGGCTATTTTGCTTTTCCGCCCAATGGCAGGAACAGATCTTTTTGGTACAGATAGTCCTCCATTTGCATCTTCCATAACTGATAGTTTTGGCCGTTAAATTTCTTGACCCTAAACTTTCCTTCTTCTGCCATTGCTCCCACTCGAACCAGGAACCCTTCTTTCCTGTGATTTTACCAACCAAATAGACCTTTTGGCTCTGATACCAATTGTTAGAAAACAGGACCGCAGAGCAATAACAGATATATAGTTAAACCAATAAACAAGATGCAAAACACATTACAACATTACAGAGAGACATATATATAATGTGGTTCACCCAAACGATGGGATACGTCCACAAAGAAATTTCCAGTCCTTTTATTACAGTCCAAAAAGATGAAGGGATACACCCTGCAGCAAAACCGTTGCACTTCCTCTTCACGCTCTCACAATCTCTCTTCTAATACAATACAATACCATACCCAGTCGTTTTACAATGCTTTCTTTTATAGGGGAAATAGAATGGGAAAATTCTAGGGCTAACCCAATACCATGGGTCCACAATACTGTTGGCCAACACACATCCCAAAAAAATTTCTCAGGGGTGCTACCCCTGAACCCCAAGGTAGGGGGAATGAGTGTACAGTACTCCTAGGTTACAATCACAACTGAATAATATCCCTGGATCTGGAAGATTAGGCTCCACAACCAACACTGTACAATTTTTTTTTAGATTCTGACGGGCATATCTTGGGACAGAAATAGTTTTCACATAGATTGCACAAGAAAAATATTTAGAAGAATAATTTCTATTGCACAATGAGTTGAAGAAAAATATGAGAAATATTCCATTACAATAAAATTCACATTATGGGTGAAAATATAATACAATCATCAAGGAATAATTCCAATACCTAAAGAGGAATTTGAATCTACCAACCTAGACTGACTTAGGAGCTAACTCGATGTGGGAAAATCACCACTAGAACTAACTAGTGCAACTCCATATCATTAAAATACTTCATAACCAGTTAATTGAAGAAGGTAGGTGAAAAAAGTCTCACAACCAGTTAACTGAAGAGGGTAGGTGAACAAAGGTTCCTATATTCACTTGAATCATGCAAACTGGTGCTAGAGACACTAGAATTGATCTAACTGATGGGGATCATATCACAACTGAACATGACTGAATACCTACTGGAGTCAACTTATGGACAGTGCTAGTGACACTTCGAGTGGGTTCCTAAATTATATGGATTGATACCTGGAGCACCAAAATTCATGCAAACATGTGCATTAAGTGGTAAATGTCTAGTAGATGTGTCCCCCATGCACTGGTGACATGATGAAGGCCTCCTAAGCTAGGGAAATAAACAAATAGACTAATGTGGTCAAAGAGAGGATTAATAATAATCCTAACACCCCCCTTTAATCCTAACTTTGGATAACCTATGCCTTGGTAACTAAGACCAAAGGTCACCCATTACAATCTAAATGTAAAAATTATGTATCCATGTAAAATGAGGAAAAAAGGAAAAACCGCATGGGGAAAATCCTTCCTAAAAAATGGACATGAGATACACCAAAAACTAAACTACTCCAAATCCAAGTAGGTGTGAACTTGATTAGATTTTTGGAGGGATATTCTTCTTGGGAAGATGAGGAATATTCTCAAATTGACCAGGAACATCTACAATTGCATAAGAGATTATGGGACCATGTAGAGCAACTAAGTCAATCTGACAAAAGAGAAAAAGTGAGTGCTCATTTAACTTGATATTGGAATCAGGTCCAAATGAGTCTTGATGTGCTTAATACTTAGAACCATGTGAAGTAAAATGAGCTCCAAATGAGATGATCAAGCATCCAAGTGAATGTAATAGGTCTACATCTTTTCTAGCATTGTGAGGAGATGAGCATGTGATCGAGCAGGAAGGAGGAGGAGGACTGGGACCATGGAGAGTGAATGCTTGAGATCCATAATCTGATATAACTTCCAAAATATCCAATTATTCACAAAAATTAATATCAACAAACTCATAAGAAGAAACTGACATTGAATCCCCAACAACAAATTTGAAAGAGTCTTGAGGTGCTTGATTTTTCACATCAAAACTAATGAGATCAATTACAAGCATAAATGATAGGCCTTGAAACTCTAAATTCAAACCAAATAAGGTGAGATAATATCCAATAATTTGGAGATAAATTCCCAAGTGTGCCATTGAGATGGTATATGCATAAATTTCTCCTTCTTCAACAAAACTATGTTTGTCGGTGCAAGTGATCAATCAAGAATTCACTAGAAGAATTGGATCTTTGAGGGTGAATGGATCACTTTCCAAATATCATATTTATTCCATAACATCCAAAATATCACTTATCTACACACCAGAAACATGAGTGGAGAGAGAGGAATCGAATTTCTCTTCAGCTCCTTGAGTAGTCACTAGCAAACTTTGCACAGAAATTAGGATAAAAGGATCACTGGAGAATGACTAAGTGGGATGGAAGGGGATTTTTTTCTTCAACAATGGAGGTAAGAATATCCTCTTCTGGAGCAACTACATGAAAATATGAGAAATCAAATTTCTCAAAAACTTCGAAAGCAACAGCAGAAGGAGTCGCGTCAAGGAGACTTTCACAAAATGGAATTGAATGAGAAATTTCTTCGTCTTGAAATTTGTGTACCTGCACAAAACTAGAAAGAAAATTTATGCAAAAAAAAAAACTCTTCTTTGATTATGAGAACAATCTCTAGTACATCAATGGAAGTATCCGAGGGAGATACGAATAGCATGACCAAAATCTGATACCAGATTAGATTCTGATAGGAAAATCTTGGGACATAAATAGTCTTCACATATAAGATTGCACAAGAAAAATATAGAGAAGAATAATTGCTATTACACAATGATTTGAAGAAAAATATGAGAAATCTTCCATTACAATAATATTCACATTATGGGTGAATATATAATACAATCATCAAGGAATAATTTGAATACCTGAAGAGGCAGTTGAATATACCAACCTAGAGCTAACTAGTACAACTCCAGATCACTAAAATACTTAATAACAGGTTAACTAAAGAAGGTAGATGAAAAAAGTCTCACAACCAATTAACTGAAGAGGGTAGGTGAACAAAGGTTCCTATATTCCCTTGAATCATGCAAACTGGCACTAGAGACGCTAGAAGTGATCTAACTGCTGGGGATATGAGCACAACTATACATGACTAAATATCTAATGGAGTCAATTGTTGGACACCGATGGTGACACTCTGAGTGGGTTCCTAAATTATAGGGATTGATCCCTACAGCACAAAAATGCATGCAAACATGTGCATTAAGTGGTAGATGTCTAGTAGATGTGTCCCACATGCACTAGTGAAGTGATGAAGACCTCCTAGGGAAATAAACAAATAGGATAATGTGGTCAAACAGAGGATTAATCATAATCCTAACACCCCCCTTTAATCCTAAATTTGGAAAATCGTGGCCTTGGTAACTAAGACCAAAGCTCACCCATTACAATCTAAATGTAAAAATTATTTATCCATGTAAAATTAGGAAAAAAGGAAAAACCGCATGGGGAATATCCTTCCTAAAAAATGGACATGAGATACACCAAAAAATAAACTACTCCAAATCCAAGTAGGTGTCAACTTGATTAGATTTCTGGAGGGATATTCTTCTTGGGAAGATGAGGAATATGCTCAAATTGATCAGGAACATATACAATTGCATAAGAGATTATGGGACCATGTAGAGCAACTGAGATAATATGACAAAAGAGAAAAAGTGAGTGCTCATTTAACATGATCTTGGAATCAGTTCCAAATGAGTCTTGATGTGCTTGATACTTTGAACCATCTGAAGTAAAATCAAATCCAAATGAGGGGAGAAAGCATCCGAGTGAATGCAAGAGGTCTACATGTTTTCTAGCACTGTGAGGAGATGAGCATGTGATCGAGCAAGAAGGAGAAGGAGGCCTGGGACCATGGAGAGGGAATGCTTGAGCTCCATAATCTGATATAGCTTCCAAAATATCCAATGATTCACAAAAAATAATATCAACAAACTCATAAGAAGAAACTGGCATTGAATCCCCAATAGTAAATTTGAAAGAGTCTTGAGGTGCTTGATTTTTCACATCAAAACTGATGAGATCAGTTACGAGCATAATTGAGAGTCCTTGAAACTCTAAATTCAAACCAAATAATGTGATATAATATCCAATAATGTGGAAAAAAATTCCCAAGTGTGCCATTGAGATGGTAGATGCGTAATTTTCTCCTTCTCCAACAAAACTTTGTTTATCGGTGCAAGTGATCAAGCGGGAATTCACTGGAAGAATTGGATCTTTGAGGGTGAATATATCACTTCCAAAATCTGATATTTATTACATAACATTCAAAATATCACTTCTCTACACACTAGAAACATGAGTGGATAGAGAGGAATCAAATTTCTCTTCAGCTCCTTGAGTAGTCACTGGCAATATTTGCACAGAATTTAGGATAAAAGAATCACCGGAGAATGACTAAGTGGGATGGAAGGAGGATTTTTTATTCAACAATGGAGGTTAGAATATCCTCTTCTAGAGTAGCTACATGAAAATATGAGAAATCAAATTTCTCAAAAACTTCATAGCAGCAACAGAAGGAGTCTCATCAAGGAAACTTTCATAAATTTGAATTGAATGAGCAATTTCTTCATCTTGAAATTCTTGTACCTGCACAACACTAGAAAGAAAATTTATGTAAGACCAATCAAAGTCTTCTTTTATAATGAGCACAATCTCTGGTGCATCAATGGAAGTATCTTAGGGAGATACGAATAGCTTGACCAAAATTTGATACGATATTAGATTTTGACAAGCAGATCTTGGGACATAATTAGTCTTCACATAGATTGCACAAGAAAAATATAGAGAAGAATAATTGATATTACACAATAAGTTAAAGAACAATATGAGAATTTTTTTTAAATAAGGAACTCTGCGTTAAGTTTTTGAATCTCGACGTGTTTTGGTTCACCACTGGGATCATCATCAGGAGCTCAGAAATATGAGATGTAAGAAGCTCATATTTCTAAGCTTCTGATGATCGTCCCAGTGGTGGACCGAAACGCGTCGAGATTCAAAAACTTAATGCAGAGTTCCTTATTTTTTTTTTAAATTCCTGCATATGATGTTTAATCAAATATGGTAAATATTCCTTTACAATAATATTCAAAATATGGGTAAATATATAATGCAATCATCAAGGAATAATTCGAATACTTGAAGAGGCAGTTGAATGTACCAACCTAGACTGACTTAGGGGCTAACTTAGTGTGGGAAAATCACCACCAGAGCTAACTAGTGCAACTTGAGATCAATAAAATAGTTAATGACCAGTTAACTGAAGAAGTTAGGTGAACAAAGGCTCACAACCAGTTAACTGAAGAGGTTAGGTGAACAAACGCTCCTGTATTCCCTTGAATCATGCAAACTGGCGCTAGAGACACTGGAAGTGATCTAACTGATGGGGATTGGAGCACAAACGGACATAACTGAATACCTACTAGATTCAACTACTGGACAATGTTGGTGACACTCTAAGTGGGTTCCTAAATTATATGGATTGAACCCTGGAGCACCAAAATGCATGCAAACAGGCGCAGTAAGTGGTAGATGTCTAGTGGATGTGTCCCTCATGCACTAGTGAAGTGATGAAGACTTCCTAAGCTAGGGAAATAAACAAATAGACTAATGTGGTCAAAGAGAGGATTAATAATAATACTAATAGTTTTTCCTTCAAATTTAGGAATGTCTAAAGGTAACTTGATCGAAACTAGTGACCAATTCGGATCATGACGCATGGGATCATTCATCAATTTCGAAAGGTTTTGCAAGTTTAAAGTTTCCAAAAATGGAAGACATGGTATAGCCAGAATTTGATGTTGAGGAGTTTCCTATAAGGTTGGTTGGGGTTCCCCCCAGCCACTAGCTATGAATTGAAAACGGTTTGAAATGGGTTCCACCCAGAAGACAAAGGGTTTCTCCCCTGGGGTGCACTATACTAAGTCTATCTATTTTCGACTAAAATAGGTGTCATAGAGATAGGAGTGGTGTTCCTTCCACTAAATAGTGAAAAGGGGGAACTCTCAACCAGTGCAATCGATGTTTGGCCAATCGTTTCAAAACTAATTGCCGTGAAAGGATTTCGGCATCCCGATGGTGAACCCGAGTAAGGAGGGAGAGAGCCCACAAATGGTGAGGAAGTAGGATAATTTCCTCCCTACCAATGATAACCTTGAATAAAAGGGGTATAACTATTAGGGTTGTTTTGAAAATTTTGTAATAAAGGGGAGGACATAAAATGTACATTGGGTATACTAGTGAAACCTACATTAGATGGTCAAGTAGTGTTATCCATGGATACAGAAGGACTGATCACTCTAGTACTTGGTGAAATAGAGGATGTCGAAGTAAAGTTCAATGACACTACTAGTGCGGAGTGCGTGTTAGAAATCAGTGCACTCACATGAGGAGGAGACACTCCACCAGATGGCATAGCTGATGTAGGGGTGTAAATGTCCCCAAATCCTTCCCCTATATTTTCCATTACAAAACCTAAAGGAACACCAATCTCAGGTTGACTAAACAGAAGGGTTTGTACAAGAACCAAATCTTCTAATTGGATGAGGGGCAGTTTAAAATTTCTCGCAAACTCTTCAGCTTACATGTATTCAACTTCTACTGAAAGAATATCAAGTTGAGTATATCTATAAAGTTCAGGTTATCCTGGACTTTCACTTTACCTGTCAATTCAAAAGAACCTCTCGTGTTAACTCTTCGCCTTCGAGGTGGCGGTGGGGGATCCACTGTAAGTGATTGAAGGTTATGTAACCTTCTTGATATATGGAGAGAATGATCCTCCACAGCTAAAGACTTTAGTCAAACACACCTAAGGTCAATCTAAGATACAAGTAGTCCAAAAAACACACCACTAGAAAAAATGCCTAGGTATCCAGCCAAGCAGATAAAGATACCTTCCAAAGGGAAGTCTGGGATGATGAGGACTCAAAAATAACTAGTGAAGGGTGAATGACTGTTACCTAGGGTCCATAATACAATAACTTTAGGGAGAAAATTTGAATCAACAACCGCCTTTCCATAGAGATGCATGGGGTTTCCTCCCATGTTTGTCCTAGGTACAGTGGAAATTTCCTTCCACCGTCACTTGTGTAAGATCTATAATGGTCCAGATGCCATAGCTATTAGTTTTATAAAGAAGGTATGGCCGAACAGTCATCAGTCCAATTGATGTGCATCGGTAGGGTAGAAAATCCCAAAACTCAAGCAGCACCAGCACTGCATGGGGCCAAAGGTGGTATTGAATGAGTCCTTGAATGTACAATTGTTATGGTATATGCTAAACCGAATATTAGAGTGGTATCTTTGCAATTAAATCTCACAGTATCTTATGTTTAATTCTTGTGTGAGAGGATCTTTCTGGTTCACCTCTTTGCAAGGTTGGATTTCCTAGAAGAATAGCCACTATGTATGAGCTTGACAGTTTTGGGTAGTTTAAGGATGAACCCTAACCCAAAACACTATCTTAACTAGTAGGTGTTTTCCCTAAAAACGAAAAAAAAAATTACTAATCAATTTTAAATTATAATGGTTATGTTAGAGGTTTGTTAGTTACTCAGGGGTAAGTGGCCGTGACACTAATGGAATATTTCGACTCAACAAGAAAGTAAAAGATGCATGATGTAAATAAGTTTCAAAATGATGCTCTCACTTAGTTTTTCTTTTTTCAAAATTAATGAAATTAACTATGTGACTTTGGAAACATATACTTTTCTTTTTCTTTTTGAACTTTCATAAACTATGCAAATGCACCTACCTAATGCAAGTAGACTAGAATGCACACAGTTTTCATTTCTTTTTATTTTCTTTTCAAAATGAAATAAGAGAAAATACTATGAACAATATATAAGTCAGACGTAAAATCTTGTATAAAATCAGACTTGGGACCCAGATATTATAAAAACAAACCTCAACAACTCAAAAAGTTGTACAATAACTAACTTGGTAAAACAATGATGTTTTTACAACAAAATTGTCCAAACTTGGGAAAGAAAGGTCAATCCAATCAAACATGAACAAGAAAAATATTTGAGCCATGAATCATTAGAAATTGAGACACAGAGACCCTACACACATTCAATCCAAGGATAAGCCAAGTAGTAATACCAAGACCAAGTCTTTTCACAACCATTCACTTCAACTAACTCAAAAAGGCTTGCAAATCACACAAATAGAGACCAAAATATTGGTAACAGACCAACAAAGTTCTGGAGAGAGTTTTGAAATCTTCCAAAATAAAAACAAACTGGAAAAAACAAACCCTATCTTGGAAATCCAATATCATAGGAAAACACACGATTGTGCAGCAAAAAAGTCGCGTGTGATACGCGACTGTATAGTAGGAAAGCCACGTTTTCTCAGAGAATGCACGGGTATAGATAGCCCACACTTACATTTTCTTCCAAAATATTTCAAAAAGGAAAAATTAACTCTAACAGACTAAGAACTTGAGTTGGACTCAAATAGATGTTGCTTATGCAAGTTAAAAACAAGACCAAAAACTAGTAGACTGGAAGAAAGAACTACAAGAAAACACCAAACAAAGTTAATTCGTCAGCAGAGTTTCCATTTCTATTGTTAGGGAATAAGTAATCCTATGATTGGGATATGAGGTCACCAACATACTGGGTTTATAGACATGCTATAACAATATGCATCTAAATGCAGATCAAACTTATATACTATGAAAGAGTGAAACATAGTTCTATAGATAGAAGAAACACACTGAATTTCGAAGGTTGATCCTAGCTTTGACTTCTTCTAAAGAAATCCTTTGATCTACTGCTCCAATACCTGCAAAAGAAAAATACCCTTCTCAAAGTACTTTCTGATATTACACATTAGAGACATGAATAAATAATAAGATTGAAACTTAATGTAAAAGCACAATCATGATCATAACTCGTTAATAACTGAAGAATGCATACAAAAGATTTGAAAGGAAATATATCACTTTATTCATAAAATTTTGGAACAAATACATTCACCTTAGCCTGATCTGATCTTCTTGAAACCTGGTTTCGGGCCCTCTTGCTTCTCTTCTCTAAAGGAAATCCTCCAGCATAACTCTATCTCTAGAAATGGTCCCCCTTCTCCTCTAGCCCCTCTCATCTTTTTATTGTCAATTGAGAAGAGACTTTACAAGGCTAGGGTAGTTAAGGAAGGTGGGGCAGTTTCCATATCGACCCCAACCACCTCATAATTAATATGGTTTTTATTTTTAACCAATTTTTAAGGAATGCGCGAGTGCAACAAGAGAAAACTGCATATAATACACGGGTTTCCTTGAGGAAACTTGCGTATGCAGCTTTTTAAGTAAAAAATGGGAGTTAACTTTGGACAACTCGTGTATAACACGTGGGTTGTCAGAATCAAATTCACATATTTTCCCAAAACTCAGAACAAAAAGGCGTTATCACTGGAGTAAGCATCATGTAATTTAGGCCAAAACATCCTATAGCCATAAGGCTCTTCAATCTAGCTTGTCCTTTTTTGTGACAAAACATTGAATATCATCACTCTAACGGAGAAGTGTCATTTTGAGATATAACAGTACATGTTCATTTTGATGAAGGGAGATTAAGAAATCCCATAGGAATGTGCTCTTATCTCTTGAAAAGATAACCTAAAAGTGAATTCCATTACAAAATTTATCACATCGCAAAGCAAGGAATTGCCAACTATATTGATAATCATGCCATATGTACTTCTACATTTTTCTTTAACAGTAAATTGTATGCCACGATGACATTGATAATAGAACATAATTTATTGATATATAAAAAAACACTTTAAAAATATGGGATATGAGTATGGGAGTGAATATACCACTAAACTCTCAAAATCTTTTGAAAAGGCAAAGGCGTTCAATAGAATATACCATTTCTTACTTTCCTTCAACTAGGTTGGCAGGAAGAAATAGTACAATTCTAAGTTGTAAGTGGAAGATACATGTTGAACAACAGGGGATTGATAAATCTGGTTAGAAAAAAGGAAAGTGCTTATAAGATGGGAATCTAAAAGAAATTTACTAGTAAGGTATTACAATTAGATAACAATATTTGAAGTATGACATATAAACAAATGATTGTGGGACGTTTCAGGATCGTTAGATCTCAAATATATATAATTATACCTTGGAATAAATGAATTACATTGATTGGTGTGTACAAAGAAAACATACCATGACCAATTATAGCATAAATTGCAAAGGCATCTAGACTGTATGAACATGAGAAGACATATTTGAAGAAAATTTAAGTACGTACAAGATAGAAAGAATTATGAAGTACCTTGAGCCTAGACACGTGGAAATGGAAATGGAATCCAAATATGAATAAATTGTGAACAAAGGATCATCAAAAGCTTAAAATTGTATCCCAAAAGATGTCCTGCATCTTTGCCTTTTGGAAAGTCATTTCTTCCTAGAGAAAAGAAGGAAAATCCTTTGAATTTGTTACAAATTTTGTTGTTAATTGATAGGTTAAGTTTGTTAACTACCTTAGTAAACTAATCACAATTAGAGAATCCTATAACATATTTAGTAGAAACATGTCAATCAAACCTTTGAGCTTGGACTTTGAATAGATGAAATTGGACCTTATGTTGGCTCAATTGCCTTTAGGTTAATTTTTTTTATTAATTCTAATAATGAGGTTTGGATAAGGAAAATAAAGATAGTGAGGAATGACATGCATTGAAACTTTAGTTAGTGGAATTATATCTTTTATAGGAGTGGAGGATGATTTCCTTATAAACATTTATGAAGCTTTAAGCTTGCATGTCTCGGGATTAAAAATAAGAATTCTTGGGATAAAGGAATAATTGTGAAAACAATGTTGTGAATATTGTTCTCTAATGAATTAATATATGGCAAGTTTTACTATCAAATTGACTCAGTTACACAGAGAAGGAAGTTAGCTTGCAAGTCTTATAGAGTTGCGGAAGGAACATTTAAAAGGACTATGAATAAGTATTACTAGGAATGGAATGGTATGTTCTTAGGAAGTGAGTAGCAACAAACAGTTATTAAGAAGGCTTGAAATTGAACCTAAAAGGAATTGCATTCATGTTTGTGCAAGGCTTAGTTACCATATGACTACTTGTGAAGCTTTAGGAAATCATCTGATTTGAAATTCATATTGAAGCTACACCTTGAAAGGATTAACCCAAACATATTTATAATCCACTAATAACAATGTAAAATTGTCCTTATTTACAAGTTATGATCAGGTAAGTTTGAAATGATCCCAAGCATAACCTAAATAGATGTTTAGTTGTTCTTATCAACTGAGTGTTGCACTTGTATCGTGATCTCACAAATTAGTGAGGTGCCTTATGGATGTGAAATCATATTTATAAAGAGGAAAATGTAGCTAAGTTGTAGGTTTTATGTTATAAAGGGTAATGCAATGAGGAAAAGGGAATGTGTATGAAAATGAACATGCTTTTTTTTTTCAGGAGAAAAAATAGCGGTTCCCTGTTATTCATTAGAATCAAAGGTAACCTATTTGCTGCATTAGGGAAACAAATACATGGATTGGTCATAGACCAGGCAAGAGTATTCAGACATCCTTCAAAGTAGGTAGACATTAAGTCTAAAATAACAACAAGATACAAGTAACCAAACCCTAACTTGAAGCCCCAAGTAATAGTTGTACACATCAAAGACCAGATCGTTGATCTAAGGAGGCACTTCTGGGTACAATATAAGCAAAAAAAGGGTACTATCCAGTTATAAAACCAAAGGGTGTGTCATCAAATCAAGCCACCAAGTGGTTGTAAAACAAGTCAATGACTAATAGAACTGAAAGGAGTCTCTCCCACTGCATTTACCCTCAGTGAATTCCATATAGTGAAGGTACCAAAAATTCAATTCAAGTGTCTCCTTATATAAGCTATCAGCTGTATCGTTGTATTCTCTGTATACATGGGCAGCTTTGAGTTGGGAAGAGGAAGCTAGCAAACTTCTAATATTGTTGCACCAACCCTCTAGTTCAAGAGTAGTTAGGTCATCCTGTCCTTTAAACCAATTTATGATAGCTAGTGAGTCTCCTCTAATGTGCAGATATGGTAGCCCAACCATTTAGAGAATGCCAGTAAGACCCAGAGAGCAAGGAGTTCTGCCCGGGTGTTGGAACTTCGTCCACATCCCATTTTTATACAAAAATAATAATACTTACTGATCCTGAGATGAACACCAGTACCTCCAATTTTGTTTGCAGAGGCCCCATGGAAATAGCCAATAGGATACACCACTTTCTGTTCCAAACCTATCAATCTCCTATTGCATTTGGGAAGGACATTCACCTGATGAATCTGAAGCTGCTCCATAATGTTATAAATGATCAATTTTAAGACTGGTCTACGATCCTCAAAAATATATTTGTTTATGGAGAGCCAAATGTTCCAGGATATAAGTAGAGGAAGGTATAACAATTATTTTTCCTTACTCATCCATTTGGCCTAGTTGAGCCTGAAAGAGGGTTCATTCCAGTAGATAGGACGGTGTAGAGCCAAACTGAGTCCCATAATGATATCCTTAATGAACCTACAGTCAGAGAAGAGGTGATCAATAGATTCATCCCCTGAGAAGAATAAACAACAATAATTGGGACCAACCCAATCTTTTTTACATAATGTATCCCAGGTGTTGATACGATTGGAGAGACAGAGCCAAGTAAAGCATATTACCTTAAGAGGCAAGTTATACTTCCATATTTTTACCAGTGAGCTGTCCAAATATTCAGTAATGGAGCAAGAAGCAATCAATTCATATGCCAGGCATGCAATCACCTTCCCTGACTTCTTGTTATACATCCAAACCAAAGACTCAGCTTTGTTGCAGAGTTGGATACAACCATGGGAGAGTCCTTTAATATAATTTGTCCAAATCTCTTTCCAAGAACCATCAAGGTCAAGGTCAATAGCTGAGAGCCAGTGTCGTTGCCCAGATTCAAAGAATTGTGCATCATAGAGTGTAGTGATGCCATAGTTGGCCAAATAACTTTTGAGATCCTCAGGAAGAATGAAGTCCGAATTTATGCCAGTAATTGAATCCACACCAATCTGTAGTAATTGAACCATCAAGGTCAAGGTCAATAGCTGAGAGCCAGTGTCGTTGCCCAGAGTCAAAGAATTGTGCATCATAGAGTGTAGTGATGCCATAGTTGGCCAAATAACTTTTGAGATCCTCAGGAAGAATGAAGTCCGAATTTATGCCAGTAATTGAATCCACACCAATCTGTATGCTGCAACCATTACCCACTTTCCAACCTAAGTGACAAGTGATCCAAGACAGAGCTCTGACAAAGCCATTCCATATGAATGATGTACCTTGAACCTTGAAATCTTTGCAGCGAAGCCAAGCATCATCAGTCCAATCCATGAGGTATTTATATTTCACAATGCAAATGAACATGCTTGAGAATATGAACATGATGTATTGATTAGATACATATGGCCAAAGTGACATGGTTATAGCCTAAATATGGCACGTGAAAGTATCAATTAAAATCTATTAAAGTTTTTTTTTTTTTTTTCAACAGGAAAAAATCTGCCTTTGTTATTCACTTGAATCAAAAGACATTATTACAAATATCAGCAGGGACTGACCATGACAACCACCCAGAAAATCTTAGGAGGAATGGCACATAATATCAAGAAATAACCCATCAGTAATCTGACTCATCATGGAAATGGGACTGTCAGTTCAGTCACATCGATCGAGAGCCAATAACCCATCTGAACAGCGTTCTAAAGAGAAACACTTTCATGGGGGATACATAAACAGAAACAGGAATAACCTTTTATCATCAAAAATATCATGCAAAGCATGAACAATGAGCCACCAATACTTCATCAGAAAAACTGGAAACATCCAGAATAAACCAGGCGATTCTCAACATGTTCCATAATACAGCCCTTTCCTTGTGATAGGGAAAGTGCCTTTTTAGAAAGACGGTCAGCAGCATTGTTGTGCTCTCGATATATGTGAGTGAATGACATACCCTGAAAGCTAGTAGCTAGCCTTTTAGTCTCCCTACACCAATGAACAAGTTTAGGTGGGGAGAGAGTAGATGATCCCTTTGCCCAATTGATGATGATCAGTGAATCACCAAATACTTGAGAAAGAGGAATCCCCATCATTTGGGATATGTGCAAGAGTGCCCAGAGACTGAGCAACTCTGCCTTGGTATTAGTGCCATGACCGACTCCTAAAGAGATTTCCAGATAGTGGATGTCACTAATGAATATGATAATACCTGCACCAGCAATCCCTTTTTGAGAAGCTCCATCCATAAAGCCACAGGGAAAGAGTTTACCAGGCGGAGGACCAATGATTCTGCATTTCTTCCTTTTCAAAACAGTCCCCTTCATTGATGAAGTTGCTGATCTCAGTATATTCTGAATGATACTGTGAATATCCCTGTGTTTCCCTTCAAAAATCTGTTAGTTGCGAGCTTTCCAAATCATCCATATAGCTTTAAACAGCAAGGTATAGAGAGGAGAGGACTGAGGGATGGTTTCGTTCCAGCCAATGATTAAATCCACAAAAGAAATATCAGAAATGCGTGCTTTGATGTTAAAATAGTCCATAATACTGCCTGTCACCAATTTCCATACCCAGCAGCAAGATAATAAATGATCAACTGTTTCCAGATTCAAATAGCAAAGCGAACATATACCTGGGCCCGAGAGTCCTCGACGCTGGATGTTATCCCAAGTTAATATCCTGTTATTATATGCCAGCCAAATGAAACAGGATATTTTAAGAGGAAGAGACTTGTTCCATACAGGAGGGCAGACAGCCATACTGTCCCCAACCATCGAGGACTGAAAAATGCAATTATATGCCTCCTTTGCTGTGATATCAACACCGCACCTGTTGAAAGTCCATGCTAATTTATCAGGGCTGTCATTCAGCCGAATACCAAGAGCCGATAATCCATTAATATAATCATCCCAGATCGAAGAATAAGAGCCTGCGAGGTCAAGATCAGATGACGAGTACCAATATTGTGGCTCTGAAGAGAAAAGGTTGCGTGCTTGAGCCAGAGTGCAAATGTCCATATCAGCTAGATATGATCTCAGGTCTTCCGGTAAAACAAATGTAGAACCCAAGCCAACAATGGGGTCTAAGCCTAAGTAAATGCACTCACCATTTCCAATCTGCCAGGACAAGTACTTACCCATCCAAGGTAAGGTTTGAAGAAAACCACGCCAGAAAAGAGAGATATTTCTCGAGCAGAAGTCTTTTGATCTGATCCAGTCTACCACTGTTTTACCATTCAAATATTTAGCCTGAAGAACCCGAAACCAGAGACCTTTAGAGTGCAGGGCTTTCCAGAATACATTCAACCGAAGAGCCAAATTAAAACAGGTAAGGTCTTTAATACCCCATCCTCCAAGAGCTTTAGGACGTGAGATATCAATCCACTTGGTAAGATGGAACTTGAAGGAAGATTCAGTTGATCCCCATAAAAAGTTAAATATCATTTTCCTGAGCTTCTGGAGGATGGTACAAGGGATGGGAGCTAATCCCATCCAATACACAGGAATGCTGGCAAGAACCGAATTAACCAAAACTAACCTCCCACCAAGTGACAGATATCGAAAAGCCCAATGTTTGATTTTCCTTTCAAATTTTTTCAAAAGCCAGGACCAATCAGCAACACGGTAGCTCAAAGGCTTCAGATGATATCCTAGATATGAGATACCAGACTGCAGAGGTTGAATATTGTAAGGCAAGACAGCTTTGAAATCTGCCAAACATGCATCACTGAAGTTGTGAAACAGTAAACAAGATTTATCAGCATTAATATGCATTCCAGATGCTTTGCAAAAGCAGTCAAGGAGAGATTCAAATGCCAGCCAGTCCTGAATGGTACCCATACCCATAAGTATAACATCGTCAACAAATAAGAGGTGGGTTAGAGTAAGGGCTGAAGAGAACTTGATACCCCTGATGAGTCCATTATCCCTTGCATCCTTAATCATCAGACTAAGTCCTTCAATAACAAGAATAAACAACAGCGGAGATAATGGGCAACCTTGCCTGATACCTCTGGATGCTGTGAAAAAGCTCGACGGTGTACCGTTGAGCAATACAGCAAAGTTAACCGTGGAAATACAACTCATAATCCAGTTGACTGTGAGAAGGGGAACACTAATTTGGATCAATATAAGTCTGATATAAGTCCAGTCCACACGGTCAAATGCCTTCGAGAGATCAAGTTTAAGTACGAAGGAACATGCATTCTTGATTTTGACTGAGTGAAGAACTTCCTGTACAATACCAATTGGCTCAGTAATCTGTCTATCTTTAAGGAAGCCAAACTGCTCTTGGGAGATGCCCACATCCAGAAAGGGTTTGAGTCTATTAGCAATAACTTTAGCAATGAGCTTATAGAGCAGGTTACATAGAAATGGGTCTGAAGTCTGCAAATGTACGGGGCTTATCAACCTTCGGAATGAGAGTGATGAATGTAGAGTTCAGTGAAGAGGGAATGTAGCCAGAGGTCCTAGTAAAATCCACCATCTGAACAAGTGAGGGACCAAGGAGACTGAAAAAGTGCAGATAGAACTCCACTGGCCATCCGTCGGGGCCCGGACTACGGTCTTTCTTAAAAGAATGCAGAGCAGATTCAATTTCAGTAATAGTGACCTGGGAAGTAAGACTAGTGGAATGATCAGGATGAATCATACAGGGAAAGAGAGAGATAACCTTGAGTTGTTGGTCCAGACAAGTCTTACCTTCGTCCTTAAAAATCTTTGCAAAGAAAGTTTTACCGAGTTCCTTTAAGGGACCTTCATCTTCATAAACATGACCAACCTCATCTTCCAGGGACCAAATCATGTTATGAGTTCTTCTACCAGAGGCAAAAGAATGAAAAATTTTGGTATTTGAGTCCCCCTGGAGATCCCATTTCAGTCTGCTTTTGAGTTTCCAAGAAAGCTGATGATGTTCCAGAATACTTAATCTTTCAGCATTGAGGCGGGAAAGACAGTCAATCTGCTCTTTAGACAGGATACCCATGGACAGAATAGATTCAATGTCTCTATCCAATCGCATGAGGGATTGAGAAAGATAAGCAGACTGATCTTTGATCCATAATTTGACATCAGATTTAAGGTTCCTGAGGATAATACAGAGATCCTCAATGTCGGAGGAATGATTAAAAGCTGAGAAGCGTTCCCACCAATGAAGAAACCAATCAGAGAAGGCAGCATTGTCCAGCCAAGATCGATTGAACTTAAAAGGATAATTAAAAGGACCCTTGGGCAGATTCCATTCCAGCAAAACAGGAAAATGATCAGAGATGAGTGATCTGTGAGTCCAAGTTCTGAAAGAACCAAAATGTGGTAATAATGTATTGGAGATCAAAAATCTGTCAAGTCGCTTGCATATACCTGCCCCACCAGCTCTCCCAATACGCCAGGTGGGCCCAATCGTAGGTGGGGCCACATCGACCAGCCCAACAGAATTGAAGAGATCCAAAAAATAATCAGAGTTGGGATCAAGAGAAGCCCTACTTCCCCATACCTCTGAAGGAAAAAGAGTAAAATTTAAATCACCAGCCAAAACCAGATTGGGGAGACTTAGGAGACCACCACAGTGAGTCTTATCCCAGAACTGAATACGATTTTTGTAGGGGCCATAAACATTCAGAATGTTAAGCGGAAAAGACAAACCCCTAACCTGAGCCTGTAGTAAAATGCCGGCGAAAGTGTGATAAGCCTTGCATTTAACAGAGAGAGGATTCCAGGCAGAGAGGAGTCCTCCAGAGAGGCCCTTAGCACTCACAGCACAGTACTCCCATGAGGGAAGGAACTTGGAGAAAGAGATAAGCGCAGGTAAGTCCCTGCACATAGTCTCTTGAAGGAGGATGAGGTCCGGGTGAAGAGATTCAAAAAGGGAACGAAGGCCAAGGGTTTTGTGCCTGCCTCCAAGGCCGCGGATGTTAAGAGAGAGAATGATCATTAGGACAGTTCGTGAGAGGGGGTACACGCTCTAAGGCCCCGTGAATACAAATCATTATCAGCTTCCGCAAGACGAGCAGACAGAGGGATATACGGAGGAGAATCCTGAGTAAGAGGTCGAGAACCCCTTTTCCCTTTAGCTTTCCTAATGGTAACATTAGCGAAACGTATAGAATTGATGGGAATGGTGGAGGGTGAGAGAGGTGAGGATGCAGTGAAAATAGAAAGAGATCGTTTGAGGGCTGGGTCCGAGAAGGAAGGGGAAGAAGTGGGACTAGGGTTAGAGGGATGGGGGGGCGAATGGGAAGGATCCAAAGAAGTGTGAGAATCCCCATGTAAAATGGTAGAAGAGGGACCCGTAGACAAGGGGGATGCATGAGGAGGTGCCAGAGAATTCAAAGGAGAGGACCGGACAGGGAGCGGAGGGAATTCTACCAGTGAGTCAAGAGCCAGTGTGCTATGAGGAAGACAATCAGACGAAAAGACAGTAGTGCCAGATAAACAGGCCGGGTCTGGAAGTAAAGGCCTAGGGGAGGGAGGGGTCGAGGCACAGATTGGAGGAGATAAAGGTACGTCAGCCTTTTTATTAGAAGAGATTAAACTATCCACAGCTTCAAAATAAGACTCTGGAACAATTTCGATCGGGGGAGAGGAATCAAACACCGTACCTGATGGAGAGTGACGTGTAGGACCAGGTGGAGGAGAAGCATATTTGTCCAAGCTGGCATCCGAAAGGTCGCCACCCTCAAATCGATTCGGACAAGAGTGACGAAGGTGACCGACAGAGCGGCAAGAACTGCATCTAAACGGAACATAAAGATAGTCAAGGCGCTGAATCAGGAGCCGCTCCTCACATAAGAGTTCAACCTCTGCAGGCAGGCCCCTTGAAATATCCATCTCGACCAAAATCCTTGCCATACGCTTATCATAAGCTTGCAGAAGATCATCCTCCACAGCAACAATGCGCCCGATGGTATTACCGATACCTTCAAGGATGGTTTTACTCCATAAAGGGAAGGGCAGCTGCGGAAGGAGAACCCAGAGGTGACGCCTGGATACCTTCTCCTTACAAGGGTCGAAATTTGCATGCCATCTCCCAAGTACAATCGAACCTTTACCAACGCGCCACATCTGGTCCAATACCCTAGAGCAATGAGCTGGATCAAGAAAGACGAAGACAATCCACCCTCTGGAGAGGAGACTTATTGTCGGAATATAATTGAACAAAGGCTTCCAATGTTCATTAGCCCAAGAAACCCAGGCGTTCTTGTCCATTTTACAGTATTCCAGCCGTCCAATCAGCGCCCTGGAGCAGAGCGTAGATACCCGGTCGATGTAAATGTCATGTCCCAAGACATAGCGATATTTCTCAGCTGATGCCTTAATACATTTAGACCTGCGCTTCTGTCGAAAGCGCTTCGAAACCCCAGGTTCCGACATAACGGCAGTGACAAAAAATGAGCCCACCAAAGGACTAAAATAATACCAAGCCAAAAGGAGTAAAAAGACAGGGTCATAGAACCCACCCACCGAGGTCCAATACTAAAAACTACACCTCAGCCGGAGTCAAATACCTAGTCAGATGCCACAGGGCAAACACGGGCAAACAGACCAATGGAGAGAGAGAAAGGGGGGCGGGTACAACAGACAGAGAGGAACAGAATGTTCTAAAACCCTGAGTGTTCGGCAGGATAAGAAAAATCCAGAAAGCGACAGCCGAGGAAAAATGTCAACGGCCGACAATGACGAAGACCCCAAATGATGGAATCACTGCCAGAAAATACAAATGAGGTGGAATAAGGTCAACCCAAAACACAACGGAACTGTGCCATCATAGCCATGCAGGGGTGACCAGGAGAACGTCAAAAATCACAAACAGAGCCTCAGCATGCGATACACTTCCCACTTTTTGTACAATGCTTGGTTGGTACTAGTCCCCCGGTGAGGGGGAGGGACTCCAAGCCGAGCTACAGGACTCCAAAACCACCACCCAATAACAGAAACCCCAACAAAACAGGAGAACCCCTCGAGGCTGGTTACCAAGAAGAAAGCAAAAAGCAGGAAAAGCAGTAACAAACAGATCAGCGAGAGACGAAAGTCCAAGGCCGGAAGCAGCGTGAGGGAGGAAAACCCAATAGGGCTCCGGACCAAAACACAGAGAGCTGACAGAAGAGAAGGTAAAATGAAAGTAAAAATACGATCGATGGGTACCCAGTAAGGCAGGTTTTAGAACCAGAGCCATAGCTCAATACGTGCTGCTGGGAAGACGGCCACAAGATGCAGGAGTGATAGCAAACCTGGTCGGAGGCCATCAAAAACTTTTAAGATATTATTCTTCAAAACGAACAAGTTAAGTTCTGTGTTCAAGTTTGGGGCGATTGTGGTTGGATCCATGGTAAACATAGTAAAACATTGTGAATGTAATCTCAATAAAATAAGGATGCGAATAGAAATGAATCACAAATATATGAAGATATTGTATAAGATATCTTACTAATGATTATAAATAATCCAAAGTTATAATATCATATGCAATACACCAGATGAATTAAAGTCCAACTTACGAATAAGAAAACTCCTTTCGTTTTATGATACAAAAGGTTTAAAAGATGAATTACGAACATGGTATTATGAGCTAAGTGTGAGTAATATGTTAATATTAGAATTAGAATATTCAAGTAGACCCAAATGTTTTGCAATGGTAAAAGTTTGCGAAGGTAAGCTAGTGCGATTAATAAATGAATACATTCGTGAAGAGAATGAATTTAGGTATTTTACAAATGGTATTATGAGAGTAGCAGTTTATAACACTGAGATATTTAATGGGTTTTGGGAGTTAAAGGAACATATATTTAACAAAAAAAAATCTAATGTATGTCTATTTAAAGAAAAGATAAATGATCAAATACTTAGAAGAAGTATTTATGTATTATTTAAAGGAGTCAAGGTTATGGGTGACCATAGATACTAAAAGGTCATTTAGTTAAAGTAATAGATATGGATGCTAAATTGATTTATTTATTAGTGTCGAATTAATGCCTTATCTACTTGGAAAATTAAGTGACTTATCTGTTGTAAATGAGTTGACCATATAGACATTGAATATATGTTCATTTTGACGAAGGGAGACTTAGAACTCCCATAGGAACGTGCTAGAATAACTCTTGAAGAGATAAGATGAAACATGCATTCCATTACCAACTTTCACACATGGCAAAGCAAGTAATTGTACTAACTATTAGATTCTGACAGACAGAGCTTGGAACATAAATAGTCTTCACATAGATTGCACAAGAAAAATATAGAGAAGAACAATTGCTATTACATGATGAGTTGAAGAACAATATGAGAAATCTTCCATTACAATAATATTCACATTATGGGTGAATATATAATACAATCATCATGGAATAATTCCAATACCTGAAGAGGCAGTTGAATCTACCAACCTAGACTGACTTAGGAGCTAACTCAATGTGGCAAAATCACCACTAGAGATAACTAGTGCAACTCTAGATCACTAAAATAGTTAATAACCAGTTCACTGAAGAGGGTAGGTGAACAAAGGCTCACAATCAATTAAATAAAGAGGGTAGGTGAACAATTGCACCTATATTCCCTTGAATCATGCAAACTGACGCTAGAGACACTGGAAGTGATCTAACTGGTGGGAATCGGAGCACAACTGGACATGACTGAATACCTACTGGAGTCAATTGTTGGACACTACTGTTGACACTTTGAGTGGGTTCCTAAATTATAGGGATTGATCCTTGGAACACCAAAATGCATGCAGATAGGTGCAATAAGTGGAAGATGTCTAGTAGATGTGTCCCCGATTTACTGGCGAAGTGATGAAGACCTCTTAAGATATGGAAATAAACTTTTAGACTTTATGCGGACACAGAGAGGATTAATAATAATCCTAACACCCACCTTTAATCCTAACTTTGGACAACTTGGGCCCTGGTAACTAAGACCAAAGGTCACCCATTACAATCTAAATGAAAAAAATTATTTATCCATGTAAAATGAGGAAAAAGGCAAAAACCACATGGGGAAATTCCTTCCTAAAAAATGGACATGAGATACAACAAAAATAAACTACTCCAAATCCAAGTAGGTGTGAACTTGATTAGATGTATGGAGGGATATTCTTCTTGGGAAGAAGAGGAATATGCTTAAATTGATCAGGAACATATATAGTTGCATAAGAGATTATGGGACCATGTAGAGAAACTGAGATAATCTGACAAAAGAGAAAAAGTGAGTGCTCATTCAACTTGGTCTTGGAATCGGGTCCAAATGAGTCTTGATGTGCTTGATACTTCGAACCATGTGAAGTACAATCAGCTCCAAATGAGAGGAGCAAGCATCCAAATGAATGCAAGAGGTCTACATATTTTCTAGCACTATGAGGAGATGAGCATGTGATCGAGTAGGAAGGAGGAGGCATGGGACAATGGAGAGCGAATGCTTGATCTCCATAATCTAATATAGCTTCTAAAATATCCAATGATTCACAAAAAATAATATCAGCAAACTCATAAGAAGAAACTAACATTGAATCTCCAGCATAAAATTTGAAAGAGACTTAAGGTGCTTGATTTTTCACACCAAAATTGATGAGATTAGTAACAAGAATAACTTAGAGGCCTTGAAACTGTAACTTTGAACCAAATAATGTGAGATAATATCCAAGAATGAGGAACAAAAATCCCAAGTGTTCCACTGAGATGGCAGATGCATAAATTTCTCCTTCTTCAGCAAAACTCTGAGTATTAGTGCAAGTGACCAAGCAGGAATTCACTGGAAGCAATAGATCTTTGAGGGTGAATGGATCATTCCCAAAATCTGATATTTCTTCCATAACATACAAAATATCACTTCTCTGCACACTAGCAGCATGAGCTTAGAGAGAGGAATCAAAATTCTCTTCATCTCCTTAAGTAGTCACTAGCAAACTTTGCACAAAATTTAAAATAGAAGAATCACCGAAGAATGATTGAGTGGGATGGAATAATAGTTTTTCTTCAACAATGGAGGTTCGAATATCCTCTTCTGTAATACCTGCACAAAACTAGAAAGAAAATTTTTGCTATAGCCTGACTAGGCTATGATACCATATTAGATTCTGACATGCAGATCTTGGGACATAAATAGTCTTCACATAGATTGCACAAGAAAAATATAGAGAAGAATAATTGCTATTACACAATGAGTTGAGGAATAATATGAGAAATATTTCATTACAATAATATTCACATTATGTGTGAATATATAATATAATCATCAAAAAATAATTCAAATACATGAAGAGGCAGTTGAATCTACCAACCTAGACTGACTTAGGAGTTAACTCAGTGTGGGAAATCACAACTAGAGCTAACTAGTGCAACTCCATATCACTAAAATAGGTAATAACCAATTAACTGGACATGGTAGGTGAACAAAGGCTCACAACCAGTTAACTAAAGAGGGTAGGTGAACAAAGGCACCAATATTCCCTTGAATCATGCAAATTGGCGCTAGAGACACTGTAAGTGATCTAACTAATGTGGATCTGAGCACAACTGGACATGAATGAAGACCTACTGGAGTCAACTATTGGACACTACTGGTGACACTCTGAGTGGGTTCCTAAATTATAGGTATTGGTCCCTGGAGCACCAAAATGCATGCAGACATGTGCAGTAAGTGGAAAATGTCTAGTAGATGTGTCCCCCATGCACTGGTGAAGTGATGAAGACCTCCTAAGCTAGGGAAATAAACAAATAGACTTTATGTCGAAAAAGAGAGGATTAATCATAATCCTAACACTAACTATATTGATAATCATCCCATACGTACTCGTGCATGTTTCCTTAACAATAAATCATATGCCACAATGACATTGATAATAGTACATACATACATATGTATGTATGTATGTATGTATGTCCATTGGGTGTAGCTCGGGTGGTTGGGAGATTTGGTTATTGCGCCCCCACCCGGGTTCGAATATCATCGGGGACATTGGCTCCTTGGGAGCCCTTGTATGTAATGAAATATTAGCCTGGTGAGTCGTTTATCGTGATTAATGATGCCCAAGTTATTTTTATTTACTTGCCTAGCGAGTATAAGATATTTTCCCAAGTGGACGTAGCCATGGTGTAAAATTGGGATTCCATGGTGAACCACTTTATATATGTATGTATGTATGTATGTATGTATGTATGTATGAATGAATGTATGTATGTATACTTACTTACGTACTTTGAAAAGTTGGGATATGAGTATGGGAGTGAATATACCACTAGAACTCTTGAAAGCTTTTGAAAAGGTACATGTATTTGGATAGAATATACCATTCCTTGCATTCCTTAAACTAGGTTGGAAGGAAGAAAGAGTATAATTATAAGTTGCAAGTACAAGATACATGATGAATAGTAGGGGATTGATAACTTTTGTTGGAAAATGGGAAGTTATTATAAGAGGGGAATCTAAAATAAATTTACTAGTAAGGCATTACAATTAGATGACAATCTTTGAAGTATGATATCTAAACAAGTGATTGTTGGACATTTCAAGATCACTCGATGTCAAAAATACATAAATATAACTTAGAATAAATGAAGGACATTGATTGGTGAGTGAACAAAAAAAACACGCACCACGAACAAATATAGTATAAATTACAAAGACGTATAGACTGTATGATCACATAAGGATGGGGATTATTTTGACATGAGAGTTCGTATTTAAAGAAAGCTTAAGTATGAAAACATAGAAGGCATGAAGGACTTTGATCCTAGACATGCGGAAATGGAAGTGGACTCCAAATCTGAAGGAATTGTGAACAAAGGATCATTAAAGACTTAAAATTTTATACAAAAAGTGGTCCTACATGTTTTCATTTTGGAAAGCCACTTCTTCCTTGAGAAGGGATGGGTAATACTTTGAATTTATTGCAAATTTTGTTGTTAATTGATAGGTTAAGTTCGTTAACTTCCTTAGTCAACTAATCACAATCGGAGAATCCTATAACATATTCAACAAATGCATGTCAATCAAACCTTTGAGCTTGGAATCTGAATAGATGAATTTGGACCTTATCTTGGCTAAATTTCCTTTGGTTTAAAAAAATAATCTTAAAACGAGGTTCTGATAATGAAAATCAAGGAAGTGAGGAATGACGAGAATTGAAATTTAGTTGGTGGAGTTATATCTTGTCTAGGATTGGAAAATTATTCCCTTACAGGAATTCTTTAAGCTTGGAGCTTGTAAGTCTTGGGATTAAAAATAAGAAATCCGTTTATAAAGGAATAATGATGAAAACAATGCCATAGAATATTGTTCTCTAATGAATTAAGATATGATAAGATTTACTAACAAGTTGAATATCTTACACATAGAAGGAAGATAGATTGCAAGTTTTATAGACTTGCAGGAGGAAAAATTAGAAGGATTGCAAACAAGTATTGTACTAGGAAGGAAATGGTATTCTCTTAGGAAGTGAGTAGCAACAAAGAGTTATTAAGGAGGATTGAAATTTAACCTAAATGAAATTGTGTTCATGTATGTACAAGGCTTAGTTACCATATGGTTGCCTATGAAGGTTTAGGAAATAATCTGATTTGAAATTTAGGTTGAAGTTATGCCTTGAAGGGATAACCCAAATAAATTTATAATCCACTAATAACAACATAGAATTATTTGGCCCGTGGAGGGGGGGGGGCATATGTAATGTCCCCATTTTTGGTAGCACCGTGGTCAGAACACTAACCACTCCATCCCATGGGATTCTAGTATTAAATTAATAATAAGGGAATAATTTGAGGCCAAGTTACCTTAGGAATCAATTAAGTTAGCTAGGGAATAAATTATGGCCATAGTATTAAATTAATTTAGAAGGGATGTAATATTATTTTGAGTACTTAAATTTTATTTAAATAAAATAATGAGTTGGAAGAAGATAAGGTGGGACAAATAAGTTGCCTTGCAAAAGAAGGAAACTGGAAGAAAGCAACACAAATCAAGGTGTCAGTGAAAAGAAGGAAACTGGCAAAAAAAAGGAAAAACAAAAGGTGGCAAAAAAGCAGGAAAGTCATGAAAAGCAAAAAGTTATAAGTTTCCTAATTTCTACACTCAAGAAGGAACCGTAAAAGAAAAAAGCGATCAAATAGCTTTGGGAAAGTTAACAGAGGCTAAAATTAGTCATTGAGGCAGAAATTGATGAGGCTAGTGACTCCAAGGAAAAATCAACTTGCCAAGGAAACATCCACACAACTTGAATTCGAATTTTCCAAGAGGGAAACTCATCCTTGGAGGGAAAATCCAATTTATATATATAAGAAGAGTCTCCCAACACCCTTTCACATATTTTGACAAATTTTGTTTTGCATTAAGAACAATTTTGCTTCTCTGACTTGGGAGATGTGCCCCTACTATTGAGAGGATGATGGCATTAATTCATTATCAATGAGTTGTATTGTATGTTTTTGAATAGTCATCAAGCAAGTTAGAAATCTAATAAGGACAAATATCAAGGCACAATTCAAATCCTCCTATTCTTCTTCTTTCTCTCTATTTTTCTATCATTTTGTGAAGCAGTCAAGCCCAGATGTAATGATGAATAATTTATGACATCCCATATAAATTTAATTTTTGATTATGAACCTTTTGTATCAATTCTAAAATTATTTCAATAAATAAGTTTGCATCTCTACAATTGTCTCCAAGACCCTTCCTAAAATTATTTCAAAAAATAAATTTGCATCTCTACAATTGTCTCCAAAACCCTTCCTATAATTGCATAGAATTTGACTGGTATTCAATAATCATTCAGTAATTGAACGTATACTCATTGAATTAGACTGATTTATGTTCATATATTTATTTAATATCCTAATTAAAATTATACATGTCTCATATTTCAATTTCGATATCCTTTGAGGTCATTTGGAAAGTCCTGAATCAAGACTAGCTTAGTTGTCTTGAAGTAAACCTAGCTAGAATTTGGCTCCCAAAATGTGATAAAATTCCTCTAAACCTTTGGATTCTACCTATACTAACATCAAGGTTCTAGTTTTCTTATGATGGGGTTCCCAAGAGCCTTGGGGTAGACTTGATCCTCGTTGATGTTCGAAACATAAAACGTCCCAGTGCTTTGTGCAAATGAAACATGAGATTGTGCAACTTCCTTGTTAATTTATGACTGAATGTTGATTTAATGAAACTCTGATGTATTTTGTAGACCTTTCATGACCAATTTTTAGATCCATCCCCCGAGTCTTAATGGAAATTGAGAAGAATCCAACACTGTTTCATAAAAACTAGTCAATCCAAGTCCATTTCTAGCACCTAGTCTTTATTTTTCTAATTGGTTCCTTGTGTTAGAGTTGATATCTCCTGAATTCTGAATCAAGGATATTACAGTGGTATCAAATCACTTTCATCTACTCGTGGGTAAAGTAATATCTTATTTGAATAAATATTGCATATCACATCTCAAGCTGCAATCATGAGGCTTGTGCTAGCTTCCGAAGATGAGGATTTCGAATAGTATGAAGAAGAAGAAATCACCTACTTTGATGGAGGATTGCATGTCATGATAGATTTTGAGAAGAATAAGTGTATATTGAACAACCTCTAGGTTTTGAGAAGAAAACACATGTGTGCCTACCAAAGAAACCATTATATGGATTAAAGCAAGCACCCATAGCATGGGATGGAAGAATTGATGACTTCTTGATGAGCCTACGCTTTGCCAAAAGTAAAGTAGATTCCAACATTTACTATAAGGTCAAAAATGAAGGAATCATGATATTACTACTCTATGTAGATGATATACTTTTAACATGAAAAGAGAAACTCATCAGTGAATGTAAGAAGAATCTTGCGACAAAATTGGCATGATGCATTTTTTCTAGGACTTGAAGTATGGCAGTTTCCAGATGAAATTTTCCTAAACCAAGGAAAATATTCAATCGAGATCCTGAAGAGATTTGGGATGTTGGATTGTAAGGAAATGAACACTCTAATGGTTACAACCCTAAAGCTCCTAAATGATGACTCTTCAGAAGGGATAGATGTCACACTATATAAACAAATTATCGTCTAACTGATGTACTTAACAAATACAAGACCAAATATATGTTTTGTTGTGAACACATTAAGTCAGTATATGGTATAAACCAGGCATGTTCACTTAGTTGCATTAAAACATGTGATGAGGTACCTAAAGGGTACATTGGATTATGGACTCACATATATAGTTGATAGTGAGTTTAGATTATGCGGCTACACTGATTCAGATTGCGTTGGAAGTGCTGAAGACAGAAAGAGCACTTCAGGATGTTGTTTTAATTTGGGATCAAGTGTGATCTCATGGCTTAGTAGAAAGAAGACCATTGTTTCGGTCAATACAATGGAGGTTGAATACATTGCATCATGTTCAACTTGTAGTGAAGAATTATGGCTTCGCAAATTGTTGACAGGATTGTTTGATATCGAAATGGATGCAACTGATATTTATTGTGACAACCAGAGTTGCATCAAGTTAACAAAGAACCCAGCTTTCCATGATAAGTCAAAGCGCATAGAGATAAAGTATCATTACATCCGGGATATGGTGCAGAGAAGAGCCATAATGCTCCAGTATGTTCCTACAGAGGAACAAGTTGTAGATGTGTTAACTAAGCCTCTGTCTCGTTGAAGTTTGAATATTTTAGACACAAGCTTGGTGTAGTCCAAAAGGACCTCCCTGGAAAGAGGGAGTGATGATAAGAATTGTTATTGATGATGAGATGGAAAATTAAGTGCCTATAGAATATGTTGTGGTTTGGCATTCACTTTCATATGTTGTGGTCTGGATTTCATTTCCAAAAGTTGTTATCCAACATTCATTTGTGGACGTTGTGGTCTCGCATTCACTTGCAGACTTTGTGGCCTGGCATTCATTAGCGGATGTTGTGGTATGGCATTCACTTGCAGACATTGTGGTTTGAAATTCATTTGTGGACGTTGTGGTCTGGAATTCATTTGTAGACGTTGTGGTCAGGCATTCATTTGCGGACGTTGTGGTCTGGCATTCATTTGCAGACGTTGTGGTTCGGCATTCATTTGTAGATATTGTGGTATGGCATTCATTTGCAGACGTTGTGGTCTGACATTCATTTGCGGACGTTACGGTCTGGAATTCATTTGCAGACGTTGTGGTCCTACATTCATTTGCGGATGTTGTGGTATGGCATTCATTTGTAGACGTTGTGGTATGGAATTCACTTGCATACGTTGTGGTCCTGCATTCATTTGTGGACAATCCAACATCTTTTGATGTTGTGGGTGATTTCGCATTAAGTTATGAATGTTGTGTTTATTACAAGTGATGTGATGTGATGCGACGAGATGTGATGCTCGTAATGATGTGACGAGATGTGATACTCATGATGATGCGATGAGATGGGATGATCATGATGATGTGATGAGATGTGTTGCGACAAGATGTGATGCTCGTGATGATGCGATGAGATGTGATGCTTGTGATGATGCAATGAGATGTGATGTTTGTGATGATGCGACTAGATGTGATGTGATGCTTATGATGATGTGTCAAGATACATTGCTCGTGATGTGATGATCAAGATGTGATGTTCCATAATGGAGATATACCACAGATAATGATAATGATGATATAGTCATGAAAACTTCCTATGACATATAGACTTACCAATCAGTTGTACAAATGTATTGTTGTGTTATAGAATACCCTCCTTGTTAAGAGGGAGTGTTAAAGAACTGTAACTGCATAAGATATTCTATTTTGTTTTATTATTGTTATTACCCATTTTGGAGATGTTGTTCCTCCGATTAGGGATGGTATTGATGTAATTGGTCATGTAAAGTCTTTATGTAAACCCTCCATTGTAAGTCGGGTCAGTAGTACCCACAAAAGTATTATTGAAATGTGTTTTTGAGTCTCCCAAGACAAGTCGTCCCTGGAAGCTAGGAGAAGTCGGTCGTGTTGGGTTATTAGGCTTCTCCATTGATCAGTATAAATAGGGGAGGCGCCTCACTCATTTGGACACACACAGAAATCAAGTAGTTGCGCTAGAGTGAGATGAAACAGTCCATCTAGAGGAGAGGAAGCAGTCTAGTCTTATTCTTTGGGTCTTACACTGTACTTGGGTGAAGTCTATACATAGGAAGTTTTGTTAGGTTTTTCCCCACAAGGGTTTCCCAGGATAAATATTTGTGTTCTCTTTTGTGTTGGTGTGCTTGTTATTTTTTCAGTGATCCTTTGTTATATTTTATTAGAAAACTTAACACAAATGAGTCCCATGTCTTTGTGGGATTTGTGCACTTCCTAAACTTCCTCTTCCCTATATACTTCTTCAAACTAGATTTGTGTATATAGAGAGACACTATATGATACTATTGAGACTTGCATATACTTCTATATATTTCTTCAAACTTGATTTTTACACAGAATTACCAATTCTGACATCTAAGTTCAAGACATCATGTTTTCTATTTGGCATTCATCAACATCCATCTTATTTATTTGGCATCATGCTTATTTCTTGTTTGACATCAATGACAATACCAAAGTCCAGCATTTGGTAGGGATAGGTACCTTTGGATCTACCACAGCATATCTAAAACTGTTATCTACATGGCCAGCTACTGATAGTAGTCGTTTTTTAGGAGGAATTATCTGTTGTCTATCATAATTGATTGATTGTACACTTTATTTTCTAATACCTTTATATACTAACTACAGATCAATTTGAATTAAGATGGGGCCTCTCTAAGTTAGTGCATTTTCTTTTTGAAGTAATGTGAATTCCAATGACGGATATGGAATATACCTAGTGGGTAATCTCCCTGGATTTCCTTACTGTTTGCTTAACTTAATGATCTCTTTGGGAATCTCTACCTTTGATTCTTTCTCAACTAAGGAATGAGATGTTTCTTGTGATTCTATTCTATCCTTCTTGGGATTAGGAGGTTGTTCATCTTGGTCAATTTCCATGTATGTAGTTAATTTTTCTTCCCCTCTCTTTTGACCTGATAGCTTTTCTACTTCAATCTGCCCATCTAAGGCCCTCTAAGATTCTTCTACTACCTCCCATATTTCCTTGTTGGCTATGCTCTCCCACTATATCCTGGGTGGATAGTCATATGTTGAGTTCTTTTTTACCAACCTTTTCTTTGAAATGACCTTATGTGGATCATAAGGTCCTTCTTATGATTTTCCCAACTACTCCAGGAAGGCTTCCATATATTGCAGGGCACTCGAATATTTTACTTGGAAAGGCCCAACTTCTTTATGAATGTGAAAAGCTATGTGTTTCCTAAAACTCCTAAAATGTAGTTTATCATACATAAGTCTTTGTCTGACATATTCCATTGACAAGACTATGATGGTGACGAAGGTAGGAAGCTTATAGGGCTCCCCTTCAAAACCATAGATCCTTATTATTGTGTGGTCTTTGAAGAGGAACCAGTCACCTATGCTAGTATCTGGACTGAATTGCAACAATTCCTTACCCTCCTTGGGCATTCTAGGAAGATCAATTCCATGGATGATCCTATACTCCACTCTCATTACTTTGTTTGTGAATATAATTGGAATTATTATCACATATTTGGAACAAAGGGTTCCATTCGAAGACCAGGATCTCCTCTCCATGATCATTGGTTATCTTCAGGTCTAAATGTTCAAAGTATTTGTAGTTCTGGTGTAGAAATAGGAAAAATATGCATGATGGGTATCTGAACAGTTATAAGGAAGTGAATTATGTTAGTTGTTCAAATATATTTTGGGACAAGAAACAGTGGGTATCCCATTGAGGGATACCCTTGGGTGCATGATTTAGGTGTTCTAGAAAACCTAGCAGAGTTTCATCTACTTCATCATCATTCTCATAACCTAAAATGGTGCACAAAATTGATACAACTCTTATGGAGGCTTCTTTGAAAATCAGAGTTTTGAAAGGATACTTTGATTGTTGGGTAATAATTCTAGGATCTATGAGTTTGTATAGGACTAGGGTTTTCTTAGCTAGGCTCAAGGTTTGATAGGTGAGTTCCATTCTTTTCTCTTCTATAGGTTGCAGGCCCTCTGGGTTTAGAATGCAGAACATCTTTTGTAGACCATCGACTTCAATATGGCACACAACTCAGGAATGGTCAAAAGACATGATAATTTTCTTGCTATGGGAGAAAGAGGATGAAGACCAATTGGTAAACTCTAGGAAATACACCACTTGAGGACACATAGTCTGGGATATGTTTGAATCCCTTGATTTGCATGGGTCATGGAATGAAAATGATAGAATTCGGGCTTCTTTTAAGGTTGCATTTAGGTCAAAATGGGTTACATCAGTATCATGGATATCAGCGTATGATCGTATATACTTTCATTTCCAACATCTTTGGGCTTAGGATTTGGGTTTTCAATTGTTTGAGACATTTTCAAGGTCGAAATTTCTGGTTTGGGGGAATATTTGGTTTTATTGGTTGGGTCAAAGTAAATTTAGGTTTTACACTAGTGAAACTAGAAATTGACGTGGTTACTGATGAATTACTTGAATGTTTGACATGGAGGCCAACTCGAATTTGGATATAAGACTAGATGACTCATGCATACAGGGGTAGGTGGTCGGAGCGCCGGCGCGACGATTGTCGCCGGGCAAAATCGTCGCGTTGGTAGCTTACTCCTTTCCTTTCACTTTATCAACACGTGATGGACGATAGTCATCAGATGTGATCTTACTTTCCGTGGCATGCTCGTCACCCAATCCCAATAACGATTCTGTTATTTTTCGGTGCATTCTTCATCTCCATCATTGATCTATTGATGCACTTTTTAAATCAGCTCACCACCTTCTTTATCTCTTGCTTAATTTCCCAATGCGTTATTCATAATACTTGTTGATATCATAGAGATCTACAGTGCTCGATTGTTGATTATTTAGCACTCTTGTTCACAGCCTTTTGTCACATGCCCCTCCTACTATTCCTCGAAAATCAGCTGCTTAGGTTATCCCCGCACCTTACAGTCGCTTCTAGCTGGATTGAGCACTGCGAAATTATTTGTGTTAACATCGACTCCATGGGGACAGTAGCTTGCTCTGTAAGCTGATAAGAACAACAGACTTGTTCCTTATCCATTTGACCATGAAGTCATTTGTCATGAGATTTATACATATTGAGCAAGTCGCTTAGATTCTCATAATATTTACAAATAGAAAATACTGTAAATGTAAATGTAAGTGTTGTAAAAAATCAAAACAGTAAAGCGGGAAAATGAAATTTCTACTACTCTATTATGTACAAAAAATTTGGAACCTTGATTAAGTACAAAAAAAGCGTTTCAGAAGCCTATTATTTATAACAACTTTATTTTTCACCATCTAGCTCTGCAAGAATAAATGTTTTGTTTCCTTGTAAACAGAAAAAGCGTTTCAGAAGCCTATTATTTATAACAACTTTATTTTTCACCATCTAGCTCAGCAAGAATAAATGTTTTGTTTCCTTGTAAAACTAAGATAAGATATGGACATATCCATAGATTGTTAAATTTTCCATATTTTCCCCTATTTGCTTTCCTTGCATCCCATTTAAGGCCAAATCCCCTAGATGTAAGTCTCTTTCTAGAGCTCTCGTGTCAAAAGTAATCTTTATCCTCATATGATGCTCCTGTAATTTCATGCTGACCTGTTCTCTCTCTTGTTGTAACTCAATTAGCTCATACACCCTTCTCACCATGTCATTTTGTTCCTCAGTCTCATGTTGGTTGAGTTTCAATACTGGTGGTCCCAATTTTATAGGTAAGATTACCTCCTTTCCATATACTATATGGAATGGAGAGGTTCTAGTTGATCTCTTGACACTTATCTATCTGCTCACATAACATATCTGAGATTCACATCCCAAGCTTTCTTATTTTCAGACGAAATTTTTTTAATAATTTTGAGTAAACTTTTGTTGGATGACTCTGCTAGTCCTTTACCTTGTGGGTAATATGTTGTAGAGTTACCTAACTCAATGTTTTATTTTTTACAAAACTCTACATTTTTTACATATTTAAAAGATGGTGCATTGTCTCTTATTATCTTTTTAGGACACTGAAACCTTGATAAGATGTTTTCCTCCAAAAATATCATAATCACTTTTTTATTTGACAATTTGGTGGGAATTACTTCAACCCACTTTGTGACGTAATCAATAGCAGTTAGAATCCATTTGTATTGGCCATGGGAGTTTGTTTTTATTTCTCTAATGAAACCCAAACCCCATTGTTGCAAAAGTATTGATGCAATGATGGGATTCAAAGGAAAAGGCTCCAGCTTATGCTTTCCTATAAACATCCGAGACTCAATACATGTTCTGACAACTTATTTTTGTTTGCAAATATTCTTGGACAATATTATCCTGCTCTTAAAACTTTGTAAGTTGTGGATCTCCAAGCATGTTGACCTCCACAAACTCCTTTGTGAAGCTCTGTGATTATTCCTTCAAGCTCACCTTCTATCACACAGTTTAGTAAGATTCCCTAAGGGTCTTTCCAATATAGATATTCATCTAGGATACATTATTTTACTGCCTATGGCTTGAGGGACCTAGCTTGTGCTTTAGACAAATGTGCTAGGTATTCAAGGTTTATCAAGTAGTAAACAATGTCTTTGTACCATTCAGACTCCTCAAACTTTAGATATACCTTCATTGTATTGTTTTGAGCATCTTTTATCCTTCTCAATTTCTCTTCCTCTGTCAAACATGCAATTAAGTTAACATCTAATTCCTGACAGTTTGACTCAACTAATAGTTTTGTTACACGTTGGCCCTTCACTAGTTTGGTAGGCTTAATTTCTAGGTCATATTCTTGGATCTTGGAAATTCACTTCCCTCTCTGACCTTCACTATCAGTTTAGAAAAAAATCTCCTTTATTGTACTGTGTGGTACATATGCAACTATCTGGGAATGTAAAACATAACACCTCGAGGATTTAGGTGCTTTTACCATGGCATAGGCCTACTTCTCCATTAAATTGTATTTCAACTCAACATCCTCGAGGGCTTTGCTGGAAAAGGCTATGGATTTCTCATGGCCATCTTGGTTCTTTTGTAAAAGCACACCTGCAATAATATGCGTAGATGCAAAAGAAAATATGAGGAATGGTTTGGAATAATCTGGACTGATTAGTACTGGTGTTTCTCCAATAAACTTCTTTGGGGTTTCAAAATATTCCTTTTCCTCCTTGGTCCATTTCAGCTGATTACATGTTTCAAGCATGTTGTTAATGGTTTTAATTAACTCAGCCAAATTTGGAATAAATATCCTCATAAATTTTATTCTGCTCATGAATCGCCATGCTTATTTCTTGTTTCTTGGAATTCCAAGTGATTGTATGGTTGTCACTCTTTCAGGGTCTATTATTACCCCTTATTTTGACACAATATGCCCTAACAACTTACCATCCTGTAAAGCAAAACTAGATTTCTTTGTATTTAAGGAGAGGCCATATTTTTTGCATTTCTTGAAAGTTTTCTTTAAATGAGATAAATACTCTTCATCAATTTTGGAATACATCGTCATATCATCAAGGTAAATAACTATAAATTTATCTATATATCCCACAAAGGCTATATCCATGGCACGTTGGAAAGTAGCTCGTGCATTCATTAGTCCAAATGGCATATTATCATACATAAAAGTTCCCCATTGGGTGGTGAATGTTGTCTTCTCTCTACCTTCTTTATTCATAGCTACTTGATTGTATTCTGAAAAACCATCCATCATGGAAATCTTATTTTCTCCTACAACCTTATGTAGAATTTGATCCATCTTTGACAAGGGATAGTTATCTTTAGGGAGCAATTGTTCAGATTTATGAAGTCAACAGACAACCTTATTTCTCTACTATTTTTTCTAACAAGGACAAGATTAGCTACCTTGGCTAAGTGACAGAACGATGATGGGGTGCGTGGACCAAGTATGGGCGCGCTCCCACAAATGAAGCTCAAACTAACTTGACTCCTTTTATCTTTTGCTAGGGATCAGCGTTTTGAAAAATTAACTTATGTCTAATCTTGCTTGCAAAAACAATATGGTGTTTAATTAAACAAATTAAGAGTTACATTTTCTTTAAAACACTTGATATTTGGAGCTCTTTGTTACAGCCATGTTCCTCACCCTTGCCCAAGAGCTGGCTTGGGCGCCCAGATAGGCAAGGCAAGCGTTCGGTTGGCTTGACTTGGCAAGGAGAAACCTTGGCTAAGTGACGGAACAACGATGGGGTGTGTGGACCAAGTATGGGCGCGCTCCCACAAATGAAGCTCAAACTCATGCAGGTGGCGCTTGGCAAGCCCATGAGCGTGGCACCTCGACAACAAGTTGGCAAGTGGCAAAGGAAGTGTGACTGAGACCGAGCGCTCATGAGAGCGTTGGACGCACCTTGGGATGACGCCCGGAAGAACATGGGCCAAGTGACCTAGGCACACCACACCAGTCGCTAGGACGCGCACTTGGTGGGAGCGCCCAGTTAGTAGGCTGGCGGTTGGACCGAGCACCCACATGGAGCACGCCCAACACCTTGACGCAATGACTACCTTAACACACTTAGCGCACCTTCTGGGGGTTCGGCAAGGAGACGAGTGCCCGCGATGATGCCCCGAACCCCGCCCAACACCTAGCACGTTGGAACAACGGAAAAAACGTAGCGCACGTGCTTGGACGAGATGTAGACAACCGATGGAGTTAGCGCGTTGGCATGCACGCCAAGCAAAGGGGCGCGCCCACTTAGGAAATGCATTCACTCATGCGACACACCCTATAAGAAGACAAGGCAAATAATGGAAGGAAGGCAGATCATCCAAGCTTTGGAAAGTGATTAAGCGAACAGTAATCGAAGACATGAGAGTTAGGGAGGCATCCGAGCTCAGTCGCTAACATAGGCTCAACTCAGAAACGCAGCAAGGTTGCGGAGGAAGTGTCGCTCTGGCAAGCTGGCGCTCCAGACGAGTGCAAGAGTGATAGTCGACAACAACTACAGGGGCTAGCGAAGTTGACAGTTAGAGAGTTGGACCCCCAATTGGGGTCAACTCATCTTATTATGTTTTGTAAATGGAAGTGTGTTTGCTGGTTGGGCGCACACTCGAAGCTTTGTCGGTTTGTGGCAACTCCACTTTTGTAAAAGTTGTTTCTTAATACAAAAGTTAACGGGAAAGCCGGTTTGGAAACCCCACCATTATATTTGTCTCGTGCATATATTTACTTGATGCATGCACTAAAATTTGGCTAAGTAAACAAATGACGGTATAAAACGATAAGTAAACTTCCGCAGGGTTAGGCGTAGTCTGTTAAGACGCTCTAGAGTGACCAAGTCATCGAGAAGCTTCTTGGACAGTGCCGCACACCACGGTTAAAACGCAAAAGCAAAGAGCATTTGATTGTAGTTGTGACAATCTCTTTCTTCAATGCATTGGACATGTGGCATTATATCGTAGGAGCCAACAAAAATATCATTCACACTTAGGGCAACAAACCATATGCAAAAATGATGTATTCTCCAATCTAATGCACCTCTCACAATTTTTTTCTTTATTTATTTTAAGTAATAATTTGTTGGTGTATTAATTAATAATACCATAATGATTATTAATCAACCTCATGATGTTTCTATGCATAAACTCATTAAGATTTAATAGAATCTAATGCACGTGTAACAATTTTTTGTTATTTATTTATTCTAAGTAATAATTTGTTGGTGTATTAATAATAATACCATAATTATTATTAATCAACTTCATGAGCTTTCTATGCATACATGAAACTCATTAAGATTTAATTGAAATAATCTTGAGAATCCAAAAGAAAGACCAAGTACAAATTTGAATGAAAAATTAACATTCATAAAATTTGATGTACCATTCAAAATTTGAAATTGATAGCTTGATCTCATGGCTAAATGTATATTCTTTCAAAACATGGATTGAAATCATCAAAATTGAGCTTTCTACCAAAAATTCTTATTTAATTATTGATAAGGTAAAATTTCATTAAAGTTGTCGAAGCATATTAAACCACCTTAAACACACCAAAGCTTGGAATCACTTCAAATTAATTCAAATAAAGGCTTATAAGTTTTGATTAGCAACCAGGAGGTTTAAAGGTGCAAATGTTAGAGATGCGTCAAACCATCTTAAAATCACCCTCTCAATCAAATAAGATGAAAATGAAAGAAAATGAAAAGCTAAATATTTACAAAATCTACATGGGGAGGGGCCTTTATTTTGCAAAGTCAAGGGGGTTTGTTGGCATCCAACAAGGTGATATAAAAAGGAGGTGTGTAATCGGTGTTTTCTTCCTCCACATCAAGTCCTAATTCAATAGTAAGGCTTTCAACAAACAAATTCAGAGTATCAAACCAAGGATTTGGAGGATGATTTAGCTTTAGGAATTTCTCAATTTGCTTTCAGTACACATGATTTTGAACAAGTTCAGACAGGGGAGTGTGAATTTTAATTTTAGACAACTCATGTTCCAAGTCAAAGGATTCAAAAGACTTTTCTAGCTATTTCATTTTAGGTTCAAATCATTTAGGTTGTGAAATATCAACTTTCTTTTGGACAATAGGAGGTGTAAACTTTACTCCTGAGGAAGATGGGGAATCGACTTTCTTTTGGATAGCAGAAGGATTTTCAACAGGGGTTGGGTTATCAGAAATTTTAACTTCTTTACATTCTTTAGACACTTTCTTAGGGACAAAACTCTGGGGCTGATTTCCAGAGTAATTTCTAGGCCTCAGAAAATATCCCTTTTGGGCTTCTGGTTCATTTTGATATACATCTTCATATAAAGACCTTTCATATTTATCTTGAGTTAGGTGCATCACCTTATTTTCATCATGCACCCAAAGAATTTCTTCAGGAGGCTCAATGTATTATTCATCAGGGGGCACATCTATCACATGATCTATATCATTTGCTCTCACTAGGGGTTGTATAGAAGGATCTTCATTTCTTCTTTCTCTATTTAAGATCTGAGGATTGAAAGGTCTTCTATATTGATTTGAATTCCTTTGTCCCATCCCTTAAGGGTTTATGTTTCCATTGTTTCCATCCACCTCATTCCTGGTTAATTTGTTTGATAATCCTCTTAATATCTTTGACTTTTCCTCGGTCTTTTCATCTTGATTTTCTTTATTTTTATTAGATGTACCAAAGTCATCTTTAGGATTTTTCTTATCAAAATATTTCATATGTTTTAACTTGCTTGAGGCTGTCATGTTGCCTTCCACATCAAGAGCATCATCCTGCATATTTAACAAAGTTGCAAACCTTCTCTCTATCAAGATCATAGCAAAATCAACTTCATAAGCCCCTGCATAAGTAACTTTAGTTGCTGCTTGTGAAAGTTTTATATCATGAGGGGTTTTATGGTAAATCTTGTTAAATATTTTATTAAACTCACTAGAAGCTTCTCCATTCCTCTTCTTTAAAGATGCAAACTATGTGAGGTAATATAAGTGGTCCCTCTTCTGTCCCCGTTGTTTCTTAAATGATTGTTTTAGAGCAGGCCAATAATTTAAAGAATCAACAAGTGAAGCTCCAAACCATTTCCGCATTTAACCTTCTAAGGTTTTGACAAAGAGTTTAATATATACATTATCATCTTCAATAAGAAGGTTATCTGTAAAATCTTACTCCTTAGTTGTGACATCCTTTTCTCCATCATATTTAGGCAAGATATTTGAGTATTTTTCAAGCATGCCATCAACGATTATTAGGCAAATTTAAAGGACCATACATGGATGCAATTCAAGGATTAACAGTAGGGGGTGGGCCTGCATAACCTCTTCCCTCCATATTTAGAGGTTGTAGGACAATTTGCTGAACCGATGGGGTAAATGGAGTTCTCTGAGGCTGTACAAAATATTAAGTAGGGTTGGACATCTTAACTGAGTGTGATGGAGAATTAAATTGTGGTTCAAGATCAGGATTCAAAGGAGTCTCAGGATATTATGAGGCCTTTCTTAATCATTAAAATCTTCAAAATTTTCTTGATTATCTACTGAAGGAGATATCAGAGGTGAATTAAAATTAGGAATACCTCTCCCTTGAGATGTATGCAGATTCCTCTAGTGAATCCTTGAATCTGGAAGGCTTCATAAATATTTTAACCGAGGATTATGTCTTTTATGTATCTTACCAGGATCTAGCTTGATCAATGGAGTCACCAAGTGAAAACTTCAACCAATGTTGTCTGATATGCTTCACCTTGCAGAAAAAACCTTCGCAATATCGTACCTGAGGACAAATCTTCTTCAAATGGGTTCCCTGACAACAATACCTTTTTTCATGTTAGTTCCTAGAGGTGGAATAGGTTGAAATTAGACCATGTCGAGGCATGATAGGGCTCAACTTTTGGAAATATTAGAGCTATATCCTGAGATAAACTTGAATTTGATTCATTCTTTCAATTCTTTGGGTAATTAATGGTTTATGAACAATTTTGCATATGTAATAGTGAATTGTATAGGAAATCCAAAGAGTACATCTAAACAATAAGGAATTGAAAGTGTATTTAACAGATGGAGAGAATATGTAAATTTAAGAAGCACCCACAAGTGAATTTCTTAAATAATGACAAACAATGAACGCACCAAGTTGTAAAAGACAGAATTTAGTAATTCTTTACAGAAAGAAAGGCATTCCTGAGGATATTTATGAAATTTTTAACACAGAAAGACATTCATGGATATAATATTAGCACAAGAATGTAACGACCTTTTTTTAAATTTTTACCAAAATGCCCAATTTTCCAATTTTTTCACAATTTTGGCTCTTGACTAGTTTTAGTGTCTTGGTCTCCAAATCAGCCCAATTGCTTCCAAATATTCAGAGAAGGTGTATGAATGATATCATAACTTAATTATTATGTTCAGGGATGTATTATGGCCATCCAAACACTTCTGCAAGTCTGTACTAAATTTTGAACAAGATAGAGGATTTTATTGGCAATTTTGGGCTCAAATCCCCCCCGAGTAAGTGGTAGAAATGGCTTCCCAAACGTGAAGCAACACACTCGAATTTAAAATTGAAGAAGGGGATGTGTATAAGACATTATCAGAGACTCATATGCATAACCAATCGACCTCCCATGGATGTTATCACTTCTTTCAATCAGATATTTTAAAAAAAACTAATTTTGGACCCTTGGGGAAATGAGGTGTAGTTTGCTCCAATGGTTATGAAATTTGACCCAATGGCCACAAATCCTCAGTTACTGAACATGAAACCCATAATATTCTTTAATGACAGTCCATTCATTCATAAATCATCATTATTTTACACATCCATTTGAATTCATCAAGATTACAAGAGTTTACAACAAGATAGTGGGGAAATGACATTGTTTCTTCATTATTGAGCAATAATACATGATATTTATTGGCATTTCGGCCTGAGATATTTCTGAACTTAAAGAACATATAATTTACATCAGAATAAAAAATACTGGATCAAGAGAAGTTCCCTCAAATAGATGAATAGCTCACCAAGTGCGCCTCACTCCATGGAGCTGAAATATGGTGAGAAAACGTGAGATGGAAGGAAGAACAAGCTGAAATTTGATGTGTCCATGATCTATTGTATCTTGCAACTATAACTAAGACTCCATTTAAGCTCCTTGAAATACCTAAGTGGCCTCTCCCAACACCAACTAGGATGTGAATCTTTCACCCTCGAAATTGGCTAAGGCATGAACTAGTCATCCACTAGCTCTCTCTCTTCACAACAAGAAATTTCACAAATAATCAAAATTCCATTCTCTTGGTTGCTTCCTATATTTTATAAAATTCCTTATACTTTTAAGGTTCCCAATCCATCCACAAACTCAATCCAAGTCGAATTAGGGTGTGTGCTCATGAATTGACATGTGTCCCCTCTTTCCTAGCCTTCCACCTTCCCCAAATTTGAATAGGAGACCATTGAGCTTCTCAAAATCACATGAGAGCTCTATTGGATGGTATATTTCGACCTAGCATGTCATATATGTCATGTGTTAGCCTTCATATCTGACTTGTGTCATAACTGTCATAGAATCTCCATCATTGGTGTTGTAGATGTCATAAATGTAACGGGAATCTAGCCAAGTGTCCATGAGACTCCCATTTGGCTCTTCCTCTCCCCATGTAAGTTACAATTCATCCCAAATTCTACCTATGAATTATATGGACAAGTATATTAACCTTATAATTCATCCAAAAACATTAGGCTTCCCATAGATTTGAGATTGCAAGAGGAGGATGCCATTTAACATAGGAATTATAACTTGAGTGGGCCCCATAGTCTCCAGTGTCTCCATTCTCCATAGCCATTTCATTTTTCACTTGCATTAATTTAATTAACTCCATTAAATAAATGTTTATTCCTTCTAATGTCTAAACACCATTTATTAGCTCCCTTATTAACTTTCCAATGTTTCCACCCAACCTAGGGAACTAGTAGGATTGATGGAATTTTCCTGCTATGCCATTATTTAAAATGGGGACATTACAGTCCTCCTCACCCAATATTGCTTGTCCTCAAGCAATTTCAGATTTGGATGCTGCAAAATATTCTCCTCTTCCCATGTGGCATCTTCACTTAGTAGATCCTTCCACTGCACCAAGTATTCTTTGATTGTTCTGATCCTCAATCTTCTCTCCCTTGTCTTCAAAACCTTTTCTGGAATAAGTGTGAGTTGTCCTTCATCATCCAAAGCAGGGAGTGTATCTTAAATGACAACTTGCTGACCAATAGATTTCTTGAGATAAGAAACATGAAATACATTATAAATTTTACTCCCTTCTGGAAGTTCCAACTCATATGCTACTTCTCCAATCTTCCGGATTACCTTGTAGGGCCCATAGTATCTTGCATTTAGCTTTTCTGCTCCATTCCTTTTCAGAGATGTTTGTTTGTATGGCTGCAACCTCAAATACACTAAATCATCAACCTGAAAGGTCCTTTCCTCTCAATGTTTATCTGCATATTGTTTTTGTTGATTTTGGGCAACCTGCAAATTGTCTTTCAAAAGCTTTAAAATTTCTTGGCTTTATTCCACCCAATATTTAGCTTTTGGAGCTCTACTATCAGCAAATATCATATCAGAAAATGTAAGTGCATCATAACCATATAATGCTTTGAAAGGAGACATCCCTATTGACATGTGAAAGGTGGTGTTGTAGCAAAACTCACCCAAGTGGAGCCATTTTGTCCAAGACTTTTGTTGTTCTCCCACATAGTTTCGGAGGTACCCTTCCAACCATTTATTCACCCTCTTTGTTTGTCCATCAGTTTGGGGATGGTAGCTTGTACTTTTAGTCAACTGAGTGCCCACCAATCTGAAAATTTCTGGCCAAAAAGAACTCATGAATCTACCATCTCTATCACTCACAATGCTCTTGGGGAGCCCATGCAATCTGAAGATTTCTTTGAAAAAAAGGTCAGCCACTTGTACAGAACTAAAAGAGGATGTAACAGAAAAGAAATGAGCAAACTTAGTAAATATATCGACTACCAAATATATGCAATCCTTGCCCAAATATTTGGGCAAACTGGTGATGAAATCCATCGATATACTGTCCCAATTTTGCTCTGGAATGGGAAATGGTTGTAATAAACCAGCTGGGTATGTGAGTTCTGATTTGTTTTGCTAGCATACCTTAAAATCATTCACATACTTCTGAACATATTCCTTCATCCCCTTCCAATAGAACCTTTTCCTTAGTTGCCTATAGGTTTTGAAGATCCTCATATGGCCTGCTAGTGGGGAATCATGTGCTTCTTGCAAAACTTTTTACTTAAGCTCTGAATCTCGAACCAAATAAATTCTGCCCTTATAGTATATCATCCCATTCAAAATTATGTAGTTATCATCTCCCATGAGTCCATCTAATACATCACAAGCAAACTTATCTTTGGCATATTCAACTAGTAGCATGTCTTTCCAATTTTTAGCAATGTCCATGAGAGAAAAAGAAGGTCTTTGAGATAATGCATCTACTATAATGTTATTCTTTCCATTCACACATTCAATATCAAAATCATAATCTTGGATCTTGCTTACCCAGTTTTTTTTCCTTTCATTTAGATCCTTTTGGGTAAGGAAGTGTCTTAGACTATTGTGGTCATTTTTCACCACAAACTTGTTGCCTACCAAGTATTGTTGGAATTTGGCCAAGGCATGCATGATGGCCAACGTCTCTTTGCCATATATGGAGTAAATATTTTCATGAGGCTACAAATTTCTGCTCTCAAAGGCTATAGGGTGTTGGTCTTGCTTTAGGACAACCCCTACCCCTCCACCTGAGGCATCACATTCAACAACAAAAGGCTTAGAAAAATCAGGTAATGTAAGTATGGGACAACTACTCATTACCTCTTTCATTTTTTGGAAGGCCTTTTCAGCCTCTTCATTCCACTTGAAAGAATCCTTCTTAGTCAAATCAGTGAGTGGAGAAGTCAACTTGGAGAACCCTTTCACAAACATCATGTAGTATGTATATATTCCAATGGAGCCTCTTACTTCTGTGATTTTTTTGGTGATGGCCATTCTAAGATAGCCTTGATATTTTCCATGTGCACTTTCACTCCATCTTGCCCAATAATGTGCCCAAGATATATTAGTTCTTTAATCCCAAATTCACATTTAGACATCTCAACATACAAGGACTGTTCTTGCAAAATTTTCAACACAATCTCTAGGTGTTGCTTGTATTGCACTCCAACAATTAAGAGTGCTCTCCAACCCATACCATTAGGAAAGAGAATTCCGGGATCCCATTTTCTTATATGCATTCTTCCAAAAATCATGAGTACATAATATATATCATCAAAGTACATAACAACATAATAAAAAAGTACATCAAGGGGGTGCCTCATCAAAAATCCGTGAAAGTGCTTATACCTCCGAATAAGTAGACCACCATTTTCCAAGTGTATACAAGCTTCAAGTGACCAATCAAATCTGCTCCAATGACATAGGTGAGGATCCCATGTCCTATAATTCTGCTCCAAAAGGATGTGATATGCATCAAAATATTCAGCCATGTATTCTTTCATCCAAGAAGTGAATGAATAATATCCACTAAAATCTGAACCAAATAATGAGAAAGAGAAACAAGGAGACTTCAAATGACTCAAAGTAGTCTCACCCATACATCCATGAATGAGAGGATCATAAATATATAACAAAGTATATGGCTGGCAACAAAAATGTTCTCCAATCATAAATCTATTCACCCTAGTGTTGGATGAAGTTCCTCCAACATCAAATGAACCAAGTTTTGAGCAAGAGAAACCATGAGTCTTCAAGTGACTCAAATGCATATCATGGGTGCATTCTTGTAGATGTGTATCATCATAAAGTAACAAAGGATGCTGCTGCAAATTTGAATAAGAATGTGCTCCAACCATGTCATCATAAAACTTAAATCTAGAAGTAACAAAGGATGATGCTGCAAATTTGAATAAGAATGTGCTCCAACCATGTCATCATAAAACTTAAATCTAGGAGTTCCATACTCCTCACATGGCACCATAAAAAAGAACCCTTTCACCCATATTTCATTGAGACTAATGCTGCAAAACATGGAATTGTAGGATGTAGGAGAATGAACTAACTCATCCAAATGATAAAAAAGTGCAGACGTTTTATCATGGGCAGTATCCATATGGATAGTATCATGCAACTCCTTCAAAAGTGTGAAAACTTTGTCATATATTGGTTCCATTGCAGAGTAATCATGCTCTTCTTTAAAAATTGCATAACCTTCATCAAGAGACAATTCAAGTTCCTCTTCCACCACGTCAAGTGTTTGGATCTGTTCAAGTTCATATTCAGTATTTCAAATACAAACTTCTTCATACTCATATGATGTCTCTTCATATTTTTCAGAGTCACTTGGGAGTGAATTTGAATACTCTTCATGTACTAATTCTTCGACTTCACCTATTTCAGAACTAGGTGGTTCATGGGTCTCCTCCTTTTGCTCCTTCAAGCAAGTTGATGCATTTTCCCCCTTGGTTTTCTTAAAATCAATATATTTTTCCCAAATTTGGATAGCCAACAATTTGAATCCTTTCATAATATTATTAGTCATTTCTTCAAAGATAGGTTCCATAATTTTTATAAGCTCCTCGCCATCATATGAGGTTCCCTTTTCATCCCTAGTCATAGTTTCCTCTTCAACAAAAGCACTTTTGGGTTTCAATATATAATGGTGGTCCCTGAATTATTGTCCTCAAAAATATCAGACCACATCAGGTGCCAATATCATGCTCTGATACCACTTTTAATGACCCTTTTTAAAAATTTTACCAAAATGCCCAATTTTCCAATTTTTTCACAATTTTGGCTCTTGACTAGTTTTAGTGTCTTGGTCTCCAAATCAGCCCAATTGCTTCCAAATATTCAGAGAAGGTGTGTGAATGTTATAATAACTTAATTATTATGTTTAGGGATGTATTATGGCCCTCCAAACACTTCTGCAAGTCTGTACTAAATTATGAACAAGATAGAGGATTTTATTGGCAATTTTGGGCTCAAATCCCCCTCGGGTAAATGGTAGAAACGGCTTCCCAGATGTGCAGAAACCCACTCGAATTATGAAATTTAAGAAGGGGATGTGTAGAATAAATTATCATAGAGTCATATGCATAACCAATCTATATTCCATGGCTCTTATCACTTCTTTCAATCAAATATAATAAAACTAGTTTTGGACCCTTGGGGAAATGAGGTGTAGTTTGCTCCAATGGTTATGCAATTCGACCCAATAGCCACAAATCCTCAGTTAAAGAAAATTAAACCCATAATATGCTTTAATGACAGTCTGTTCATTCATGAATCATCAATATTTTACACATCCATTCGAATTCATCAAGATTACAAGAGTTTACAACAAGGTAGTGGGGAAATGACATGAAATGACATGAGATTGAGCAATAATACATGAGATTTCTTAGCATTTCGACATGATATATTTCTAAAATTAAATAAAAGTGAATTTACATCAGAATACAAAATATTGGAGCAAGAGAAGCTCCCTCAAATAGATGAATAGCTCACCAAGTGCGCCTCACTCCATGGAGCTGAAATATGGTGAGAAAACTTGAGATGAAAGGAAGAACAAGCTGAAATTTGATGTGTGCATGAGTCGTTGTAGCTTGCACCTATAAATAAGACTACCTTTAATATCCTTGAAATGCCTGAGTGGCCTCTCCCAACACCAACTAGGATGGGAATCTTTCACCCTTGAAATTGGATAAGGCATGAACTAATCATCCATTAGCTCTCTCTCTTCACAACAAGAAATTTCACAATTGATCAAAAGGCCATTCTCTTGGTTGCTTCCTGTATTTTATAAAATTTCTTAGCCTTCTAAGGTTCTCAATCCATCCACAAACTCAATCCAATTAGAATTAGGGTGTGTGCTCATGAATTGACATGTGTCCCCTCTTTCCTAGCCTTCCACCTTCCCCAAATTTGAGTAGGATCCCATTGAGCTTCTCAAACTCACATGAGAGCTCTATTTGATGGTATATTTTGACCTAAAATGTCATATATGTAATATTTCAGCCTTCAGATCTGACTTGTGTCATAACTGTCATAGAATCTCCATCATTGGTGTCATAGATGTCATAAATGTAAGGGAAATCTTGCCAGGTGTCCATGAAACTCTCATTTGGCTCTTCCTCTCCCCATGTAAGTTACAATTTATCCCAAATTCAACCTATGAAGTATATGGACAAGTATATTAACCTTCTAATCCATCCAAAAACATTAGGCTTCCCATAGATTTAAAATTGCAAGAGGAGGATGCCATTTAACATAGGAATTCTAGCTTGAGTGGGCCCCATAGTCTCCATGTGTTTCCATTCTCCATAGCCATTTCATTTTTCACTTGCGTTCATTTAATTAAATCCATTAAATAAATAGTTATTCCTTCTAATGTCTAAACACCATTTATTAGCTCCCTTATTAACTTTCCAATGTTTCCACCCAACCTAGGGAACTAGTAGGATTGATAAAAAAAAATTGCTATGCCATTAATTAAAATGGGGACATTACAACTCCATACAATACTATATCAACACAAAAAAAGTTAAATATCATGACAAGGACACGCAAGATTTTGAATCTTTGACATAATCTCCAACATTTTATTAGAATGAGGCATCATCGATACTAAATTGGAATCAAATATGTTGTAACAACCTTTATTAACCATCTCATAAGTCCTCTCATACAAAATGGAACAGTATTACAGTGGACAAACATAAGATGAAATCTTTGTATTACTTTGTATATGATATTTCATGATATGAGATTTCAGCTTTTGGGATATGAGATTTCATGATTACAGGGTTTCGATCCACATAACAAAAGCATCAATTGTTAGTGTTAAGCCATGCTTAGCCCACGGTTTCATGACCAACCATCTATTTCTAGCTCATTTCATTGATGCATCTCATAAGGTGAAGGTATATCCAAGGAAAAAATCAAGGTAATAGTAGAATACCTATTTCAATGATTACGTTTTAAGTGATCTGAGTTTTTGGAGTAGCAATACATAGTCATATCCAGAACCATGCCTTGTTTTCAAAATTAGATTATTAGAAGCTATGTGAATGTATGAAGTGAGATACATACATTCATAGGTTTTGTTAATTGACACAGAGATTTATTGAATATGGTGGTTACCAACTATTTTGAAATGGCTTGGTGCTTTGAGATTCTCATTCGTAGCTGGATATGGGCTTTATGCTTGTTGCAATTGGCTTTTTGGTGCTATATGTTGTCATTAATATTTTATAAGCATGGAAATGATTGAGAGGATCTCTTGAACTACTTTGAAGCAGTCCTACCATACATAACAATTGAAAAATGGCCATTTTTATGAGTAAATAAATTTTATAACAGTATGGAGGATTGATGTGTAGATCAAAACTTGTTTTGTGCCTTGAATAGTCTCATCAAAGCATGAGTACATGATGTATCCTCAGTTTGGGGGAGATGGCTATTTATAACTAAGATGGAAACTCTTCTTTTTCATGAGGACATGTGACATATTCAGTTTGGGGGAGTGGTTTTTGACATTCTTTGTGCATATTGATTTTTACTCATTCATAGCTTGCAAAAGTGCAGAAATTTATTTAAGAATATCTTGCAAACTGTGAGATGGTTTTTCATGAAATTTTGAGGGAAGAAGAATCATGGTAAGAAGAACAAACGTGGCAAGTTTCAGCTCAATACAGTGCATGGTTTTCAAGAAAACAACCATCATCAGCTACAACCAATTTGCATTTTTCTCGAAATCCGTGATGTGGGTTTCTTTAATTTTTGGTGTGGAGATGTATTAGAACAGTAAATACTTGATTGAAAAATTTCTGCCCAACCCAGTTTGTATTTTGTGAAATATTGGTTCAGGAAGTTTAGCTGCAACACATCTTTATTCATGTTTGTCTACAAAAGTGCAAACATTGAAATGAGCATATCTTGCAATTGGTAAATTGGATTCTCATTATTTTTGGACAGGAAGTGCATAATACCAAGATGAACAATAATGGTAAGTTTCATCTGAATCCAATGTACGGTTTTCAAGAAAATGGCCATAATCACCTACAACCAATTTGCATTTTTCTCAAAATCCGTGATGTGGGTATCTCTGGTTTTTGGTGTGTAGGTGCACTGGACTAGTATTCCTGCAAAATTTCAACTAAACTTAGTTCTTCGTTTGGGAGAAAATGACTTTGGAATTTTTCTGCTCAAAAGGTCGTGACTCCGCTAAATTTAGCTCTCTTTGGCTGTAACTCCACCAATTTTAGCGATCTTTGGGCCGCAACTCCGCCAAATTATTCACCAAATTCTTCGCTAAATGAGCTGCAACACCGTACAAATCTTGTCTTTTTCCCGTTTTGCGCCGCTGCAACACCATTAAAACAAATCTTGCCTTATTTCGTTTCACGCAGCTGCAACATTGTAAAAATCTTGCCTTTTTCCCATTTCGCGCAGCTACAACACCGTAAAAATCTTGCATTTTTCCCATTTCACGCAGCTGCGACTCCGTTAAAATTTTGCCCATTCTTTTTCTTTTCGCAACTACAACTCTGCCATATTTATCCTATGTACAGCTGCGACTCCGCTAAAACTTTGCCTATCCTTTTACTTTTCGCAGCTGCAACTCCACTTGCATAGCAAAATAAAAAGCAACAAGTGAATGAGTTCTTCTAGTTGGATGTTGCACAAGTATTGGGTTGCATGAGGACATGCAACAAGTTCAGTTTGAGGGTGATGTTGGGCCATGGATTTGTCCATTTTTCCATCACTTATCGACATATATTTCATCCATTTTCTTCCCATTATCGTCAATTTATCATTCCATTTTCCATCAATTTGTTATAACTACACGTAAAACACCATACTACTTTCATTGATGCTTTAAGTGGTTAATAATGATTTTTTTCCTTTATCTTTGATGAATTGAATACTATTATGCATAATTTTACTAATGATGGTTTGTGGAGTGATTTGTCACGTACAGGAAACTCACAACTAGTTGTTACATCCTTAACAAAAAATACATGCCAAATAAGAACACCTTGATTTGTGTCTCGATTTGTGGGCAGATGGAAAAGAATCTTGAAAATCAGAGACATGGGTTTTGTGCATAATAGCCTCATTTACCTAAAATGAGAGGAAATCACCAAAAAAATCCACCGTTTGCGATATATAGTTGGTTCTTTGAGAAAGAATTTTCTAGATTTACTGTTGCGGCCGGTTCCAAAGTTGTTAGCAGTTACGACCATGTTTCTACTATTACAGATCACAAGTTGGGGATTCGGTTACTCATTCCCCTGAGATAATTTTATGTATAAATATGTAATAAATCTCATTGAGAATGATAGAAAATAAAAAACAATGTTATGCTGTAGGATTTGATCCAGATCTATTGTTATCATTTCATTATGATAATATATGTTGGCAGTTTCTTAATTCTGGAGTTGTAGACTTTCATTGGGAAGATCCAGCTCTGCTCAATGGAGGAAGGGCCCTCTTCCCTGAGCAGATGCTGGTAGCGTTAATTGTGAGTGTGCTATTTTGTAGATTTGTTTATTATTTAGTTCATGCTTTCCTTCATTAGATTTATCATAGTTGTTTTATTATTCAGTTCATACTTTCATTCATTAGATTTATCATAGTGTTCTCCTGTTAATTCATTTTGATATATCGTTGGCCAACACAACACTTATTTTAGATTCATGCAATTAGATCTTGTTTCATAAGAATAGATTTTGTTTGAGGTTTGTTAGATTTATAGTTTGGTTTCATAAATAGGTTTTAGGTTTGGTTTCTTTTCAAGAAGGTGTGATCTAGTCTACGACGAGTTTTGATTTCATACCAATAGATCAATAGTGTCAGGTAGAAATTGTACTTGCATAGATCTTGCATGATATCTTTGAAATAAAAGACTTCCTCGGGTTGACAATTTATGTTTAGCACTTTGCATGTTAAGTTTTAATTAACTGGCATTTAGTGGGCCCAACAATCAATTCCATGGATTATCCTTTAAACCACTCTCATTACTTTGTCTGTGAATTTTGAATGGTTGGAATTATTATCACATCTTAGGAACAAATGGTTATATTCAAATATCGGGAGCTCCTCTCCATGATCATTGGTTATCTTAAATGTTCAAAGTATTTGTAGTTCTGGTGTAGGAATAAGAAAAATAGGCATGATGGGTATCTGAACAATTATGGGGATGTGATTTCTGTTAGTTTTTCAATCATAGATTGGGCTAAGAAACTGCAGGTATCCCATTAAGGGAAACCCTTGGGTGCATGATTTAGGTATGCTAGAAAACCTAGCAGAGTTTTGTCTACTTCATATCATTCTCATAACCTAAAAGGCTGCACAAAATTAAAAGTGATAAAAATCTTCTGGAGGCTTCTTTGAAAATCAAAGTTTTGAAAGGAGGCTTTGATTGTTGGGTAATCAGTCTAGGTTCTATGTGTTTGTATAGGACTAGGGTTTTCTCAACTGGGCTCAGGGTTTCATAGGTGAGTGCCATTCTTTTCTTTTCTATAGGATGCAGGCCATATGGGTTTAGAATGCATAACATCTCTTATAGATCGTCGGCTTAAATATGGCACACAACTTGGGAATGATCATAAGACATGATAATTTTCTTGGTAGGGGAGAAATAGGATGACTCTGGTAAATACACCGCTTAAGGACACACAGTATCAGTGAGGTTTGAATCCCATAATCTGTATGGGTCTTGGTCTCAAAATAATAGAATTCAAGCTTCTTTAATAGTTTCATTTAGGTCGAAATGGGTTACATCAGTGTCATGGATATCGTCCTGATCGTCGTATATACTTTCATTTCCAACAACTTTGGGCTTAGGAATTGGGTTTTCGGTTATCTAAGGCATTTTAACAGTCAAAATCTCTAGTTCAGGGGAAGATTTGGTTGTATTGGCTGGGTTAGGGTAAAATTTAGGTTTTACACTAGTAAACCTGGAAATTGATGTGGAGGCTGATGAATTACCTGAATGTTTGACATGGAGGCTGAGTTAGATTCAGATTCGGGACTGGATGACTTAGGTGTATGGGTGCAGGACGTTCGATTGGCTGGAGCTATGGAATCTAGTGACAATGACTCAAGAACTAATGGTTTGTCCCTTTTAATGGTTTAAAATATTCAAATTGGGACAAATGGTGGGATTTTACTTGGTCGGGACAATTGGCATGGACACTAACACCATGGGGACCACCTGACAGTTGTAATAAGGGGACTTGGTTGACGTAGACAACGACTGGCGACACGAAGGATTTGACTTTTCATAAAAAACCACCATTGTTTCCTAGGGTGGTGACATGCACAAGTGTTAGTGTTTTCGAAAAAGGCCTTGAGGAGGAAGGACCAATAATATTTTGCCACATGTCTAGGGTGTTTTGTGTTACAACACACCCTCATGCCCAATTTTTTTCCTTGCACTTTATATGTGTGTGATGGATGATAATTGTCAGATCTGATCTTACTTTTCATGACAAGCTCGTTGCCCAATCCCACTAACGGTTCCACTTTTTGCTAGAACGTTCTTGATCTCTACCGTCGATCCATTCATACACTTTTTAGATCAGCTCGCCACCTTCTTTATCTCTTGCATACTTTCATGATATGTTATTCATAATAACCGTTGATCTCACATAGATCTACGGTGCTCCATTCTCAAATATTTAACACTCTGTTTCATGGTGTTTCGTCACTTGCCCCTCGACTGATCTCCTACTTTTCGTCAAAGATCAACTACTTAGGTTAGCCTTACACCTTACATCCACTTCTATTTAGCTTGAGCACTGAAAAATTACGTGCTAACATAACCCATTATAGTTATAAGAGCGTGAGGTAAAGGGATGAGAAAGGTGTTGGTCATTTTTATGCTTTCATTTTACTTAACTACTAAATAATGATTACGATTATGTGTGTGTGTGCATTAAAATCCCCAAATAATCACAACACCTTTCTCATCCCTCTGCTTCATGCTCTTCTAACTACAATTGGTATTTTTCTTCTTAATTATTTTCATTTATGTAAATGATGCCTTTATGATCTAGATGGCTACAGGTGGCCACCCACCTATTCCGTTGGCTCAAAATAGTTTTTCATTTTGTCAATTTTCTTGTAATTTTCTACAGTTTTTTCAGGTCCCAAAATTCTAGGGATGTTTTGAGGCCTTACACGATGTTTTTTGGCGATTCGAGGGCCAAATGATATCAAATGACATCCATTTGGCCTTAGTTGAAGGTTGTAAATATCAGATAGACCTTTCCAATGGGATGTCCAGCACCTCGATCAGATATTGTATGCAAAATTTATGACCCTGAGAAGTTGATTGTTCAACTAAACACCTTGGGGACGCAAACTTTATAACAATTCATCTCCTAGGGTTAGGTTTAGGGTTTTCTATCTCTCCAAGGATTTATGATAAAAGGCCCTTCGTCCTCCTTTTGTATTCATCTTATCATGAATGAGCGTAGCCGCCACATCTCTTCTCAGATATACAACTACCACCATTCTAGCTGTTTTTGTTTCACAGTTTGTTATGTTTCATTCATCTAATAGAATATGAGTTTACTGTACCATTGTGTTTATTGCCATATATATGTGTATGATCTATATAAATCTAAGTTTGTCCTATTTCATTCGTCTGATAGAATCTGAGTTTATAGTATCATTGTGTTTATTGCCATATATTTGTGTATGTGAATATATATATGCTTTTTCATTTCATTCCCACATAAATACACATCACTTTATTATAATTATTTCCATTTATGCAAATGATGTCTTTATTATAATTATTTTATTTATTTTTCCAATGCAATTCAATGTTTCCTTTGTAAGAATATTACTATTCTCTCTGCTATGCTAAACCAATGTTATATATTTCAATAGATATATCTACAATAAATCTAGCAAACATTGTTCCTTTTCATATAAGTATAGCATTATCATGTAATGAAAATTAAGCTTAACAACAATGCTTTCTTTGATGTACTATAACATTGTCTTATGTTTGGCTTGATGCAGTAAAAAAGTTTCATTATTATCTACTCCACGAGCATAGATCTATCTTAAATCTCGATCTATTAAGTATAAAGAGGATCATATTTTTTGAGGTCTAAATATTTTTATCATTTCATATGAAGGATTAATAAAGGACATGGAATTAAATGATAAAAAATTTACACCTCAAGAAATTTGGTCCCTCTTACTACTTAGTACTCGATAAAAAGTTTAATATGAATATAATTTGGTTAAATATTTCTACATATGGACATGCATACATGACAGCATTTATGTCATACTAAATTGTGGAGCACCTCAATTTATATGCAATAATATAACAAACTAAATGTAATATCTCATCATCTACTCCATGATATAACAAATTAAATGTAATATCTCAAATCTCATTGTAAATATCGCACAAGTCAATTTTTAAATTCCATGGAAACAAAGAATGGAGTTTTTGAAAAGAACTAACTCCTATTATTGATTAAAGATATTATATTATATGTAAACTAAAGGATAACAAACATATTTAAACTTATATTTAAAGACATGAAAAACATTTAATGGTCGTGAATTTTTTTAAAGAACAAAAATGAACTGTTTAATGAAGAAAAATGAATTGTTTGATGAATAAATATGAACATCAAATTCATTTTTATCAATCAAATTGTTTGTATCACATAACTATCAATTACATGACATAACATTGTCCACAAATCTTTTAGTTGTTGAAAATGGTCTCTAATCTCTAACATCACAATGTATCAACTTTTTTTTTCCAAAGTAAGGTAAAAAATGTTTAAATGGTCACCTCCACCCATCTTTCTTCTTGCACATCATTAAATTGCAATAAAAGCATTTCATTGGTAGGCATTCGAGTGGGTTTTCACTCCTATAAGATGACTTCTTCTCCCTTGAATTTGTACATGTAGAAACTAGACAATTACATACATCCCAATAGGCTCTCTCTCCTATAATATTACTTTTACGTTACTAGCAAATTCCAACATGCTTGAGTCTCCCAAAGTCACCTCAAACAACTTTGAATTACTTGGGACTAATAATCTGGAATCTATTTTCATACAACTTTGAATTACTTGTGACTAATAATCTGGAATCTATTTTCATTGTTTTTTAAGTATGTTTTAACATCTCCTTTTTTAGAATAATACTACTATCTCTTTTCCTCAATACATCTCCATATGTTATCCACCATAGCCTAAACCAAAAGTTATATATTCCAATAATTATCTCTACAATGAATTTTGCAAACATTGTTCTTTTTCATATAACCACAACATTATCGTGTAAAGTAAATCAAATGTAATAATAATATTTTATTTGATTCCATATAACCTCATATTATGTTTGTTTTGATGTAGTAAAAAATTACATTATTAGCTACTCATTAATATATATCCATCTTATATATATAATAAAAAAACCTCATGTTTGTTTTGATGTAGTAAAAAATTATATTATTAGCTACTCAGTAATATATATCCATTTTATATATAATAATAAAAAACTTCAACCGTTTAAATCTCCATCTATGAAGCATAAAAAAGAATCAAATTCTTGAGGTGTAAAACTTGTTATAATTTATTATGAAAAAATAATACAATATATAGAAATAAATGATAAAAAAATTACACTTCAAGAAATTTGATCTCTCTCGATGCTTGCAAGATCCAAGTTTGAGATGGACCTATGTTGATTTAATGTTTTCACAACACTGGACCATGGAGCACCTCACACTCTATGCAATAACACAACAAATTCAATGTAATATCCCACTATTTACTCCATAATATAACAAATTAAATGCAATATATCAAATATCATAGTAAATATTTCACAAGCCAATTCTTAAATCCCCATTGTAACAAGAATGACGGTTTTCAAAAGAACTAAATCTTATTGCCAAGAAGAAAATGTATTGTATTATAGGTAAATTGAAGGGTAACAAATATATTTAAACTTAAATTCAAAGGTATGAAAAACATTTAACGACCATCGTTTTTTTCTAAAAGACCAAGAACTTCTTAATGAATAAAAATGGATTTTTTGATGAAGAAAAATGAACGTTAAATTCATCTTTATCTATCAAATTATTTATATCACACAACCTCTCAATTACACGACATAACATTGCCCACAAATCTTTTAGTTGTTGAAATTATATATAATCTCTAACATCACACGATCTCCACTTTTTTCCCAAGCAAGGTAAAACTTTCTAATCATCACCACCACCTAAATTTTTCCTCGCACATAATTAAATTGCAACAAAAACATGACAACGACAAAAATTCTAGTGGATTTTCACTCCTATAATATTTTTTCTCCTCCCTTGAGTTTTGCCATGTAGAAACTAGACAATTACAAACACCCCAATAGGTTTTCACTTCTATAAGATGACTTCTAGGTTAGTAACAAATTGTTGCATGGTTGAGTCTCTCAAAGTCACCTCAAACATCTTCAAATTACTAGTGAATAATAATATGAAACCATCATCACATAGCCATGCATGGTTAAATTTGAAGCAGGATATGACAATGGTAAAAGAAAAAAACTATCTCAACCCAAGATTTGTATCTTGCAGCTTATTTCAAAAAAATTATGGCCACAAAGAATTTTTCCAACCTTTTGGAGATTCTAGTTCTTCCTCCTCTAATTTTTTTATAGGATGGGACTACCTTCAATGGCTCAACATCATCTAGATTCAAACTCTTAACTAAAAAAATTGAAGTAGTCAACCAGTGGGTCAGGTCTATCCACCTTTCCCGACACTTTCTTAGAGTGTAGGGTCAAGTTAAGGTCTCTCCAACAATGATGTTATCCCTGGCCACCAAATTTTTGGTCTTTTATCAAATCCCATAATGGTTTCTTACTTTAAACATTCATCAATCATTCATTTACTTTAAAGCAGTAAATACACATAAACTCAAATCACTGTACATAGAATTTAAGGTGGAAACCCTTTAAGTAGAAAACCATAAAAAATTTATATTTATAGATTCATGTAGGAATCAACCTACTAATACAAAGTTTGTAGGCACCAACCTATTGGAGACACCAATCCACTCATATGAGAACCAACTCAACAATATGTAGGTACCAACCTATTAGAGACATCAATCTCCTCAATTAAGCACCAACTCAACAATATGTAGGCACCAACCTACTAGAGACACCTATCTCCCAATTGAGCACCAAATTAGCAATATGTAGGCACCAACCTACTAAATAATTAGGTACAAGAATGTTGGCATTATCATCTCAAAGATTACCTCCTAATCAGCTTCAAATATGCTTCATAATTTGCCTCAAATATGCTTCATAATCTACTCCAAATTTGCCTTAGAGCTTGCCTAAGATATGCTCCATACTTTGATTCAAGTCTACCTCATGGATTTCCTTATATATACTCCAAATGTTGCCTCAAGCCTGCTTTATAACCAGCCTAAGATATTCTTTACATCTACTTCATAACCCACCTCAGACTTGCTCCATAATCTATTAGAAGATTATTTCAGGGTCATTCAAAAACCCTTATTTTCAGTGGTTGTATATTCAAAACTACAACAAACTAATTTTTGAAACTTGGACCATAGGTACTTCAACATCCCTCCTTCATCTCTTCCATGTTTCACTATCTGAAATTCCTTATAACTAAAGTTATATGGTGCTCAATTGAGGAGATCAGTGTCTCCAGTAGGTTGGTGCCTACATATTGTTGAGTTGGTGCTCAGTTGAGGAGATTGGTTTCTTTAGTAGGTTGGTACCTACATATTGTTGAGTTGGTTCTCATATGAGTGGATTAGTGTCTACAATAGGTTGGTGCCTACAAACTTTGTAATAGTAGGTTGGTTCCTACATGAATTTATAAATATAAGTTTTTTATGGTTTTTTGCTTAAAGGGTTTCCACCTTAAATTCTATGTACAATTATTTTAGTTTATATGTATTTACTACTTTAAAGTAAATGAATGATTGATGAAGTTCAAAGTAAGAAAAAATATCTTGATCATCTTCATGATACATGGTACAAGTGCATGGTACATGGTTTCCCACCTAGTTGGTTGGGTGTTCAATAGTTGGAAAAGGTTATATTAGTCTTGATAATGGAAAAACAAACACAAAATGTCTTGCTTGTTGAAGGGATGAAACACAATATTCTAAGTGTCATACAAATGTGTGACAAAGGTTACAATCTCACCTTTCATTCTAAATGGTATAAGATACGGAAAGCATGTTCAAGAAGACTAATGGAAAATGTAAAACAACCTCAAGCATTGTATACCTACTTGATGAAGTCAAAGGAGAAAACATATATAAGCCTAGGAGTGATATCCATCTCCTCTCATCACTAAGTGCTTGAGAAAAAGCACAAGCTCATGGGGAGCAACCCTTTGCCATTTATGTCAAAGGGGGAGAATCGCAAATAGGCGAAGAATTGCAAACAAAATAGAGTTGCAAACAGGGGGAGTTGGTACAAGATTGTTGTAGAATTGCATAAGGGTTGCCATCAATGACAAAGGGAGGGATTGTTGGAAATAATGGTGTCATTGATGTCAAAGGAAAGGGGAGACTATAGATGTTTAAGAAAAAAGATGAATATTGTTGAATTTATTGATGTTCCCCCACTTAAAAATATTGGTAATGATGATTCCCAAGTGAAAATATTTATGTACACCCCACTTGTGGAGGCAAGAAAACCAAAGGAATATGAAGAAACTACACAATGGAACCACCTTGTGGGTGTAGGGGGACACCTTGCAATAGTGCGAAGATCATTCCCCTTAACAAAGGTAGAGGTTGATTGGACTTGAAGGCATTCAAGACAAGGTATTTTCCCACCTTGTGAATAAATAAAAGGGTTTGAAGGGGCAAGCACCCTGATGTGAATTCTTTAACATGTAGGTTCTAGAAGAAGAGGGATCCCCTATAAACACCCATATAAGGGTATACATAAGTGGAGCACTTCCTCATTCATTCACTCACTTATCCAAGACATGGATATCTCATAGGACAGGCGCACTTGTGGAAAGTATTGTAGCATTTCAAGAAGTATATGAGCAAAGATTGAATATCATTTCAAAACATGAGAGTTTCAGGTCATCTTAAAGTTTTCACTATAACTTTTTTTCTAGGATATTTCAGGCCTTGAAAGTTGGAGGCAATAAAGGCAAGATATGGAATTATCTATGGTCTAAGTATCAACTAGTGGTTCGCTATATTTTTGGAGATATGACCTTGAGAAGTTAGGGTTTATAAATGATCATAAAATAAACTTCAAACAAGTCAGTGAGTAATTTTCGCTATAGCTTTTGTTCTAGGACATTTCAGACCGTGAAGCTTTGAGGATATGGAGAAGATATATTGAAGTACTTGTGATCTAAGTTTCAGATGTTGGTTCACTATATTTTTGGAGATATGACCTCGAGAAGTTAGGGTTTTAGAATGATCTTGAAATCAACTTCAAACAAGTTAGAATGGAATTTTCACTATAGATTTAGTTATAATGCATTTCAGATAGTGAAACATGGAAGACATGAAGGAGATATGTTGAAGTACATATGGTCCAAGTTTCAAAAATTAGTCCGTTGTAGTTTTGAAGATACAACCACTTGAAATAGGGGGTTTTGAATGACCCTAAAATAATCTTCTAAAAGATTATGGAGCAAGTCTGAGGTGGGTTATGAAGTAGATGTATAGAATATCTTAGGTGGGTTATAAAGCAAGTTTGAGGAAAATTTTGGAGTATATATAAGGAAATCTATGAGATATATTTTAAGCAAATTATGGAGCATATCTAAGGCAAGCACTGGGGCATATTTGGACCAGATTATGGAGCATATTTGAGGTAAATTATGAAGCATATTTGAAGCTGATTAAGATGTAATATTTGAGATGATAATGCCAACATTCGTGTACCTAATTATTCAGTAGGTTGGTGCCTACATATTTCTATTTTGGTGCTCAATTGAGGAGATCGGTGTCTCCAGTAGGTTGGTGCCTACATATTGTTGAGTTGGTGCTCAATTGAGGAGATTGGTGTCTCTAGTAGGTTGGTACCTGTATATTGTTGAGTTGGTTCTCATATGAGTGGATTAGTGTCTCCAATAAGTTGGTGCCTACAAAATTTGTAATAGTGGGTTGGTTCCTATATTTATTTATAAATATAAGTTTTTTATGGCTTTCTGCTTAAAGGGTTTCCACCTTAAATTCTATGTACAGTTATTTGAGTTTATGTCTATTTATTGCTTTAAAGTAAATGAATGATTGATGAATGTTTAAAGTAAGAAAAAGTATCTTGGTCGTCTTCATGATACATGGCACAAGTGCATGGTACATGGTTTCCCACCTAGTTGGTTAGGTGTTCAATAGTTGGAAAAGGTTATATTAGTCTTGATAATGGAAAAACAAACACAAATTGTCTTGCTTGTTGAAGGGATGAAACATAATCTTCTAAGTTCCATACAAATGTGTGATCAAGGTTAAAATCTCACCTTTCATTCTAAATGTCATAAGATAAGGAAAGCATGTTCAGGAAGACTATTGGAAAATGTAAAACAACCTCAAGCAATGTATACCTACTCGATGAAGTCAAAGGAGAAAACATGTATAAACCTAGGAGTGACATCCATCTCCTCTCATCACTAAGTGTTTGAGAAAAAGCACAAGCTCATGGGGAGAAACCCTTTTCCATTAATGTCAAAGGGGGAGAATCGCAGAGAGGGGAAGAATTGAAAACATGGGGAGTTGGTACAAGATTGTTGTAGAATTACATAAGGGTTGCCATAAATGACAAATGGATAGATTGTTGGGAATAATGGTGTCATTGATGTCAAAGGAAATGGGAGGCTATAGATGTTTAAGAAAAAGATGAATATTGTTGAATATATTGATGTGCCCCCAGTTAAAAATACTTGTAATGATGATTCCCAAGTGAAAATATTTATGTACACCCCACTTGTGGAGGCAAGAAAACCAAAAGGAATATGAAGAAACTACATAATGGAACCACCTTGTGGGTGTAGGGGAACACCTTGAAATAGTGTGGAGGAAACCTAATCATGCCCATTAACAAAGGTAGAGGTTGATTGGACTTGAAGGCATTCAAGACAAGATATTTTCTCACCTTGTGAGGAAATAAAAGGGTTTGAAGGGGCAAGCACCCTGATGTGGATTCTTGAACATGTAGGTTCTAGAAGAAGAGAGATCCCCTATAAACATCCATAGAAGGGTATAAACAAGTGGAGCACTTCCTCATTCATTCACTCACTTATCCAAGACGTGGATATCTCATAGGACAGGCGCACGTGTGGAAAGTATTGTAGCATTTCAAGAAGTAGATGAGCAAAGATTGGATATCATTTCAAAACGGGAGAGTTTCAGGTCATATTAGAATTTTCACTATAAGTTTTTTTTCTAGGATGTTTTAGGCCTTGAAAGTTGCAGGCGATAAAGGAAAGATATGGAAGTATATATGTTCTAAGTATCAAAATGTGGTTCGCTATATTTTTGGAGACATGACCTTGAGAAATTAGGGTTTCTAAATGATCATAAAATAAACTTTAAACAAGTAACTAAGTTATTTTTGTTATAGCTTTTGTTCTAGGACATTTTAGACTGTGAAGCTTAGAGGACATGGAGAAGAGATATTGAAGTACTTGTGATCTAAGTTTCAGATGTTGGTTCACTATATTTTTGGAGATATGACCTCGAGAAGGTAGGGTTTTAGAATGATCTTGAAATCAGCTTCAAACATGTTAGTATCAATTTTTCACCTTGAATGAAAGATTCCCATTCTCTCGGAAGTCCATTAAAGGCGATCATTACAAGTTCTGCTTCTTATACCGTGTCACCAATATATTCCAATTTCTTCTTGATTTGGGATACTCTTATGAATTATGATTGCATGGTCTCTGACTTCTGAACCTTCACACTCTTGGTTGATTTCTCAAGGTCATCTTCATATTGACATTTATTCCTTCAAATGGGTTGGACAGTGAATCGAACATTTACTTTAGTGTTCTTCTTGATGATACTTGAGGTATCAAGTGATCTTTGATGGAGTCAGCTATGATCCTTTAAGCCTTGATCACATCCTTCTTGTGCTTGGCCGTTGCTTCACGTTCTTCTATTTCTGCAACTTCCTCCTTTATGACTCCTTCTAGACCATTCTCTTCTAGGATGAGCATGATCCTATACTTCCATGCTCTGAAGTTCTCATCACACTCAATATTTTCATCCATCTTGGTAATTTTTGTCATCTTAAACAAGATGAGAACCCAAAATGGAAATAGAAGAAATAATAATTACTTGGAAAAACTACTTATGGATGAACTCCTTCAGGATGACCTATGGTTTGATGGTATAACCCTAATTTTTCAGCTGAGAACACTTGTAGGGATGAGTGGTAGAAAATATGCACCTCCCCAAGGAGAGCTAGATTATATCTTGCTTTTCCTAAGCTTGGTGGTGGAACCTTGAAAAATATGATTCCCTAGTTCTTCCTAGCAGTAGTGTCGCGCCCAAAAAATGAAAATTCTAGAATCCAATTTTGTTTTCACGGAAATATGCACCCTCATAGGGAAAGTTGAGTGAGCCCTCTTTTCTAGTTGATCTGTCAAGGGAATTATTTGGAATAATAAACCCTAGCTGCACAATGTCTCCTTTTAGGGTGGCTCTGATACCATGTTAATTTTATCTCAATTTCTTAGATGGTATTATTAAACAACTCACAATAATATGATCACTAAAAGAATAACAAGCACAACAACACAAAGAACACATATATTTTCCTCGAGGAAATCACAAGGGAGAAAACCCCGCAAAACTTCCTCAATATAGAACTCAACCAACAAAGTGTAAAACCCCAAGACAACTCCTCCTCTCTCTCCAACGCACTTCTTCTTCTCTCTCTAGTGAGCTTGCTTGAGTGAAGTGTGTACAAAATGAAGGAGCCCCCTCTCTATTTATATTTGACTCTTGACTTGACCTAAAACCTAATTGGGCCGACTTGTCTAGTAAAATACCAAAACAATATTTATTACAATGACTCATGGGTACTATTGACCCAACTTACATCCAAAGGATTACATTGATTCTTTCAATGACTCTTACATGACCAATTACATCGGTGACATATCCTAAAGGAGGAATACAAATAAAATATCTTCTGAAGTTACATTATTTTAACAAATGAAAGCAACAACAAAGGAAATGATGACCAATGACATTCTGATTCTTCTCTTAAGAGTAGCAAGAACGAGTTCAAAATAATTGTTCCTCCAAGAATACCTTTCACACCTCAGTACCAAAATCTCTTCTTTGGCTATTGCTTTTCATGTAATAATTTCGGTCATAAAGCAATAGATTGTAGAGATTATGCAAGAAGTGCTCATGCGAGAAACAAAAATGGAGGTCCTTATAAAACCTCAAAGGATGATTATGTGAACAACAAAACGATAAGTTCTCATGGGTTTGTTGGTAGACACTACAATTCATTTGCTCCCCCACTTGATACCGAATGCTGCAAGTGCAATAATTATGGGAACATAGATCATTATGGTAGAAGCAATATAGTGGGATATTCTAAAAAAAATAGAGAAGAAGATGTTCTTGTCAAACAGAAAGAAGGATATTCTAAGGCTTGGAAGAAAAAAGTAACAAAATACAGAAGAATGTGGACTTGCACTTTGAGCTCAAGACAAAGGGAAACATTGGTATATTGACAATGGATGTTAAAAACACATAACAAAGGATAAGAACAAGTTTCTCACCTTAAAAGAAGAAAAAGGAGGCAGTGTTGCTTTCAGAGGTAACGTGTATGCAATGATAGCTGGTGTTACCACCAAAAAAAATATTCACTGTAGAAAAGCCTCCCAACTGCTATGTGTGTTCGTGAGGGGAAACTATGAGTTTAGAACCCACTATCACCTCGATTCCTAACTCCTCCATTTAGACCCAACTCCTAAAAGGTTAAGGTGGGTAGTACCTACTTACTAATATTGTTAAAGGTTTTAATTAGAAGTTAAAATTTATTAAGGTTTACTCAAGTTCAATTACAAGCAAGAATGCGATGTGCAACCATTTTGAAAGACAAACAAGCCCTTTATAAGTGATCAATACAAGGCTAAAAATGTAACAAATATATCTCACAATTCCAAAGCCTTAACTATTGGGCTTTAAAACAATGAACAATGCTTCTCAATGTAAAGAACAAGATAGACAAAGAACTTGTAATGAAATTCTCCCAAACCTTAGAACATTCAATAAAACAACTTGCTCATTAACATAACTCAACTTGCATGAAATAAATTGTAATCTTGAAAAGTAACTTGCTTTAAGAGAGTAAATAACTTGGACTGTAAATGCTTTGCAAGAAAGAAACAAATGGTTGTTTCATTTTGCAAATGGTCCTGTAAATTTTAAGTTAAATTTTAGTTCTCACTTTAGCTGAGGGGAATTAATGTGTGAAATAATGAAAATACAACCTAACTAGTGTGTCTATCCTTAACACTTATGTCTTTCGATTTGAGAGAGATTGTTGGGTGCTCAACAAAAGAATTCAATATTCCTTTTTGGATCCACAAGTCAATCCCAAATATTTTTCGGTGTTCAACAGGAGGACACTAAGTGCTACAAGGCTCCCAACAACCTCTACCCCTATAGTTCTACGGTTCAACCTTTCTTTTCTCAGTTTCTATTGAGATAAAAGTTGAGTGCCTATTAGTATAGCCAACACAAATATTTTTACTTTCTTATCACCCAGGGTTGTACCAACTGACAAGGGGAGTGAATACGGGGCAAAGATTGGGGCGATGTTTATTTAACTTTGAAATAAATAATAAAAGAACTTTAAAGAAATTTAACAATACTAGCCAACACGATATTGCAAGGATGGCAAAGCCAACTCACTTGCAGGGTGTGGGCAGAAAAGAATAAAGTGAATCAAAACAACAAACTAACACTGGCCTCACAACCCACTTTCTGAATGGAAAGGGTGTGGCAGAAATAAACTTGCAGCAATGAAAACAAATTATTATACCCCTTCTTCTATTTTTATGTAAGGGTGGGGAAGCCCAACTTCATTTGCTAGCAATGGATGGAAATTTTTTTAAGAAAATGAAGATTTAACCTAGCCACACAACTTTCTTCCCAATGAAGAAATGGGGCAAGCAATGAAAGTAAATGAAATACTGAAAATAAAGCTAAGTAATTAAATCTAGTCTCTCTTCACTTGCAATGCAAGGGTTGAAAAGTCCAACCTCCTTTGCATGAAATGGATGACAACTTATAACAAAAATGAAATTTGAAACGAATCGAAAATGGGCCCAAGAGACTCTCTTAGCCCTTACAATAAGAAATAAAATTCTATTGTAGATTTTGGTGAGAAAGAAAGAAGAAAGAAGAAAGAAGAAAGAATAAAGAAATATGAAAACTCATGAAATCTAACAAAAATGACTAGGTCTCGCCAAGGAAAAGAAATTTACTTCTTTGGACTCCAACCACTTGAGCAAATATGGAGCATAGAAGAAAACCACCATGTGAACCAAGACACACTAGCTTTCCTCCAAAGATTTTTATTAAAATGCCCAAATGATTGAAAAGTACAAAAGCTCAAAAAAATGGGAGCACAATGGAAGCAAAAGAGAGCAAGAGCATGAGAGAATGAAAGATTGTAACCAAAATGAGGAGGGTAAGCATCCTTAAATAGGAAAAGAGTGAATGGAGACTCCATTTGCATGTTTTCCACTTGCCACGTGAGTGAGGGAAGGGCCCATGGAGAGCGGGGCACACTTCCTAGAGAGGGAAACTTCAAAGTTAAGAAACATTTGCATGTGAGGGTCCTTTTTGCCTCTAATGTCACCTAAGGAACATAGATTGACTTTAGGAAACAATATTTCCATCCTTTAAGTGACTTTAGGCACTTTCTAAAAAATTGTCATTCTAATGATTGGCCAATTTTCTTGGTTTTTTGGACTAACTTAGGAAAACATGCCCAAAACCTTAACAAAACTAGTCCAAATGACTTCAAACTTGGTTCGAGGGTGTAAGGGTCTCATGCCATTGATTTTCACTACCCATAACCCCATTTATGGGCATTAGGTGCCACATATCCTTTTTCACCTCACAACCTTCTTATGCCGAGGTACATTTTTTAATCACCAAAAATTAAAAAATCCTAGGAAAACTTAATGAAATTCCGCAAGACTCTGGATAATGTCTAGCATGGTAATATACAATCCTTATAGACCTTAATCAATACCATAGATTGATCATTAAAATTCCTTTCACCACTTTGGAGGAATTTTTGAGCGAAAAAACTCAGATAATTAAAATCACTTAAAAGGAATTTTAATTATCCAAGGGAAGAAACACTCTATGAAAGGACTTCCCTAGTAATAAAGTCCTAGGAAACTAAGTTTTACAAAATTTGACCCTCATGCTAACATATCATTACAAAATTTCAGGGAGAAAAGATAAGAGGTGAAAGAGAAAAATTGCCTCGCTTGAAATTTTTTGTCAAGTACATCTTGATCATCTTCATGATACATGGTACAAGTGCATGGTACATGGTTTCCCACCTAGTTGGTTAGGTGTTCAATAGTTGGAAAAGGTTATATTCGTCTTGATAATGGAAAAACAAACACAAAATGTCTTGCTTGTTGAAATGATGAAACATAATCTTCTAAGTGCCAGAAAAATGTGCGATCAAGGTTACAATCTCGCCTTTCATTCTAAATGGTGTAAGATAAGGAAAGCATGTGCAGGAAGACTAATGGAAAATGTAAAACAACCTCAAGCAATGTATACCTACTCGATGAAGTCAAAAAAACATATATAAACCTAGGAGTGATATCCATCTCCTCTCATCACTAAGTGCTTGATAAAAAGCACAAGCTCATGGGGAGCAACCCTTTTCCATTAATGCCAAAGGGTGAGAATCACAGATGTGGAATAATTGCAAACAAAATAGAGTTGCAAACAGGGGGAGTTGGTACAATATTGTTGTATAATTGCATAAGGGGTGCCATCAATGACAAAGGGAGAGATTGTTGGAAATAATGATGTCATTGATGTCAAAGGCAAGGGGAAACTATAGATGTTTAAGAAAAAGATGAATATTGTTGAATATATTGATGTTCCCCCACTTAAAAATACTGGTAATGATGATTCCCAAGTGAAAATATTTATGTACACCCCACTTGTGGAGGCAAGAAAACCAAAGGAATATGAAGAAAGTACATAATGGAACCACCTTGTGGGTGTAGGGGAACACCTTGCAATAGTGCGGAGGAAACCTAATCATGCCCCTTAACAAAGGTAGAGATTGATTGGACTTGAAGGCATTCAAGACAAGGTATTTTCCCACCTTGTGAAGAAATAAAAGGGTTTGAAGGGGCAAGCACACTGATGTGGATTATTGAACATGTAGGTTCTAGAAGAAGAGGGATTCCCCTATAAACACCCATAGAAGGGTATAAATAAGTGGAGCACTTCCTCATTCATTCACTCACTTATCCAAGACATGGATATCTCATAGGACAGGCGCACGTGTGGAAAATATTGTAGCATTTCAAGAAGTATATGAGAAAAGATTGAATGTCATTTGAAAATGGGAGAGTTTCATGTCATCTTAGGATTTTCACTAAAAAAAAAATTTCTAGGATGTTTCAGGCCTTCAAAGTTGGAGGCGATAAAGGAAATATATGGAAGTATCTATGGTCTAAGTATCAAAACGTGGTTTGCTATATTTTTGGAGATATGACATTGAGAAGTTAGGCTTTCTAAATGATCATAAAATAAACTTCAAACAAATTAGTAAGTAATTTTCGCTATAAATTTTGTTCTAGGACATTTCATCCCATGACGCTTGGAGGATATGGAGAAAAGATATTGAAGTACTTGTGATCTAAGTTTCATGTACTGGTTCACTATATTTTTGGAGATATGACCTCGAGAAGTTAGGGTTTTAGAATGATCTTGAAATCAAATTCAAACATGTTAGTATGGAATTTTCACTATAACTTTCGTTATAAGGAATTTCATATAGTGAAACATGGAAGAGATGAAGGAGAGATGTTGAAGTACATATGGTCCAAGTTTCAAAAATTAGTTTTTTGTAGTTTTGAAGATACAACCACTGGAATAATGGTTGTTGAATGACCCTGAAATAATCTTCTAATAGATTATGGAGCAAGTCTAAGATGGGTTATGAAGTATATGTAAAGAATATCTTAGGCGGGTTATAAATCAGGTTTGAGGCAAATTTTGGAGTATATCTAAGGAAATCTATGAGGTGCATTTGAAGCAAATTATGGAGCATCTATGAGGCAAGCTATGAGGCAGATTTGGAGCAGATTATGGAGCATATTTGAGGCAAATTATGAAGAATATTTGAAGCTAATTAGGAGGTAATATTTGAGATGATAATGCCAACATTCTTGTACCTAATTATTCAGTAGGTTGGTGGCTACATAAAGTTGACCAGGTTATGAAATTTATGGGAATAATATGTTCAAGAAGAAGAAAGAATAGGAGCCAGTGAAGAGAAGTTGAATGAAAAAGAAAATCAAGATTTGGAAGCCCATAATGAAGGGAAGAACAGGAGGAAGAGTTAGTATCATCTTCCCAGAAGAACTCAAGGGTCTCAAATAAATAAAAGGGTGAAGAGGGACTTCTCAACTTTTGAATGCTTCACTTGCCAAAAGATGGGACACATCTCCATAAACTGCCCCCTGAAGTAAGAGAAGTTTAAGAAGAGGATTTTAGGGTGTCTAAGGGTTGTTTGAAGGGTCTTTTAGGGTCCTTTGCATGTGCATGAATCTAGGGAAGTAGTTTCATCTCTTTCGGGTGCTCTTTATCTATTTTGTACTTCATTTTCAAGTCTTTAATCTTGTTTTATTGCTTTTCCCCCCACCTCCTTTTTTGGCTTGACCTTGTTGGCCAACGTGCTAGGTAGCCTCTGTTAGCAGGTCTAGACTAAACCTTGGAGATTCTTGACCCTTGTTTGTTTCAGTATTATTGTTTAGTATCTTCATGCCGAAGTGGTTTGCTTGTTTACCTTTTCAATTCTTCCTTCCTAGTGAGGTTATATCCGACTTTAGGACACCCTAGGGTTTGTTAGTGGGGTATAGAATAGAAGTCTATTTGCTTTGCATGCATTAGTTTGTAAATTGTTTTTCTTTTGCATTCATAAAAGAAAAAGTAAAAAGAACATATAGTTGCTTTATATGCATGCAGATTAGGGTTTGGTCTTAAATGCATTACATATCATTGTTCTTGAAAAAATAAAAATAAGTTTTTATTTCATTCCTTTTAACTTTTAGTTTGAAAAAAAAAGAGAAGTAGGAGTTTGATTTTGAATTTCAATTTCTCTTTTATTTAGTCATCTTGTTTCTACTGTTGAGTAAAACACCATTGGTTTCACTTCCGCCACCCTTTGAGTAATCAATAGCCCTTTAAAAAGAACGTTTAATATCTAAAATATATTAGTAACTATTTATTTCTAGGGACGACACACACTAGTCTAGGATAGCGTTTTGGGTTAGGGACATCTTTAACTGCCCAAAACTTTAAACTTAAACATATTTACCTATCTTTCATAAAATCCAACTTCGTAAAGGAAGATACTGGAAAGCTCCTCTAACACAGGAGTAAAGCACGAGGTCGTACGATATTGAGATGTGGAGATACCCCTCCTCTACTCAGTAGAGCATACACTAGAGTTGTTGCATGTTTGGGGACTCACCCAGTACCTTCTCCTAACCCCGTGTGGTACTTGGTATTGCTTGAGTTTCGGTCTTAGCTACCTTACCTATGTGCATTAGCTAGACTGACGAGTGTTCCGACAACCTTTCTTTGTGATTTTGGTATCCTTGGAATCTTGACATTTAGGACTCTACACAGGTGACGGTGGAAGGCTATTTCCACTGTACCTAAGGAAGACGTGGGAGGAAAGCCTGTGCAGTTCTTTGGAATTTTTTTTGGATTCAAACGCTCTCCCCAAAGTGATTGTATTGGGACCCCAAGTAACTATCCTTCTTTCTTCATTGGTTAGTTTTGCTCCCTCACCATCCCAGACTCTCCTTTAGAATGCACCCTTGTGTGCTTGGTCTTGATACTTAGGACTTTTTTCTAGTGGTTTTCTCTTTGTGTTGTTGGTTACCAGTTGACCTTAATCTTTTATTACTTGTTAAAGTCATAAACAATGTCTAATACCCCTGTGGACACTAACCGGGAGACCCCCATGCTAGGGGCTTCTTGTACTCTTCCTCTCACTGGGAATCTTGGTGTTCCTTTAATGGCCACTTTGAATATGCCTAGATTAACACTATGGATACCGATTTGGTTGTTTTCCACTCCAACTCTCCTGAATACTCCTAATGCTTCTCAAGTAAGCACCTTATATCAAGGGCATCAGAACATTGTCTCCCCTTCAACTATTGTAGACTCTTCTCCTCCTTCTACCTCATGCAGTGAAAGTTTTGATACTAGTAACCTACAGTCTAAAAGGAGTAAAAGAAGAAAGAATAGGAAGAAGACTCAAAATCAAGGGGGCACCCATTCAACCTCTGCAGGTCAAGTTGAACCTGACCACCCAGCCTCTAGAAGTCATGCTGGGGGCACCTATCCAACATCTGCAGGTCATGTTTGACCCAAGCACTCAACCTCTACAAGTCAAGTTGATCTTCACCACTCAGCCTCTATATGGCATGCTGGTGGAACCCATCCAGCCTTTGCAAGTAATGTTGGACCCAGTCACTCAGCCTCTGCACTTCATGGTGGGGGCACCCCTCCAACTTCTGCAGGTCATGTTGGACCCCAGAACTCAACCTCTGCAATTCAAGTTGATCCTCACCACCCAACATATGGAATTCATGCTGGGGACACACACTTAACCTATACAAGTCAAGTTGACCTTAATCACCCAGCCTCTGAAGGTCATGCTGGGGGCAAATAACCATCCTCTGCTAGTCATGTTGGACACAACCACTCAACCTTTGGAGGTCATGCTAGGGGAGAGCAGTCAGCCAATGCAAGTCATGCTGACATTGTTGAGAAAACTAACCATTCGAAACATAAGCCAAATTTCCCTTATAGGCTTTGTGAGGGAGACCACCATACCCACCAGTGCCCTGCCATTGCAGAGGTACGAAGAGTATGGTTCCAAGGACATCCCTTTCTTTAATAAACTGAAGTTTCTCAACAACCTATTCAACCTTCGGTTGATCAAGTGGTTGAACTAATGTCATCTTTGGTCAATCCCACTCTTCCTTCGTAGAGTGAACTTTACCAAGTGATTGAACTGATGCAATATTTGGTGAATCCCACTCTTATTTCGAAGAGTGACCTTCATCAAGTGGTTGAATCGAAGTCTTCTTTGATCAATCCCACTCTTCTTTTGGAGAGTGACTCGTTTGCTAGTCATATTTTATTCACTACTAGTTTAGAACCTTCTGGACAAGGGGGCATTGACCTCATTTTGGATGAACCCCCACCAAGATCTCAGGTTGCTTCCTTTGATTGGAACAGCCTAGTTCAGCTGCGCATTCCTTCAGTTGCACCTTTCCAGATAAAGGTCAAATTTGGAAATTACATGATTGCTCGTTGTATTGTTTATGAAGGAGCCTCAGTTAGTATTTTATATGCACGTGCTTAGCGAGGCATGGGATCTCCCAGCCTTATGTTGATTAATAGTCAGTTACTGGATTTTGATAGAAGAACTAGTACAAATTTGGGAATTCTTACTCAAACATCTGTTACTTTGGGTGGGAAGACTGTCTTAGTTGATTTCATGGTGATAGAGGACCCTTGGACTTGAATATGCTCCTCGGGCGTGATTATGTTTACGCTATGCAAGTTGTGGTGTCAACACTCTTTCGTGTGATGTACTCTACTCATAACAAAAACATTGTCACTATCAATCAGTTGGATTTTATTGATCCCATTCCTGATCCAACTAGAGACCAAGTCTTTCCTTTATTAATTCCCAGTGTCTCGATAGACACTACCTCGCCACGGGTGAGCTATGTGGATTCATATCCCTCGTGCCCAATTTCTATTAAGAAGAAGACTCTGTGTTCATGCTTACCTTCTCGAGTTTTTGTCCTAGTAGTTGACTAAGTGATCCATACTATACGGACTGTGGAGCCCACTCTCCACCCTGTTGATCCATTTGAATGTATAGACATGTGTCCTATCTCGAATGATTTACTTATTTCTGATTAAGTCTTTCTAGAGTCTTTGATGCAATATGACCTTCTTATGGATGTTGGTTCAATTGTGACTAAGTATAGCCCTGATTTGCTTAGTAACCCTGATCTTTCCATTGATCGATCTTCTTATGTTGGCATTGTTGAGGCTTTGGACTCTTCCTTTAAACAACAAGCCAGTGATCCTAATGAGTTTGTTTTTTCTTATAGATTTTCAACTCCTGTGATACTGAGTTTGTTCCTGCAGACTCTATCTCCCTTGTTGATTTTTTATTTTCTTTTGAGTTTGATCTTATTGATTAGAAAACCTCAGGCCTTGGCACTATAAAGTCTTCTTCGGTAGATTCTTCCTTGACTACACCTTTTGTGGAAGATAACAAAGTTTCATGTGTTTCTGCCAAAGTGGCCTGCATTGGATCTTTTATTCTGAATATGATCCTAATGTTGTTGTTTCTTGGAGATAAGATTTGTAGTTGGATCCAAAACAGTTTATTGGCCTCGCCTTGTTGTTCAAGATGTAACTACATTTGCATGTACCCTGCTTGCGCTTATGAGACCTATTTCAGCGTCCATGCTTTTAGCTAGTTGTATAAGCCCTCATCTCTGCTCTCACCATCACTTAGCTTTGTACCATTTTTCCAGCACAACTTGAAACCCTTTAACTTGAGGAGATATTCCCCGAGTGTCTTGATCTTGCTCATGTTCCTTACATTCTGCTTTGGTATTTTCCTTGTGCTTGGAACAGTTTCACACTCCTCTGACACTTGTCTTCTCGCATTTAGAGCATTCTTTCTGCTCTCCTTCGAGCTCGTTAAAAGCAATAAGGAGGCCGTGAGTTGACTTTTTTGAACTCGTTAAAACTTTACAGGAAAGATATGGAGTTATCTTCAATCCCTAGTTTGACTCCTTAAATGTGACTAGATCGTGGAGTTCGTTAGTCCCTTCAAACTCGTTAAAGGATGTGAAGGAACATCCACATAGGTATAAGTTTACCCCTTTTTCCGGCCATGTGGAATACTTAGGAAAAAGGAATACTCTATTTTTTTTTGAATCTAGAAGAGTATCTTCAGGTATAGATTTATTTCTTTTTCGAGCCTGGAGAACAAAACTTATGGAAAGGAACCTTTTTGAGTTTAGTTTTCTCTTTTTCGTGCTATGGACCTAAACATGAAAAATACTGCAAGCATTCTTTATGCCATTGTCATGCTCGCTTATACCCTAGTACAAAAGCATCAAGTTTATTGTTGTATGTACCATTCTCGTAAATAAATGGAACTTTTCGAGTGATCTTGCTTTCCTTCACACTCGTTAAAACTAAAGTGCTTCTGCTTTCTTTTGAAGGAGCATCAGTATGGTGATAGTTTACCCCTTTTTGGACCATTTTGACTAACTATGAAAAAAAATACCTTAGATTTACTGGGCTAAGAGAGTTCTCCTTTGGATTGTTTTACACTTTTTTGAGCTTAGGAGACTAAATTTACGAGAAGGAACCCCCCTAGATTCTTCTTTGGAGTTTTTAGACTCTCAAAACTATGAAAACACCATCGAGGATTCACTAATTCATGCTCGTAAATTCCACGAATCAGTTCTTTATAAAGCATTCTTCGGTCTCTTCCTCGAGCTTGCCAACAATGAAGAAGGTCCCAAGCTTGTTTTCTTGGACTCATTAAACCTTTGCAAAAAAGAGGGAAAGGGAAGTTGATTCAAATTTATTTTACATCATGGGAGCAAGTCTTGTCTCCTTGAACAAAGCACTAGTTTTGAGTCTATGAACAGTTGGTTTCTAGTTTTTGACCTTATCCCGATTCAGATTTTTACTCCTCCAGTTGGCTCCTTTTCCAATTATATGGAGAATCTTTCAATGTCTCCTACATTGTAGATTTGCATCATTGGTCCTTTTATGTCAAAATTTGCCTAAGTCACTTTTGTGTCGTGCTCATTGTTCAAGGATAAACCTTTGTCGGTCATTTTGCAGTTGCCTTGACCTTTGTGTCGGCCATTCCCTGGTATCAGTACTTTACATCAAGTCTTCGATGATCCTTTCTGCAAAAAATTTGTACTAGTTCCAGATCCAATTAGTCTTTGATGTACCTCGTGTTGGATTATTAAGGATGCCTTAATGTCTTCCTTCCAATGGGTCTCTTCCTATCAACCTCAACAAATCTTGCTCTAGGAACGAGACTTAGAGTTTATGATAGTACCATGGGGATTGCAGTCATCAGTGGCAATTTCCCTCACTATTAGGTAGCGGGAATACCTTAATGTCTCCTACTTGATGGATTCTTCAAGTGTTTGACTTCAATTCCATTTAATCACACTTGCTAGAATGTACTAGGTACCTTGGGGTCCATTTTCATTAATGGTGGTTTCCCTCACATTTGTTAAAGGTCCCTATCAATAACCGGTAATCAAACAGTTTCCTCCATGTTTGACTTCAGCTCCTTTATTCGCATGGTTAGGATTCATATCTTTGGGCAGTTTGGATTGAAGACCTTGGGCCGACGGTAGCATTGTTATCTTTTCCTAATGCCCAAGTTGCGCAAGACCTTGTCACACTTCATATGACATTTGTTGAGACATAGATCCACCTTGTATTTTTGTGGCTATGATTGATTATTGAGCATGGATCCACCTTGTTCATTTGTGGCCATGACTCCTTTAGATTTGACATGGCGCCTTTTTGCATATTGTGTAACCATGATAGTTACATCAATTATTCACATGTTGGATCTGCCTATATATCTATGGTGATCATTTGTATATGGACATGTATGTCCCGGAGATCAGTTTTTTTTTGCATTTATCTCTCTTTCAGGTACCTTCGTTCGAGCCTATGATATTGAATTCTCCATCTCTTTGACTCCATACTCAGTTGTTTCCTTTTTATAATATATTTCAGCTATCATCTTCCCCTCTAACCTCATACATTAGGGGGAATCTATTGTAGCCTAAAATGACACATCTCTGCCCGTGACCACTTTCCCATGTTTTCGTCACATGTCGACACTTCCATGACGACATTTCTTGAAAGTCATTGAAAAAACACATTGATTGGAGGAGCCATATCTAGATTTATGTAACTCTGTTTGACCTCTTCTCTAGACCATTGGAAAGGTAACTGAGTAAGGAAAAACTTTCGAAAAGAGACCAAAACCCTGGAAATGCAAGGAAGTACCCTAAAAATGATAACTTTAGATCCATTATCGACATTGTTTAAGAAAACCCACGACTTTGCCTTGACATTCGCAACTATGCTTCATTGAACCCACAATTTTCTCTTGTATTGGTAAAAAATATGAAAATTATCGAATTACGGGTGGTTTGGGTGGTTTTGGAACTGATTTTGCAGTTATAATTGTTCCCTATTCGACCCTAACTCTTAGAAAAGTATATAAGAGAGGGAGCGAGGTCCATGAAGGGGACTTGTCATTTGCATTGTTATGCTGGAGAAATTTGGACTCTCATTCCCCCTACCTTTTCCCTAGATTCGATATTCTTATGTTGTAGAGCTTGGAGGTTGAGATCCTTGGAGAAGAGAAGTAGGAGATCTAGATCAAGGTTTCGCGAGGTTCCTAGCATGATGAGAAGGTAAACTTTATACTTATTCTGTGGTCAATAAAGATCTGATGCTCTTTTCTTTCCAAATCAATGTACAATTGTTGTTGAATCTCTGTTTATGACTCTATTATGATGCTTATCAGATTAGGGTTTCATGTTTCATTGAACATAATCTCCTTTCATATAGTTAATTTGGTTTGAGCAAGGTATAACTTGTTTTGCAGGTCTCTTGGAGCAAGAGGAGTAGGAGGAGGGCTAAGGGAAATCTTGGATCATCCTTCAGTGAATTAGGTACAAGTATTTCTTACCTTTGAACTTTGTTTATGTTTACTTGCAAAACATTGTACATTAGTCTCTTAACGCTAGTATGTTGGTGGCCTCTAAACCCCCAACCATAGGAACACTTTCCTCTACAGCAAAGCCCATGCAGTTGAAGATGATGGTCAAGAAGATGAGAAGGGGACTAAAGAAGATGAAGATTCCTATGAATAATATGTTTTGATTTCATCCCTCATAGGTTCAGTTTCACATGGAAGTGATACTTGGCTAGTAGATAGTGGTGCCTATAAGCATATGACAAGTTACAAGGATTCTCTCTCATGTCTTGTATAGAAGGACTCCCCACACAAAGTTAAGTTTGGAGATGATTACCAATTACCCATCAAAGGAGTGGGAGAAGCCTCTTATAAGCTAGACTCATGAAAGTCCATGAAGATGAAGGATGTTCTATATGTCCCAGGATTAAAGAAGAATCTCCTTTCTATCTCAGCTTTATATAAGAAAGGTTTCAGAGTTGCTTGTGTAGATTATGAAGTCCTTATGTGGCCAAAATGTAAAACTATAGATGATGCAGTAGTGATTGGATTTGAAGCAGGAGGACTATACAATTTAAAGGGACATGTAGATTCAACCTTAATGTCCAGTACCATAAGCCCATGTGATTTATGGCACATAAGACTTGCTCACATACATTACAAAGCATTGCCAATTTTGATCAAGGTAGTGACGGGTTTACCAAATATGTGGTAGATCATCCAGTGAGTGTGCAAAGGATGTGCACAAGGAAAGAACATGAAGAAACCTTTTCCAAACAATGATAGTAAAGCAAAAAGGGATCTTAGACATTGTCCACTCAGATGTGTGCGGACCAATCCAATCTACTTCACTAAGCAGGTATGCTTACTATGCTTTTTTTTATTGATGATTACTCCCACAAGACTTGGATCTATTTCTTGAAGAAGAAAAATGAAGTAATTGAAAAGTTCAAAGAGTTTAACGCTCTTGTACAAAACCTCTTTGAAAAGAAGATCAATACCTTAAGATCAGATAATGGATATGAGTTCACATCAGGTGAATTCAATGATTATTGCGCAGAAGTTGGGATTAAGAGGGAGCTCACCATCCCCAATAATCCTCAATGGAATGGTGTGGTTGAAAGGAAGAATAAATATATCATGTACACAATAAAATCCATGATCCATGATCAATATCTCCCTATGTACTTGTGGGAAGAAGCGGCTAAAACAACGGTCTATGTACATAATAGAATCTCTCACAGTGCTCTTGGAAATAAGACTCCAAAAGAGATGTTTACCGGATAAAAGCCTAAAGTTAGTCACCTGAAGATATTTGGTTGTGTGGTATACATACACATTCCCAAGGAGAAGAGATCAAAGTTGGACCCTTCAGGAAACAAGGGAATGTTTGTAGTATATATTGAGCAATCAAAGGCTTACCGAATCTATATCCCAGGATACCATCAAATTAAACTCAGCAAAGATGTTACATTTGCCGAGGATACAACTTTCATAAATTCAAGGAAAAATCTAGAAGATGAGGAGGAGCATGAAGCTCCTAGAATTGCAGAAATCTCCAAACTAGTCATAATTGATGAAGAACAAATGCCTGAGGATCATGACATGACAGAACCTCATAGACCTGAGGAGTTACCTAGTGATACGATCTCATGCAAAAGAATGCATGCTTGGGCACGTGAAATAATTGAATATGCACAAAGATACAGTGCTCCAGAAGGAACCACCATAGAAAGTAAGAAGCCAAAGCCATACTCCAATTATGTGGCTTTGATGTGTAATCTTGTTAACGAAGAACCTACATGCTTTGAAGAAGCATAAAAGCATAAGGAATGGGTGGATGCCATGGTCGAAGAATACCATTCCATTATGAAGAATGATGTATGGGAAGTAGTACCAAGACCTAAGGAGAAGCCAATAGTATCCTTGAAATGGATCTACAAAACGAAGCATTCAATAGATGGCAGTATAGAAAAGTACAAGGCAATATCCATAGCTAGCAAATTCTCTCAGAAGGAAGGAATCGACTATGAGGATACCTTTGCACCAGTTGCAAGATACGCCTCAATCATAACCATACTTTCCTTGGAATCCAAGACGAATTGGAAGTTACATCAGAGGGATGCAAAGACAACCTTCCTAAATGGTGTGATAGAAGAAGAAGTATGCATTGAGCAACCGTAAGGCTTTGAGACAGATGACCAAAAGACTCATGTATGCATAATAAAGAAGGCGTTGTATGGGTTGAAGCAAGCATCCAGAGCATGGTTTGGAAGAATTGATGACTTCCTGATGAGTTTGTGATTTACCAAGAGTAAAGCAGATTCCAACCTTTACTATAAGGTTGAGGATGGCAGGGTCATGATATCACTACTATATGTGGATGATTTTTTGTTACAGGTGAGGATAAGGCCATCAAAGAATGCAAGAAGAAGCTAGTTACAGAATTTGAGATGAAAGACCTTGGTATGATGCACTATTTTTTAGGTCTTGAAGTATGGCAGTATCCAAATGAGATTTTCCTGAACCAAGGAAAATATGCAATTGAGATCCTAAAGAGATTTGGGATGTTGGATTGTAAGGCCATGTCTACTTCGATGACAACAAACTTGAAGCTTTTGAATGATGATTCTTCGAAGATAGTAGGTGTTACCTTATACAGACAAATTATTGGTTCACTGATGTATTTGACCAATACGAGACCAGATATATTTTTTGTTGTAAACACCTTGAGTTAGTATACGGTGGACCCCAGACATGTTCACCTAGTGGCAACAAAACATGTGATGAGATATATATGCATCAGATGGGGAGATCATATTACACGGATTTGCATACTAAGATTGGGCAGGAAGTGCTAAAGATAGAAAGAGCACTTCAACATGTTCTTTTAGTTTGGGATTAGACATGATCTCATTGTTCGGTAGAAAGCAGTCTAGTGTTGTGCTCAGTATGGCGGAGGCTGAATACATGGAATCATGTTCATCCTATAGTGAAGCAGTGTGGATTTGCAATATGTTGGTATGATTATTTGATGCAGAGATAGATGCGGCTAATATCTTATGTGATAATCGGAGTTGTATTAAGATGACAGAAAACCAGATGTTTCATGATAAGTTGAAACATATCGAAATTATATATAACTACATATGGGATATGGTGCATAAGGGAGCTATAAAGCTCAAGTATGTGCCTACAAAGGAACAAGTAGCTGATGTATTGAATAAACCTTTATCTTGTGTAAATTTTGAACACTTTTGAGACAAGCTTGGTGTAGTCCGAAAGGACCTCCCTCGAAAGAGGGAGTGATGATGACGTGGTAGGTTTCATGTTGCAGTAGTGTGGTAGCTCAGTCTAGGTAGGGTATGTATGGACATGCTTGTTTGTCCTAAGAGGGTTAGTAAGCTAGACAAGGCTTGTTTGATCCTAGGGGGATTAGCATTTTTGGTTGGGCTTGTTTTGACCGAAAGGGTTAGTAATCCATATAAGGCTTGTTTGGTCCCCAAGTAGATCCATTTTTCTAGATAGGATTTTTTGGCCCAAAAGGGTTAGCAAGTCATACAAATTCTTGACGGATCTATCAGAGAACCCATTGTGATGTTGCTTTAGATGTCCTAAGGGAATGATGATGTGGTTCCAACACCTTGTGTCGATGCCAACATTTCTATGCTAATGATGGTGATGTTGTTCCAACATTTCTATGCTAATGATGATGATGTTGTTCCAACATTTCTATGTTAATGATGATGATGTTGTCTCATAATTCTATGTTGCTGAAGATGATGTTCCAACATCTCTATGTTGATGATGCAAATGATGATTTAGCATTTATTTGTTGATGATGTTGCTTTAGCACGAAAATGCTAATGATGTTGTTGTTGTTCCAGTATCTACATATTGATGTTACAAATGACGATGATGTACCAATATTCACATACTTATGTTGCAGCTGATGATGTTCCAATATTCACATACTAATGTTACAGATGATGATGTTCCTGTATCCACATACTGATGATGTTCCAGATAATGATGATGTCCCAGTACTCACATACTGATGACGACGACGATGTCCCAGTATCCACATACTGATGATGTTGATGTTGATGACGATCCATCAATTCCATGATGACGATGATGATGTAGTTATAGATTGATGATAAAGATATATGATGTTGTTCCAAAACTTCCTATGACATATAGAGACTCATTGGTCAGTTGTACAATTGTTGTTGATGATGATGATGTCTGTAGAATACCTTCCTAGTTAAGAGGGAGTATTAAAATAATGTAACTTTGGAATATATTCTATTTGTATTCCTCCTTCAGGAGATGTCACTAATGTAATTGGTCATGTAAGAGTCATTGAAAGAATCAATGTAAACCTCTGAATGTAAGTCAGGTCAATAGTACCCATGAGTCATTATAATAAATATTATTTTGGTATTTTACTAGACAAGTCGGCCCTGTCAGTTAGACAAGTTGGGCCAGTTAGGTTTAAGGTCGAGTCAAGAGTCAAATATAAATAGAGAGGCGTCTCCTTTTTTTACACGCTTCACTTAAGCAAGCTCACTAGAGAGAGAAAAATAAGTGCAATAGAAAGAGAGAATGAGTTGTCTTGGGGTTTTACACTGTATTGGTTGAGTTCTATATTGAGGAATTTTTGCGGGGTTTTCTCCCTTTTGGTTTCCCCAAGGAAAATCTTTGTGTCCTTTGCGTTTTTGTGCTTGTTGTTCTTTCAATGATCCTAATATTGTGAATTGTTTAAGAATACCGTATAAGCAATTGATAAAAGCTTAACATCATTTTTTATGGAGCCTCTAAGAGCATTGGCATATCTTTTAGACTTTTCTTCATTTTTCTTGTTTGCATCTTCTTTTAGGGGTCTTCTGATTCTCATCATAGCTAATATCTGTTTTGATTAATGGTGACCTTTCATAATTAAGAATATCATTCAATGTTTTGATACTCTTAAAGCTTTTGTGTAATTAAGCATTTGACTTTTCCAATTCCTTTAATGAGGCAACTTTAGGATCTAGCTTCTCACATATTTCTTCCTTTTCCTTTAGCTGACTTCTCACTACTTCTATCCCTTTTTCCTCTTCTAGTTGAGTCTTAAGGTTAATAATTGTCTTCTTTGTTTCATCAAGATCACAATCCTTCCTTTCATAAATCCGTAATAGCTCCTTCTGCTTTATATTCTCTTTCCTTAGTCTATCAATTTATTCTAAGGAACTAGTGAGTTTTGCTTCAAGATCCATAGCAATATCTTATTTTTCTAAATTTGACTTTGTATCCATATCCATGAAGAGAGGTTCTTCTTATTCTTCTTAATCTAACTTTTATGTTTGGTTATCTTCATTTTTTTCATCAATAGAATTTGCTATGAAAATAACTTCTTCTTTTCCAATGTCAGAATTATAGCCATCACTTTCTTCATAAGAGATACTATCCTCTTTAGAGTAAATACTTTTCTTCTTGGCATGTTTTCCTCCTTTGTGCCTACAAGGTTTGTTTCCTTTTTTTATTGTTATTCTCTTCTTCATCATCACTATATTCCCTTTCTGCATATGTACACTTAGCAACAATATTTCATGTTTTACCACAATTAAAACTTTTAAAGGGTAGATTACCTTTGAATTTGCTTGATCTTGTTTTTAGCTTTATCACAAATTGTGCTTCCTTTGTATTAGATTCGTACCTGGAAACATCACATGATTTATGTCCTTTTGTCTTCTTTGATGCTTTGAAAGTTGCTTCCTTGTGTTGGCTTTTCTTTTTATGTCCTCACCTCATAGGCTATAAGGATCCCATGTAATTCATTCATTGTTAGCCCAATAAGATCATTCATTTATTCAATGGAAGAGATTTTGGCATTAAATATTGAGGGGAGTGACCTTAGCACCTTTTGTACAATCATCGGTTCTTCAACTTTTTCACCAAGTTTTCTGATGGTGTTGATAATTTCATCTACACAAAAGAGAAATGATGCAACATTTTTCTTCTTCTTTCATTTTCAAACCTTTGAACTATCCTCTATGACTTTGTATCTTTTCGTCCTTAACCTTGTCATCACCTTCATAGATATGTTTAAGCTTGTCCCATATTTATTGTATCGATTCACAATATATCACTTAGACAAACTAATATTATGATAGACTACATAAAATGACATTTAGAGTTGTTGCATTATTTTCACTAAGCTTATGTCCAACCACATTTTTTGGTGGTGTTGTTGGATATGTATAACCAATCACCATTGATTTCCAAATATCAAACACAAGATCCATTGGATATATTTGCATCTTTATGCTCTAGAATGCATAATTTGTTCCATCAAACAGCATGGCCCTGTATGTAGAGAAACCTTCCTAGTAAGCCATATGTGCTTGAGATTTTCATTCCAATGGTTAAATTGTTTCCAAAGAAACTGCTCTGATACCAATTGTTGAACTGATGCATATATCGAGAGGGGGAGGGGTGAATCATGATAAGATATTTTTTCTTACGTTAAACATTCATTAATCATTCATTTACTTTGAAACAATGAATATGCATAAACTCAATCACATTACACAAAATTTGACATGGAAACCATCTTGAGAGAAAACCACAAAATCTTATCTTTATAAATTCATGTAGGCACCAACATACTAGAGATACCAATCCCCTCAAATAAGCATTGACTCAACAATATGTAGGCACCAACCTACTAGAGACACCAATCTCCTCAGCTGAGCACCAACTCAACAATATGTAGGCACCAACCTATTAGAGACACAAATCTCCTCAACTGAGCACCAACTCAATAATATATAGGGACCAACCTACTAGAGGCACCGATTTCCTTAACTAAGCACCAACTCAACAATATATAGGGACCAACCTACTAGAGACACCAATTTCCTCAACTTAGCACCATCTCAACAATATGTAGGAACCTACCTATTGGAGACACCAATCTCCTCAATTGAGCACCAACTCAACAAGCGGTAGAAACCAACCTTCTGAAGAATCAGATACAAGAATTATGAGATAATTACCTAAAAAATTACCTTTTAATTAGATTCAAATCTGCTTCATAACCTGACTCAAATTTGCTCCATAATCTACTTCAAATCTGCCTTAGAGATTGCCTCAGATATGCTCTATAATATGCTTCAGATATTGCCTAAGATCTACTCCACAATCTGCTTCAAATCTGCTTCATAACCTACCTTAGATTTGCTTCACATTTTCTTCATAACCTGCCTCAGACTTGCTCCATAATATATTTGAAGACGGTTTCAGGATCATTTCGAAATCCTTATTTCTAGAGGACATATCTTCAAAACTATATAAAATTAGTACCTAAAACTTGAACCACAGGTACTTCAAGGCTCTCTTTCATCTCCTCCAAGTTTCACTGTTTGAAATGTCTTATAACACAAGTTATAGTGAAAATTCTATACTAACCTATTTGAACCTGATTTTAGGATCATTTAGAAACCCTAACTTCCTGAGGTCATATCTCCGAAAATATAGCGAAGCAACATCTAAAAATTAGATCATAGTTTCTCCAAGATCTCGCCTCTCTCTCCTCCAAGTTTCGCGGTCTGAAATTTCCTATAACACAATTTATAGCAAAAATTCCATACTGACCTGTTTGAAGCTGATTTTAATGTCATTCAAAAACTCTACCTTCCCGAGGTCATATCTTCGAAAATATAGTGGACCGACACCTGAAACTTGGATCATAGGCACTTCAAGATCTGACTTCCATCTCTTCCTAGTTTTATTGTCTCAAATGTCCTAAGACAAAAGTTATAGCGGAAATACCAATATGACCTAAAACTTTTTTTTCGAATGATATTAAATATTTTGCTCATCCACCTCTTCAAATGCTATGATACTTTCCACAAGTGCACCTTTCCTATGGTGTCTCCATGTCTTGGATCAGTGAGTGAATGAATGAGGAAGCGCTCCACTTAATTATACCCTTATAGGGTGCTTCTAGGGCCTACACATTCAAGAAGCCAAATGGGGGTGCTTGCCTCGTCAAACCCTTTTCTTCCTTCACAAGGTGGGCACATACCTTGTCTTCATTGCCTTCAAGAACGATAAACCTGTCCCTTTTCCAAGGGGCATGGTTAGGTTTTCTCCTCACAATTGCAAGGTGTTCTCTTGCACCCACAAGCTAGTTCCATTGTTTAATTTCTTCACATTCCTTTGGTTTTCTTACATCCACAAGTGGGTAAGTGGGGCATAGATAAGTATCTTCACTTGGACATCATCATTACCTGTATTTGAAGTGAGGGCACATTAATATCTTCAACAATCTCCATCTTCTGCTTGGACATTTGTAGTCTCCCCTTGCCTTAGACATAAATGACAACAATATTCCAAACACTTCTTAATGAAGAAAAATGATTTTTTCCATGAATAAAAACGAACATCAAATTCATCTTTATCTATCAAATTGTTTCTATCAAATAACCTCTCAATTACATGACATAACATTGCCCACAAATCTTTTTTGTCTTTGGAAATTATCTCTAATCTCTAACATCACATTGTCTCCACTTTTTTTTTCCAAAAAACTTGCTTAACTTCTTTGTCCTCATAGATTAAAAAATAAAAATTGTAATAAAAACATGATAGTTACAGAGATTCCAATGAGTTTTCACTTTTATAAAATGATTTCTTCTCCCTTGAACTTTTACAGGTAGAAGCCATACCATTATAAACATCCCAATAAACATTAACTCTTGTAGGATGACTTCTTCTCCCTTTAATTTTGCTTTCATTCATACACCATGACTTCTCCCTTAATTTTTTTTACATATGACTTCTTCTCTCTTCAATTTTTTTTTTGTTTAAGCTTATTTATTGAGTTGTAGTTTGTAGTCCACTCATGGAGAGCCATGAAAATGGCGAAAATAATATAGGATTAATCACAAGATGTAAATTAATTGGTAAACAACTTCTTGAATCACTAGTTTGCCTCCCCTCAATTAAAAGGCTCCCATAAACTTAGGGTAGAAATTGAGAGGCAATTGAGATGCCATGCCACACTAATGACAAAACAAATTATAATATAAATACTCTGCGACTGCTAGACCTCGTGATACCATAGCGTCTTGGGAGCAAGTACGATAAGCACCCCATTGCCCGAGGAAGGAAGGTAGCAAAGCAGAAATATATATCATATTCGTATAGAAAGACGACTGACGGACAGACATGGACAAGAAGGCCAATTGTCGTCCTGCCTCTTCCGACAGCGGGGACACTCAGTCTTCCCTGGACGTGGAGACCCCAACCATACCCTCTAAGGATCCTAAGACGAATCGAAACGCCAATGTCTCCGCATCAACGCCCCAGCTTCTGTTCGAATGCAATCCCGGCCAAAGTAAGTTTCTTCTGGTTAAAGGTTTTCCTTTTTCATCAATCCCTCTGCTTCTTTGAAAAATGACGTACCTGTATTTGGATACGCGGCAATTTTAGTACAATTTGTCGTGTATTCCAATATATTGTCTTTCTTGCTATGGTCAATCTGGCAGCTGGTCGAATCTGCAAGTTGCTCATTGGTCATAAGTTCCATTCTTTTTCTATTTTCATGATTTTTATCTCTGCAATGGGGCAATGGAGCTTTAATTGCCTAGAAAGCTAGGTTTTCCACTGTTCTATTTTATGATTTCGCACTGTACAAGATACATAATACCTGAGGAAAAACAATGTGAAGAGCCATGAAGTATAATACTACATCCTAATGTACTAACTAAATAAATTATTTATATCATTTTATTCATTTACAACTTATTTATTACTTATTAAGCTGTTCCTTATTGAATTATTTAACCTTTGTATTTTCTTTAAAGATTACCTTTCCCATTAAATCACTAGTTTTATTTATTGTTGCACGATTTTCAATATTTTTCCTTTTTCCTTTCTATCCATTTGTATCTTTTGTTGTTGTATTCATCACATCCACACGTTGTTGGTCTTGAATTGGATTACCTAGCATGCGTATGCATTGCGACAACCCCACATAAAGCTCCATGGGCTGAATTTCTACCAAAGACGTGGTTGCTTTGTGGAATTCCCTGGTTTGGCATTTTGGACCCAATATTCACATGTTGTTTATCTCAAGCACTTCTTTATGCCCCAATGATGAGTGAAAGGTTCACTCGAACATGTAGGCTTAAAAAAACTTGTACGCAATAAAACCAAAATCATTGATAAGGATTCTTTTTGAAATGTGAGAGCGTTGAAGAATATAGCTCGGACAAGAACTTCCATATAGGTTTAGTGTGAACATGTTGGAAGTAATTTGGGATGATTCTATTTTGTAATTCACTTTAGGAAAAAGTGAAGTCTCATATTTCGTTGATCGAGTCTAATAAAGCATATTTAATACATTAGCGACTTATTTAATCTCAACCATACATCTGAGAGATTAGGGTTTCAACTCAGGTATAGAGATAGGTCAAGACATAAAGTTTAGATAGTTTTTTCAAATAGTTGAACGAGCAGGTTAAGCCATTGGAGGAGAGAAAGTAGAGATATGAGGAAGAGGATCGATCAACAATGAGTAGGTTGAAGCAGTGTTGCAAACATCGGTGCGACGAAAAAATCGTTAGGGTCCAGGAAACATTGTTTCGGGATATCTCGGCAACGCATTGGCAATAAATCGGCAAACTTAAAAAATACAAAAATATTCAATTTCACCTTTAGAAAAAATTGGGAAAAATTCAGCAATATCTCGGGATAAATTGGGAAAAAATTGGCAATATCTTGGGATAAATCGGGAAAAAATCGGCAATATCTCGGGAAAAGATCACCTCGAAAAAATCGGCAATATCTTGAGATAAATCGGGAAAAAACGGCAATATCTCGGGAAAACGAGCTGAAAAAATCGTGATTTCTCGGACATCGGTGATTTCTCGGCCGATGTTGGTAACACTGGGTTGAAGTACAATTTGTATAGTTGGTGCATTATAGATTTGTACAGTCTGTATGGATCCATATCGTAGCCATGCATTACGTTGTACAAGCCATACAACTACTGCACCTTTTTCTTTGTGGGTTGCACCTTCTTAGCAAGCCTTACAACTCATTTCTAGGGTGATTTTTTTATCGTACAGTTGTTGGTTTTAAGTAGACTATGGAGGTTACCTTGTAAGCTTTGGTTAGTTAAATGATAAGCTGATTTAAAGGAGAAAATTCCCTATGTATGTGTATATAACTGTTTTACACTTCTACATTTACTTTCTCGCTATTGTGTGATTGCTGCTATGTGAAGAAGTTATATTTTTGCAATTAAATAACAGATTTGTTTGTTTGAGAGTATAGGGACAACAGTCACTTAGGGTTTGGAATTTTAGCATGGTATTAGAGCTCCTCTGATTGAGGATCTGAACAATTTGCAGTAGTAGATTAGCTGTCAGAACCAATTGCAAAAAACCATGACAACTAGTTAGAGGGTTTCAAAAGTAACTGGAAGGTGCCTTGAATTCCCTATCATGGAATATCATGGCAACTCTCCTATTGGAAGAGATTGATCTCTGGGATATCATTTAGAGTATAGTGTCTTCGTCGACAAATTCGTAGGATTTGACAGTTCACAAAATGAGAAATCCAAGCAGATGATCGTGGATGCTATAAAGGATCATTTGATTTCTCTTATATTCGAGAAGAAGACCATGAAGGTTATATTTTATGCCCTAGTTAGCCTTTACTAGACCGAGAACATGAATAGGAAGATGATATTGTATATGAGACTCATGTGTAGAGATGACTAGATCAAAAACAAATACCAGTTACTTGATGAAGGTCATGTAGATTCATGTGCAGCAGTGGGGGAGAAGGTTGAAAACAAAAAAGCTAGTGAATTGGGCATTGAATGAGTTTTCATCTCAATGGGAAATATTTGCTTAGGGTGTTTGTGCTCAAGAGAATCTTCCCTCTGAAAAACTGTGGGATGACTGTATCAAGGAGGGGACTTGGATGGAGTCAAAGGCCAACAAGTAGGGAGATGACAATGACCATGCCCTTTTTGGATAGACAAAGGACTAAAGTAAAGGACCAAACAAGGGTAAGGGAAAAAGTGAGGAGTCAATCTCTCATTTAGGGAAGAAAGACTTGAGTGAAATCAAGTGCTTCATATATGACAAGCACAAACATTATGCATCATATTGTCCCAAAAAGAAGAAGGGTAAAGGGAAGCAACAACAGAACCAGGTTCTAGCCTTTGATTAAACTCAGATGAACAAGTCTGCCTCCAAGATCAAGAAGGATTTTTCGATGTTATCTTGTCTTTCTACCAACACAGTTTCAAGGAATGCTTGGTATGTGGACAATGGAGCATCTTGACATATGACATTAGCCTATGAGTCTTTTTCAAGTTTAAAAGAACACAACTCGGGAGTTGAGGTCGAGCTCGATGATGATGCCAAGTATCCAATAACTAGAGTGACTCTTTAGATTTTGATGATGTGTTGTTTGTTCTAGGTCTTAGGAAAACTTCGCTTTAAGTTTTGGTTATGGAAGATAAGGGCTTTTCGGCAAAGTTCAAGAACTAACAAGGGGGGTCTTTTTGCCATTGCAAAAGGCCAAGTTTGGGGCTTGTTTATGTAAAAGTGTTGGTCTAGCAGGGCTCAAGATCCTTTGTGTGGTCATGGTAGGTCCTTTTGGGTCTCATTTCAAGGAGTGCTAGCTTAGTGCGTATGCTTACTACCCCTTGATGGGTGAAAGTCGCTCATCATGTTGGGCATTTATGCCTTGGGTAGGTGCTTCGATGCATTTTGGGATGAATCCATTAGGACACATGGCTTGAGGCTCCTAGCCACAATTATGTTTTATGGTGTGTAGAGGTGATTGTGCTTGTGCTTGTAAGGGTTGTCATACCCGCCTTAGCACACCTCATGGGTCCCTCCTTGGAGCTATTTTTTTTATATCATCTCTCCCTCTTGGTCATCTTGGTCCTCGAGCAAATCGTCTACCTTCCAAGCAAGCAAGAAGAGTCCATACCAACCTAAGAAGGAGGGTGTTGAGGGAAAAAGACACTTGTTGGGTTTAGATGGGGCATGACATCCTCCTTCCAAGTTCAACTCATCATCAAGTTGAAGCACTTCATATTATTTTATTATTATTTTATGTTTTATGAGGTTAAGTCCCCAGTTTGTGGGTGACAAGCCCAAAAAAATCATTATGACTAATGAGGCATTTTAAAGATAAATTAGGTAGGTCAGGCTTAAAGGAGGTTTAATTTAGCGTTTTCACATATAGATAAGGCAACTCCTCCTCATTTGTAATCAAGATAATGGGATCAAATAAGATACTTTCTCTCTTTCTTTTTGTGTACATGAGCTAGTCAAGTGGTGCGCACCTCCTTTCTTGAGCATTCTAGGGTTTCAAGGGATGATTTTTGACGTTTAAAGTCTTATCAATTATCTTTCAAGGCTTGTCGAGGGTGAAAGGATTCTTGGGAGGCTACTCTCTTTTTTTTTCTTCCTCAATTGAGGTAAGATCTTTGAGTCCCTTGTCTTGCATTGTTGGAGGCATCCAAGGTAAGAGTAACCTAGGGTTTTTATGCATAATAGTATAATATTATAAGTGAGACATTGCTTTTGGAGGGTCTCTCTTGTGTTGGGCCTTGGCATCTTTCTTTGCCCTAATTAGGTCAAAGCTAACACAACTTGGGGTTTCTTGCCTTTGCCCTAATTCATACAAATATTGGATTGCCAATTTTTAAGATGAACGTCAACCCCAATTTCTCAGTGCCTGGAAGGAACAAGACCTAGGTCTTATTCCCTCATATTCATTCAACTCTCTTTTTATCAAATACCTTGTACTATATATTGGAAAAGTACAAAAATAAATAAATAAATAAAAAATCATAAAAACAATTTTTTTTGAAAAGTCCAAAAATATTTATTAATTTTTTTCTGTCGAAATTAGTTTACTTGTTCAAATCCTAAATTAGTTACTGTTGTTATTATTTTCTGAAATAGTTATACTGTTGAAAATTCCAGAAAATGTTGATAAAATTCCCTATAAAGTGTTTTTTGTAGGTAAAAAACCCCTAATTTAGGGTGACATCAGCCCTAGGGAGGGTGATGTCACTCTCTAGGAGATATTGCAGATCTGGTTTAGTAACACTTTAGTTGCTTTGCAGGTCCATTTTGATAGGGATATTAAACCCTAGGGCTTGGACAAGTCTCCCAGCTCATTTCCATGTCATCCGGGGTAACCTTGGGGGGTTTTGAAGTGCCAAATCAAGTTGTTCTGCCCTTACCGTAGAAAACTATAGACTTGAAGGTGCAGTCAGTCCCAAAACACAACTATCATCCATTAGAACAATTGCGCCCTAGGGGGAATTGAGTCTCCTTAAGTTGTTGATAGCCGGGAGGTTATTTTCGGGATATTTCTACAGTTAATTTTGGGTTTTCTTCCATATTCATGTTGTTGGTTTTATTGCATAAACTTGACTTATCTTGTTACTTAATCAACATCAAGTTTAAATTCTCCTAAACATTCTCGGTCATTAGGTGTTATTGCATGTCTTGTTGAATCCAATAAGGCATTGCTCTACTAATACAATGGGAAGGTCTTGTACGGATAGTGTTGTTCTCCTTGCACATCTTACATGCCTATCTCTACCATCTTTGGGAAGCCTCACATGACCCAAGGAGCAAGCGTAAAAAGATGGGAGATTGCATTGTGGTGACATTGGGTGCATCTCTTGAAAAGTTGTCGATCTTTAGCACCGATCCCACTTACCTAATTGATAGGGTGCTAGATTTTGAGGTAACATTTTTTGTTGTCGTTGTCGGGGACCAAGCAGTTCCTTGGTTGATCTTAACAACATTCTTGCTTTTTTAGCCAAAAAACATTGTCTTCAACAACATTTTTTGGTGTTATTGCTGGGGACTCAAAGGAAAAGTGAAGACATTCTGTTGCAGGTGTTCTCGAGTCTAGTTCGTTTTTTTTCGGCAAGATCAACATTTTGGTGCTGGGAAAGTCTAGGTGAGTTTTTGTATTGCACCTTGCTAAGATTATTGTTTAAGGACTAACCTTACGGGTCTTTTATGGTGGCTTCAATTCAAGAAAATAAAAAAAGATACTTAACAAGGACAAATTCTCGAGGTAAGGTCATCTTCATCCGTGAGCTTGAGTTTGTTTATCGAAGAAACATACATCCTCACTAGGTAAGGGAGGTAAGTGCTCGCCTATCTTTTGAAGCTTTATTAGATATCCATCATTTTTTTTATATTATTGATCTAATGGCCACTCCATTGCTAGATGAGTTGGATGCACCTTTTGATTTCACTAATATGTTAGGATATCCAATTGACCTTGTTACCAACTATTTTGTACAATAGTTGAACTTCCTATTGAGCCGCCAGTTATCGAGCATGATGAATGCTCATCTCCAGCGTTCAGAAGTTCAGTGTGTTCCAGAGTTTGGCTGAGCTTTTTATTTTTGTAAAATACATGTTCATACCCCCCTCGGGGAAAATGTAAAAAATGTCCTAGCATTTAAATTTTTATAAAAGGCTCGGCTTCTTGGACTTGGGCATCAAGCCGACTAGCCCAGAGTGTTTTTTCCCTTGGTTATTATTGGCTGTTGAATAAACGACCAATAATTTCTGAGTTTTTCACTCGCTCCNTCGTATGAACATGTACTAGGTCCCCCTAGAGTTTCGTTGGATTCCGTGAAATTTTTTTTTTTTCATTTTTAAGCCATTTTTAATGGTTTAAATGGAAATCTTCAAAATGTAATAAAAGTGCCATTCAGAGTTTGTTTTTGGCGTGGTTGGGCTCATTTTCAAGACCAGAGCAACATCATTACCCCAGGGGTCACTTTCACCATCAGTCGGCCAGCCGAAGCATCCCAAAAGTCATTAATCGGCTGATTGAGCACCATAATAACATTTAAATGCTATAATTGGACAGAATACACTAAAATCCAAATTTAGAAAAGTCAAATTCAAAGTCAAATTTGAGTTAAAAAAAAAGTAAATGGTGACTTGGCATGTGGCCATGTGGGTTACGATCCTCTTCAAGGTGACATGGCATAAGCTTTGGTTTAAAGTTTGGTTATAAATTATTTCATAAAAGGAGTATGACGTGAGGATGAAGTGAGCTCACGGTAGCATGTAGTAGTGTGGTTTGAGCCTAGCGTTTTGTCATAAGGAAGACCCCTCTCCACGTGAAATATTAAACTATTGCATATAATTCTAATGCATAAACTATGGTGACATCAACTCAAAATTAAAACCCATGGTATCGTCACGATTTCATTAAAAGGGGATGACGTGAATATAGCAGCTCACGTTGGCATGAAGAGTGCTAGCGAGTAGTTGAGAGGTGGGGTGAGTGGGATTTAGGGACCCGTCCACTTAATAAGATATGATTTAAAACATAGCATATAAAATGCTTTCCCATGCCTACAATTTCATGCAAAGAGGATGACGTGAGTTTTGGAGCTCGCGTTGGTGGTATGGTGGGCGTCTTCCTAAATTAATGGCCACCACAAATTGCGATTTGATGAGATGTCACTAAATGAATGAGTTGGTATAGTAGCATTGATGGCAAATGTAGGCTCCTTAGCCACCTCATGGGCTTGGCCCCTAGCTATCGCAGGTTCTATTCATTGCCTTGTCTCCATTGATTGCTCATGCATCCTCTATTGAGCCCACGTCTTCATGCATGTGGAGGATGGATATTCGTGGGTGATATCTCCAAGGCTGAAGTGGGGGGCGCCTTGCCAAGGTGGAGGCCACCTCCCCACTCACGCCTACCAAACTTGAAGATTAAACTCAAATCATTGCTCCGAGTTCATCAAATCAGGGGATTCGCCCTCTATTGACTCTCCTCTTTGCCGATTTGATTTAGGGTTGTAGGTTGCTGGTTTTTTGTATAAAGAGAGGTGCTTTGCACTCTCGTCAGATGGGATTTTTGGCATGGAAGCTCTGGAGAATTTTCATTGTAACATTTTGCTTAAGGTTTAATAAAGTTTATGACTTTGGATGTCAATGCGGAAGCTTTTTGTTTGTCATGATTCACCTTGCTAGGTGATACCTTTCTTTGCACCCTTCTTTCTTGATTCTTAAGCATTTGATTATTTAATTGTTGAAGGCTAACAATCCAGCACCATATTTTATAATCCATGCTTTTCTCTTGAAGTTGTGTTGCTTTCAGGTATTATTCGATATACAGGGGCTCTTTCATGGTTGACATTCATTCTGCAGGTTCCACAAGAAGTCATTCTCTTTTAGGAAGATCGAGAAGCACAATTTCTTTGCCTCATCCATCATCAAACAAAAGAAATCTTTCCGGTCACTTATTCCAGGTTTCATCTAAGTTTTTCTCCTCTCCATTATTTCCATGTATCTCATGTTTGTTTTGACCTGAGATAGTAGCTTGGGATTTGATCCCAAGTGCCACATTATTTTGTGGCTACTTCTCTTTCCCCACTAGCATCCTTGCGTACATCCAGCTAGTTTGGACGGTCTCGGGACTAGTGCTTCTAGTGGTCACCTTGTTCGGAGGTTGATCCCACCTTTTGTTTGTTATTGAGTGATTTCTCCCCCTTCTTCTAGGGTGGATTTGGCCTCTTTCCACCTTGTTGTGTGCCTTTTCTTCTCATTTTTCTTCGCTGCCTTGTTTTTGCATTTTTATGACAGCCATCTTTCTCTTCTTTCGCTGCCCCATTTTCATCATTTTTTGCAGCTCTTCGATTGATTAGTTTGCTGTCCTCTTTTTGCATTTTTATGACAGCCATCTTCCTCTTCTTTCCCTGCCCTGTTTTCACTATTTTTTGCAGTTCTCTGGTCATCTAGTTCGCTGCCCTATTCTTCCCTTCCCTTGTTTTTAATTTCCTGTTTTTCTTCCTCCCTTTCTCCCCTCCTTTATCCTTTGTTTCAGCCTTCTTTTGCCTCCTCTTTTGCTCTTTTCCATCTTCTTTTTTTGCCCTTTTCGCAAGTTTGAAGAAAGAGTTTTTTAATAAAAAGTAAATCACTCTCCTTTTTACATAAAGTTCAATAATAAAAAGTTGCATGCTTTATTTCAAAGGTCCTTTCAAAGGTTGAATTCCTAAAGGCAAGTTGTAAAATCTCAATAAAGTTATCTTTTGTTTGAGTGGGGTTTTTAAGTCCCCACTCTCAGCCTCCCCCATTTGGGGAGGTTTGTGGTGTTCTTATCTTCTTATGTGCTTAGATTAGATGTGCCTTTTATACTTGCATTATTTCTCTTAGAATACTAATTGTTAGATTAGCCTATTTGATTCATTAACTAAGTTGATTGCTTAATCTCTCAATTTTTGTATCTTTCATAAGTAATTCAACTGCTTAAACTAGAAATCTCTTGAATCTCACCATAAGGTGGATCAAGAGTGCTTTCTGTCGGAGAGTTTGTTTAACCATCTTCACTTTACGTTTATGCATTATATTGTTTAATCAAGTTAATCGATTAATTGATAAGTGAGACTCTTGAACTTGCAGAAACACAAGTCAAGAGCACTCTCTACCGGAGAGCATCATTAGTTTTGCACATCCTTGCATTAGGCATATAGATTAGATAAGACTCTTGAACCTTTGTCATAAGACAAGGTCAAGAGTGCTCTCTGTCGGAGAGTTTAATTAATTGACCTAATAAAATCTTTCAACTCACACTCCCTCTAATTAATTTACTTCATTGATATCCTTCACCCAGTATGCTCTGCCGACTTTTGAGTTGGGCTCGTACTCAGAACGGTGAACGGACTTGCTAAGACCGCAATAACAACATAATTAAAACTTTTAGCCCATAACCAACGCACCGGCGTTGTCTCGATAAAATACTCAGGTAGTGGGCAAATTCCAAGTGTGGGCGCCGGGCAACCCAATCTGGACACTCGTTGGTTAAGTTATTGAACACCTAGCTTGTGATTCCAGACAGGTCCGTCATGTCTTCGAACGGAGCCACTAAAAGTATTTCCGGTTAGGATTCCCAGATACCTTAAGCAAGATCACCACTAAAATTCTTAAAACTTACCAAGAGCACTCGCACAATCTAGCATTCATTGGTTTAAATTCCAGACTTGTGTTTATTTCTCTGGCGCATTTCAGTTTCATCGACTCCATAAGGCATTGGTCCTTGTTTTGTTTTGCATAATTATATGATCAATTGTCTATGGCTTAATATAATCACTTAATGCTTAATTGATGTCTAGAATTTAAATTTATCTTTGAATCTCTTGCTGCAACATAAATTGCTTTTTTGTCTTGTGTCACACTCATAATAAATAAAACACCTTCAAATTATAATAACTCCTAAAAAACACCCATCCGCATCCGCAACCTTCAAAAAACACTTTAACAACTTAAGAGCCGTAGAAAACTCTTTTTGTAGGGACTACCCCCCTTGGCTTCGTTAGGAGTTAGCCTAAACGGAGGAGCTAGGAGTAGGTGACAGTACCTAGCTCTGTGCTTGCCCCCAACGTCACACCTCTCCCACTTTCCTAAGTGAGGAGACAGCTTTCAATTGATTTTTGCTGCTGGTGTGCAATCGGCGGACAACAGACTTTCCAAAGTTTAGACAATTACCTGCTTTTAATGGAACAAATGCTATTAACACTAATGTTCATTGGAATGAAGTTATGAAATCATTTGTAGAAAAGGTGCTAGATTACTTGATGTCTATTTTAGGTGCTTTGCCCTCACGTTGAAGGTTGAAGCCGAGAAATGGTTTATAGGTTTGCTGAATGACAAAAAGATGCGCCCTCCTAGGGCGAGTTGATTGGCCCTTCTTATTTAGCTGATCTGTAGAGATAGTTGTCCAGAATAGCAAGCCCTAGCTTGTTGAACTACTGGAAAAGTTGTTGCACAATGACTTCTTTTAGGTTGGCTTTGGTACCATGTTAGATTTTTAAAAGTTTTATGGCAAAAACAAAAGGATCACTGAAAGAATGACAATCATAGTAGCACAAAGAGAACACAAAGATTTATCCTGGGAAACCCTCGTGGGGGAGAAAGCTTAACAAATCTTCCTTGACACAGAATCCAACCAAGTACAATGTAAGACCCCAAGAATAAGACTAATTGCTTCCTCTCTCTCAGATAGACCGCTCCTTCTCTCTCAGATAGACTGCTCCTTCTCTCTCTAGCAAACTTGCTTGAGTTGTGAGTGTATCCAAATGAGGGAGGTGCCTCATCTATTTATACTCATCAGCTGAGTAGTCTAATAACCCAGCAAGGTCGACTTCTCCTCTCAACTAGGGCCGAATTGCCTGGGGAGACTCAAAACAACATTTAAATAATACTTTCGTGGGTACTATTGACCCGACTTACAACGAAGGTTTTACCTCAATATTTTTACATGACCAAGTATATCAAAGACATTTCCGAACGGAGGAATAACATCTTTGAAAGGAGAATAATAATAATACAATAGAATATCTTTCGAAGTTACATTTCTTGGGAAAGTCTAGGTGAGTTTTTGTATTGCACCTTGCTAAGATTATTGTTTAAGGACTAACCTTACAGGTCTTTTATGGTGGCTTCAATTCAAGAAAATAAAAAAAGATACTTAACAAGGACAAATTCTCGAGGTAAGGTCATCTTCATCCATGAGCTTGAGCTTGTTTATCGAAGAAACATACATCCTCACTAGGTAAGGGAGGTAAGTACTCACCTATCTTTTGAAGCTTTATTAGATATCCATCATTTTTTTAATATTATTGATCTAATGGCCACTCCATTGCTAGATGAGTTGGATGCACCTTTCGATTTCACTAATATGTTAGGATATCCAATTGACCTTCCAAAATTTAGACAATTACCTGCTTTTAATGGAACAAATGCTATTAACACTAATGTTCATTGGAATGAAGTTATGAAATCATTTGTAGAAAAGGTGCTAGATTACTTGATGTCTATTTTAGGTGCTTTGCCCTCACATTGAAGGCTGAAGCCGAGAAATGGTTTATAGGTTTGTTGAATAACAAAAAGGTGCGCCCTCCTAGGGCGAGTGGATTGGCCCTTCTTATTCAGTTGATCTGTAGAGATAGTTGTCCAGAATAGCAAGCCCTAGCTTGTTGAACTACTGGAAAAGTTGTTGCACAATGACTTCTTTTAGGTTGGCTTTGGTACCATGTTAGATTTTTAAAAGTTTTATGGCAAAAACAAAAGGATCACTGAAAGAATGACAATCACAGTAGCACAAAGAGAACACAAAGATTTATCTTGTGAAACCCTCGTGGGGGAGAAAGCTTAACAAATCTTCCTTGATATAGAATCCAACCAAGTACAGTGTAAGACCCTAAGAATAAGACTAACTGCTTCCTCTCTCTCAGATAGACCGCTCCTCTCTCAAATAGACTGCTCCTTCTCTCTCTAGCAAACTTGCTTGAGTTGTGAGTGTATCCAAATGAGGGAGGTGCCTCATCTATTTATACTCATCAGTTGAGTAGTCTAATAACCCAACAAGGTCGACTTCTCCTCTCAACTAGGGCCGATTTGCCTGGGGAGACTCAAAAGAACATTTAAATAATACTTTGTGGGTACCATTGACCCGACTTACAACGAAGGTTTTACCTCAATACTTTTACATGACCAAGTATATCAAAGACATCTCCGAATGGAGGAATAACATCTTTGAAAGGAGAATAATAATAATACAATAAAAGTACAATAGAATATCTTCCAAAGTTACATTTCTTTCAACAAATAAAAGGCCAAAAATACATAAAAAGACAAAAAATAACATTCCTAAATCAAAGGAAGCTTGTCCTAGACATGTCTAGAGTGATTATTCAGTTAACTGGAGGTGGATTTGGATCAAATCTTGAGGACTTGAGTTAGCCAAATGAGGGGGGTGCACTTCTCTCAAAGAGGGGGTGAATTTGTGAGTTGGCACATTTATATTTGATGGGAGATCATCCCAAAGGAGGGGGGCACACCTCTTGAGAGGTGGCATCCATTGAAAGTTTTTGAACCCCAACCTGGTTTCAAGTTTAGTTTCTCTGCATGTAGTTTAATGCCCAAACCCCAGCATGCATAATCATTTAAAATTTAAAAATTTCACTATTTGCTTGAAACACATGGAATTATTTCAACATAAATAACTCAGAAATTTTTATGGCAGCCTACTTTTCACACAGAAAATTATGACAGCCAACACATGCATGAAATTCGACTTAGTATTTTTGACCAATTGGACTTGGATAAAACCTCGAAGGGAAAACCTGTTTTCAGAGAGATTTTTGTTTTTTTAGGGAAAATTTCACAAAAAATACAGCAGTACTTATCTCAGTATTTCTTCTCAAAATATGTGTCAAACTTCAACCCTAGAAATTTATGTACAACCTGCTAACTCAGCACCATGATTTTTGTGCATGTACGGCTCACACGTGCGAACTGTATCAACAACTTCTCGATTTTTGTGCCTGAAATTCTCAATTTTTGTGCACTGTAACAACAACTCTCTGCCTCGAAAATTGTGACCCGTACGGTTTGTTGACAACAATAAATGTTGTACTTTTTCTCGAAATTTGTGCCAACCTTTGCCTCGATTTTTGTATTAGAGCATGTTCCTGGCCAGCTGTGGGCTTGAACATGAAGACAATGAGAAGGATCTTGACTAAAACGTTGCAGAGGTTAGCAACATTGCAACACTTGCCTCGATATTGGGAATGTCTAGCCTTGGGTGATGAGTGTTGATGTAATTGTAACTTTGGAATGTATTCACTTGTATATCTTATATATTATACTCCAATGTTTATTTCGGGCTGTGTTTGCAATGTAATTGAGTCATGTCATGCCTCGATGTTTCGATTGGGAGTTTCTATAATGTGAACAAGTCATATCAAGTCATTGTGGGTAACCCTCCTATTTGTCAAGGGTTAAAGTCCCCGCAGTTGTGGGGCCCTAGGGTTATTAGACTATCTTAGAGAAGTCGACCCTAAGTGAGTCATTGTAAGTCGGGGCAATAGTCCCCACCGTTGTGTTAAGGATAAACCTCCTCGTTGGTCGGAGGAGGCAAAGTCCCCACAAGTTGTGGGGCACTAGGGTTATTAGACACTCCTAGAGATGTCGGCTCTAGTAAGTAATTGTTAAGTGAGGCCGACATGTTGGAGTGGGCTTCAAGTGAACGAAAGAATATAAATAGAGAGTGAGCCTTTCTATTTATTACACACACACTCACTCATTGGGGCGCATGAGTGAGAGAGAGAAGTTGTTGGGATCAAGAGAGAGACTACTGCTGTCGGGAGATCATCTTTATGTTTTTGGGTTTTACTTTTGGTGCTGATTCTATCTCTGAGGAAGTTGCGGGGTTTTCTCCTTTATGGTATCCCTGAGGAAAATTCTTTGTGTCTCTTGTCTCTTGTGTTTTATTGCAGTGCATGTTATTCTCTCAGTTAAAAGATCCTAAGATCATAATGCTAGCTTGAATGATAAAAAATCTAACGTGGTATCAGAGCTAACCTGAGAAGAAAACATTGTGCAGCTACAGAAGCTAGGGCTTCTTACTTTTTGGGTCTCTCTCCACAATCCATCAACAAAAGTATGCTAGGTTGACTTTCCATTGAAGGGCGCATCTTTTTGTCGAAGCGGAATTCGATTTCGGACATTTTTAGTTTTTGGTGCGGGAAATAAAGACTTCTTATAGAAGAAGAATTTTTGAGTGAGCCTGGCATAGGATTTCTCTCCTTATCAAAATCGAAGTTTAGAGACCTGGATCAATATGTTTGGTTGGGTGAAACTCCGGGAAAGTCAAACTTTAGTTTGACCCTAAGCTAGAAAAACCCTAAAATACTAAAACTGATAAGTTTTGGTACATTCGCTATATCTCGGGATTGGCGAAGGCCCAGGAGCTGAAAATTGCAGCGGTCGAATAGAAAATCCTGATATACAATGTGTCCAAAATTCAGCCTCAGATTCTCTATATTCTGGGAGATATGATCCCTCCAAGTTAGGGTTCTAGCCTCTTCCAGAATTCATCCCTAAACAAGACACCTGGGGAGAGTTGCTATATCTTGGGCTACAAAGGTCCAAATGAAATTTCTGAAGATGTTCCAGAAAGGGCACGGAAGGTACTTTCTGTGGTCCGAGTTTCAGACCCAGGAGATGAAACAATGACAAGTGGTAGTCCATACAACTTCGCTGTTCTGAACAGTCCTGTAACATGTCACCTTGGGAAAATGATCATATGTCCCAATTGGTGAAACCAATTCTGATGAAACCTGTGGTGTTGGAACAAGGACAGGCGAGGCTACCTCAGTGCGAAGTTTTAGACACAGAGGAGTAGTAATTTCGGAGATACCGCAGAAACAGTAACAAGAATTTCTGCAGAAGAAATTGGAAAACTAGGGCTTCTTGTTCCGGGAGCTTCCCTTCACTGTTTTCAGAAAAGGAGTACATTGGAAAGCTCAACTTGAAGATATCTATATTTCTATCCAATTAGATATGAAAGATTCCAAGTTTTGAAAATTAGGGTTTCTCTGACAAACAGTAGATCAGCCAGCTCCGGAACCAGGACGGACACCTCAAATCGGTAAGATCTAATCTTTTGCTATTTTCATTTGAGGTTCTCATTTCAAAGTGATCTATCACATCAGCTTGATGATAAGCTTGGTGAAGTTGACAACTTCCAAGCATGGAAGTATATGATCTCTCTGAAGAAAATGAATTGGATACCTACATAAGTAGAGAGGTTCCAGTTCCAGAGGGAGATGAGGCTCAAAGCCTTACACAAGAAGAACTTGGTCAAAGCCAAGAAGATCATTGTTGATTCAATCACGGATCAACTTGTACAAGTGTATTCCCTAAAGACACTGAAGATGTTTGATTCCTTGACCAAGCTATTTGAAGGGAAAAACATAAATCAGAAGATTGCTTTGAGAAAACAGTTGAAGAATGTGAAGATTCAGAATGCAGAACAACTTGAAGCGGTAAAAGAAGAAGTGGAGAATGCAGAAGTTGTGATAACCTCCTTGAATGGCCTCCCAGGATCATGGGATTCATTCATTCAAGGAATGTGTGCCAGAAGGAAGTGATTACTTTCAACAGACTCTGGGAAGAAGAAGAAGCTCGACTCATATTAAGAGAAGAGAAGATGGGAGCAACTGAAGATCAAGCTCTCACCATTGAAAGAAGATCCCTCAAGTGATGAGGAATACGAAGGACTCAACTCTTGAAGAAACTCTTATCCAACTTAGCAGCAACTGAAGATCAAGCTCTCACCATTGAAAGAAGATCCCTCAAGTGATGAGGAATACGAAGGACTCAACTCTTGAAGAAACTCTTATCCAACTTAGCATTTGGATAAGAAATGATGAATGAAGAAGATGATGAAGCTGAAGGCTCAAGAAGGGGTCTACCTATGAAACAAATAAAGATAAGTATTCAATTGTCATTTCATGATATTGTTTTGTTATGTATTTGTTTATATTCAATTAATGTATTATACATGATAGAATGTTTGCATTAATGACAATATACTACTAATATGCATGTAATGGGTAAGTAGCTCATGGTGCTATATAACTCTCCATTGCTACTTATCTAGAATGAAACCTCTTTGCTGACATATTGGATTAGTGCACAATATCAATGTTGTCCTGGTAGAGATGGAAGGCGTCTAGAAAGTTTCTGTGAAATATGGATGGATGTTGTATTGGCTAAAATAGTTGCATGATCATATATTTATGCATAAGAATTTCTCATTATGAATATACCCTATGAAATGTTTCTAACCATACAACTAATGCATTTGACTTGTAGGAAAGATCGCATAAAATCGCCTACAAGCAAAGAAGGATGAGACTTGTTCCGAAGAACAAGTGACGACAGTTCAAGATGAAGAATAATATGATGAATGCAGCGACATCATTGATGTAGAACCTTCCAAGAAGTAGCTAAGAAGAAAGGGAAGGAGTGTACCAGTTCAAGAAGAATGATGTCTAGGATGCAGTATAGAGACCTGAAGAGAAGTTCGTAGTTCCATCATGCAGTAGATGGAAACATCGTGGGATACAAGGAAAGATTCGTAGCATGAGGCATAGACTACGAAGAGACATTTGCAGCCACTAGAAATACACATGACAGGAAGAATCATGTGTGTAAATGAAAGAAGGCCTTGTATGAGCTCAGAAGACACTCATGGGATAACACATACATGAGGGGCTTGATGAAGACCTGAACCTTTTCTACAAGGTTGAAGATGAAGTCTATAGAGGATAAAAAGCTCACAGATGGGTGCGAGAAGAACTTTTGAAAAAGTTCAAGATAGAGGAACTTGGTATCCAGTGATCCTAGATGAATACATAGAATATTAGTAGCAGAGGAAGCTACTTGTCATTCCGGTACAGAATGTTTCAGTGCATAGAGTACGAAAGACAGAGGGAGTATGATGCTTCTCTTCAGAGGGAGTGACTGCAGAAGATCCTGAGGTTCGACATGGTACGACAGGATGGACAGATTATTGATGACTCTAGGCTTTACTGAGAGTAAAGATGATTTCAACCTTTGCTTCAAGGTTGAAGGTGGAAGACCAGTGATGCTCCTGTTATATGTCGATGACTTGTTCCTGACAGAAAAGAGGAACTCATTAAATTTGAAAGAAGAAGACTTGCTGCCGAGTTCGAGATAAAGGACTTGGGGATGATGCACTACGTTCTAGGCATGGAGGCGTGGACAAGGGAAGTATGCAGTAGAGATCCTGAAGAGGTTTAGGATGATGGACTGCAAGGCCATGACCACACCTATGGCATCGAACATGAAGCTATTGAGTGTTGCTTCATCAGAGACGGTTGATGCTACGATGTATCGTTAGATGATTGGTTCCTTGATATACCTGACGAATACGCGACCATATATTTGTTTTGATGTGAACACCTTGAGCCAGTTCTTGACAGATCCGAGACATGTTCACTTGATTGCTGCAAAGCATATTCTGAGGTACCTGAAGGGTACAGTTGATTATGGGCTCAAGTATGAGGCGAATCAGAAGATTGACCTAGAGGGTTATGAGGATTTGTATTGGGCAGGCAGTGCCATTAATAGGAAGAGCACTTTGAAGTGCTACTTTAGTATGGGATCAAGTGTGATCTCTTGGTTTGGAAGGTTGGAGTCCTGCATGGCGCTGAGTACAGCTGAGGCAAAAGATGTTGCCACTTTCTATTTCAGAGGTAGTATGTTTCTTTTGAAAACTACTATTTGATTTGGTTGATCTGACTTGCATTGTTTGTATGATGCAGAGAGGAGAAGTGATCCAGATCGAGATCTCTTGAAAAAGGGATTTCTAGCATAGCTGATGAGACAGGTTGTGTGAGCATAAATCCTGGCGAAGCTCGTAGGTTGCTCAGACGTAAACGGTCCTGTAGGTTGCCCTCGGATGTAATCGGTCCTGGCGAAGCTCGCAGGTTATCCTTGGACGTAATTAGCCCTGATGTGATTCTATGCTAGAAATGGCCAAAGTGAAGTTTGAGTACTTCAAGGAGAAGCTTGGTGTTCTTCAGATCGAGGTTCCCTCCATGGGGAAATGATGAGACCTAGAGCCATTCTGACATGGTGAGAGGATTAGGTTCCTTCCATGGTCAGATGTAAGGGCCGAGCCATTCTGTCATGGTGAGAGGATTTGGTTCCTTCCATGTCAGATATGAGTGCTGAGCCATTCTGATGTGACTGTAGGATTGGTTCCTACATGATCAGATATAAGTGCTGAATGCCATTCTTGGAATGGAGGCACCTGGTCAGTTACCAGGAATACTTAGTTTGGGACTGAGGGCCATTCTGATATGACTGTAGGATGTAGTCTTACATGATCAAATGTGAGTGCATGGCCATTCTGATGTGATTGAGGGATGTGTTCCCACTTGATCAGATATAAGGGCCATTCTCTGGGAGAATGGAGGCACCTGGTCAGTTACCAGGAATCCTCAGTCTGGGACTAAGAGCCCTTTTGATGCGATGTGTTTACACATGGTCGAATGTAAGTGCAGAGCCTTTCTGACAAGATAAGGTCGGATGTAAGTGCTGAGCCATTCTGGCGCGATGTGTTTACACATGGTTAGATGTGAGTGCTGTGCCTTTTCGACAAGATGGGGTCGGATGCAAGTGCAGAGCCTTTCCGACAAGATGAGGTCGGATGTAAGTGCTGAGCCATTATGGCGCGATGTGTTTACACATGGTCAGATGTGAGTGCTGGGCCATTCTGACAAGATGAGGTCAGATGTGAGTGCTGGGCGTGCCTTTCTGACTTAGGGTCAGATATAAGCGCTGAAGACCTACATGAAGGGTAGGCCTACAACCAGCATGAAAAAGGGTTGGCTCTGTAGAACTTCGTGTGACAAGAAGAATGAAGTGATAGCACCATTGATTGAGACAGCAGAAGCAGTAATGATGATGATGATTCAGTGATCATCCAGAGTTGATGATGATCCAGTAGTGACGATCCAGCTCAAGTGATGATCCAGACTTGATGATGATCCAGTAGTGACGATCCAGATCAAGTGATGATCCAGACTTGATGATGATCTAGCAGTGACGATCCAGATCAAGTGATGATCTAGACTTGATGATGATCCAGCAGTGACGATCCAGATCAAGTGATGATCCAGACTTGATGATGATCTAGACTTGATGATGATCCAGCGGTGACGATCTAGATCAAGTGATGATTCAGACTTGATGATGATCCAGCAGTGATGATCCATATCGAGTGATGATCTAGATCCAGTGATGATGATCCAGATCGAGTGATGATCCAGATCTAGATGAAGATGACTTGAAGATGAAGATGAGTTGAAGATGCCGAGAACTCGATGATGATCCAGATGATACAGAGAAGAAGACTTGTGCTGATAAATTGTGTCTAGAGAATACCTTCCTAGTTAAGAGGGAGTGTTGATGTAATTGTAACTTTGGAATGTATTCACTTGTATATCTTATGTATTATACCCCGATGTTTATTCCGAGATGTGTTTGTAATGTAATTGAGTCACGTCATGCCTCGATGTTCCGATCGGGAGTTTCTATAATGCGAACAAGTCATGTCAAGTCATTGTGGGTAACCCTCCTATTTGTCAAGGGTTAAAGTCCCCGCAGTTTTGGGGCCCTAGGGTTATTAGACTATCTTAGAGAAGTCGACCCTAAGTGAGTCATTGTAAGTCGGGGTAATAGTCCCCACCGTTGTGTTAAGGATAACCCTCCTTGTTGGTCGGAGGAGGCAAAGTCCCCACAAGTTGTGGGGCACTAGGGTTATTAGACACTCCTAGAGATGTTGGCTCTAGTAAGTAATTGTTAAGTGAGGCCGGCATGTTGGAGTGGGCTTCAAGTGAACGAAAGAATATAAATAGAGAGTGAGCCTCTCTATTTATCACACACACACTCACTCATTGGGGTGCATGAGTGAGAGAGAGAAGTTGCTGGGATCAAGAGAGAGACTACTGCTGTCGGGAGATCATCTTTATGTTTTCGGGTTTTACTTTTGGTGTTGATTCTATCTCTGAGGAAGTTGCTGGGATCAAGAGTGATCAAGACATGTTGGAGTGGGCTTCAAGTGAACGAAAGAATATAAATAGAGAGTGAGCCTCTCTATTTATCACACACACTCACTCATTGGGGCACATGAGTGAGAGAGAGAAGTTGCTGGGATCAAGAGAGAGACTACTGCTGTCGGGAGATCATCTTTATGTTTTCGGGTTTTACTTTTGGTGCTGATTCTATCTCTGAGGAAGTTGTGGGGTTTTCTCCTTTATGGTTTCCCCGAGGAAAATTCTTTGTGTCTCTTGTCTCCTGTGTTTTATTGCTGTACATGTTATTCTCTCAGTTAAAAGATCCTAAGATCATAATGCTAGCTTGAATGATAAAAAATCTAACAATGAGGTATGTGCAACATTGTCCTTTCAAGACTATTAGACCATCATGTTTGGGAGCCAACCCAAGGATTTGGATTAGGATTTCCTTAAAAGTATAGTTGGACGAGTGGAGAAAGACAAGCCCGAAGTACAGGTTGATGGTGAGCTTGATTTGGAGTTAACAGTACATGATGAGGATGTGCATGAGGAGATAGCATTAGAGCCATCTTGTGAGTCTAGTGACACTAGCACATCCGATAGTTAGATTGTGGACAAGCCGTGTGATGAGTTGGAGTTGGTACACTCTTCACCACGTACAACAGGAGTCCAACCAGTTGTGACAGGCGAGATACAAGAGGTGCAAGGCAATGAGCATAGCAGTCGAGATAGTGGGCAGTCGCACATGGAGGTTAGGGAGAGTTTATACAGGCATGAGATAGAGCTCCCAGATGGTAGTCACCGAAAGAAGATTGAACGTGTTAAGGAAAGCATTCCAACAATGAAAGAGAAGACCAAGATACTTCAAGACACCATAATACAACGAGATGTTGAGCTTACAGCTCTTCGAGTTGTATGTACCGAGTCAGCGGCCGGGCTTTCTAGTATTGAAGAGCAGTTAGATTCCTTGATGGGGCAGCAGAAGAAACATACTATTGCATTTCAAAGCAGTCCATTTTAGGAGTACATAGACAAGGCTTGCAGTAACTTGAGTCCACATTTGCATAATGGAGGATGGTTTTTACAGGTTGGCTTGGATCGAGAAATTGGGCAGTAGTATATTAGCATTCCAGTTGAAATCAGAAGGGCATAATGTCAGCTTGGATTCCTCAGAAGGGCATTTCTAGTATTGAAGAGCAGTTAGATTCCTTGATGGGGCAGCAGAAGAAACATACTATTGCATTTCAAAGCAGTCCTTTTTAGGAGTACATAGACAAGGCTTGCAGTAACTTGAGTCCACATTTGCATAATGGAGGATGGTTTTTACAGGTTGGCTTGGATCGAGAAATTGGGCAGTAGTATATTAGCATTCCAGTTGAAATCAGAAGGGCATAATGTCAGCTTGGTAGGATTATTCCTTGTGATGGTGTTTATGGACAAGGTCCTTTTTGGGGGTTGGATTGGAGAGAGATTAAGAGTTGGCGTCCTATTGAGTGGGCGATTCTTGGGAAGACATTCCTAGCTAGAGGTATAGTCCCACAAGAGCCGTGGGATATTTGGGAAGAAAGATGCAAACTTTGCATGGGGATCCAAGTGGGAGACCCTATGAGGGATGGATACAGTCTTTATTGATGGGGTCACTTGGGAGTCTACATGATGCTCCTTGTGTCGATACTACGCAGGGTAGCGGTGGATGCATTTTGACCTCTGCAATTCTCAGATTAATTTGGGACCCTGGGATTACAGTGACTGGCAGTTTAGTGATTGCTAGAAGATGCTTTCAGGAGGTCTTTTGTGATGGTATCTCGTTTACACCGTGGTTAGTTACTCTACTTATAGGAGGCTTCCATGGGATATCTTGTGATGCTACCGTGCAGTGCAGTGCTTTTAGCAGAGGGTGCTACAGATCTCCTAGGATAATTTGGGACCCTGGGATCATCCCCAAATTCAGTTGGTTCAGTTGATTGATTGTGGAGTTGCGTTGGCATTGCTTGAGGACAAGTAATCTTTGGCGAGGGAGGACTGTAATGTTTTGTTATTGATAAATAGGGAATTGACTGAGGACATTTAATACCGGGAGCATATTAAAACAATTATTTAGTATTATTAAGTCATCACTGTAGTAAAGAGGGTCATCATAGTTATTATCATAAAGCATGCAAGCCTTATTTCTTCAATGTTAAGTCAACGAGCAATTAAAATTGCATGCATGCAAAAATAAAGTGGAACCCTAAAAGTGACATGCAAACCCTAAAAATACATGCTAAAGCTATATAAGAAGGGTCATTGAACCAAAAGGAGTATCTATGATTATTATTGTTGAGTTTGATTTCTAGAGCAGCAACACAGGTGCAACAACAACAAGTTGGGGTTGGAGACGAAGGTCTTCAGCTAATAAGGGGTTTCGATAGTGAAATCTATCTTCCCTAATCACTTCAGGATAGATCATCCAGATCTATCATCGCTATTCACCATATTCATTCATCTTCAGTGATTTAGTACAGAGAGAGAGATTTATTGCAGGTTCACGTTTTGCAACCGGGGAACAACTGTAAATCCTCAAAAGAATTCGTTTGGACTAAGAATCTTAGTTTTTCCTCTGCATGTCATCACTATCTTTCCCAATAGACTCATTACACTGTACTGGGTGATTATCAACTCATTGTTTGCATATTCGGGGCAACCAACAACATATTTGTGGATGAAGAGAGACGTCATCCCCCAGAGCAAAACAATTCGCTAGGTGCCTTAGAGGAGGCAAAATCTCTGCATGTGTCTTCTCATCTTTCCGGAAGATCTAGACCATCACCCCCACAAAGTTTCAGCAACAACAGACTACTCCCTCAAAAACGTCAATATCATCAGAAGGAGGGCACTCTTGTAGCTGGGCGTCAAATTCAGGAGAGGAGCACTATTATATTATCTTTTCGGCAAACACTGCATGCATCTCATCTATTGGTGGACTATCAGCTTGATTATCAGTGGTATGTGTATATCTTCTTACTGAAAGTCTTTTCCCTATTATCTCTCCAGATTAGCTATATTTTAGGGCCATTTGGCACAACACTTTTGCATGCACATTTTATTCATCTTTCCAGCACTATTTGAGTATCTAAACAACAAATATATTACCAAAGTACAATAGAATATCAATTGGGATATTACATCGATGCGCTTCCCCATTGCTCCCTAAGCGCTCCTAGGAGCAAAAAAATGCTCCCTAATTGCTCCCTCAGCGCTCCTAGGGATTGAGGCGATTTTGTTTTCGTTTTTTGGTTTTTGTAACCAAGACATAGTTTTACTTGGATTTTTGGGCATGGTTAGGGTTCATTTAGGGGATGTATTATATGGTAATGTTAAATTCTTAAAGTAAAAGTGGTACTTTTTACTTATATTTAAATTTTTAACATTACCATTAATTGTTTCAGGATGTTTGAGAGTGGTTCCAACCTCATCGGACTTCATATGCAAAAAGTAGAATTTCAGATCCCATTCAAAACTCAGCAGACTTAATAGTTTTCAGGATTTCAGGATTGCAACATTTCCATTAGATTCTATCATGTATGAGGGTAAGGGATTGGAATTGAATCAAGCACATCAACCTCTCTATGCACCTTGATGTTGGTGGTGTTGATGCCTAATTGTTGAAGTTGATTGAACTCCTTTGTCATGACCTTGATAAGAATTTACCCTTTAATCAAGAAAATTCACTTATTAAGCATTGGAAGGTTTTTCTACCTAAATGTTCCACTCCATGCCCTAGCATATGTCATTACTCCTTACACCAAAATATTGTTCTCCATCTTGGTTGGCCCAACTAGCACCTGGGAGTGGAGTTAGGAGAAAACCACACATAGATCCAGAGGTGCAGAATGGGTATATGCTTGCATTAGACAAGTTGGTCCCTGATAGGAGGACTGTGCTGCAATACGAAGTGAATTTTTGAGTAAATACATCAGTCAACATGGAGTCTTTGGTAGCCTGCATACAACCAAAGATCTAGATGGGTTGAGTCCTATCGAATGGTGAAACTTGTATTGCTCCTCTACCACATATTTGCATAACTTGAAAATGAGGGTGCTTTCATAGGTTGTTACCATTTCTTGTGTAGAGAGGTGTTGGAGCACCTACAACTTCATCCACAATGTGAACACTAAAAAGAAACAATTTGAATGTAGATCGGACAGAGGAGTGTGCTCAAGTACTAATTGAATTGAGCAAATACATCGGTGAACATGGAGTCTTTGGTAACCTACATGCGACCAAAGATGGAGATAGGTTGATTCCTATCGAAATGGTGGAACATTTATTGCTCCTCTACCACATATCGACATAAATTGGCAGTGAGGGTGCTTTCATAGGTTGTTAACACTTTTTCTACAAAGAGGTGTTGGAGCACCTACAACTTCATCTAAAATGTGAAAAGAAACAATTTGAATGTAGATCGAGTAGAAAGCTTGATTTATGTGCACTACAAATTGACGTTGTTGTCCCATTATTGTGATGCGGCCAAGAATGATAGAACATATTTGACTTGGGACAACAATCCAGAGGAGGCTGATTTGGAGGAGGGACCCATAGCATTAGAGCGCTTGGAGGTTGAACTTCTGGGTGATAGGGATGGTGATCAAATTCATGCATACAACGAAGATGCCACACTCCCAACCACTAGTAGGTTTTCAAATGTAGGACCTTTGCCTTTATCTTACAACTCTTTGGTAATGAATATGATGCTTTGTTTCATTTCATGGTTGATGTTATCTCTTAGAGTTTGTTGATTGCAAATATTATATGTTTAAACTTGAAGGTTGATGTTGTTAATGATTGATCATTTGATGACGATGTTATTACTTACAGCTCCAAGATGATTGATGTTATATGTGTACTAAATGATTATATCTATGCTTTCATGTTTTATATAGCTAATTTGGCATTCTACATGTTTTCTTTTAAATATATGCATCAAAATATATTAAAATATGTATTATATAAAAAACGCTCCCAAAACGGAAGCTTTTTGGAATTTTGCTTTTTGCTCCTGCTTCCTGATCCCAACAGCATAGGAAACATAACCTTAAAAAAAGAGAGGTGGTGGTCCACCTTATTTTCAATCATGGCTCAAAATTTAGCTTTAGCAAGAAAATTTAAATGTAAAAAATGCCTGAAAAACCCAAGTAAAACCATGTCTTGGTTACAAAAACTAAAAAACGAAAACAAAATCGCCTCAATCTCTGGGAGCGCTAAGGGAGCGATTAGGGAGCATTTTTTGGCTCCTAGGAGCGCTTAGGGAGCGATGGGGAAGCGCTTCGGTGTAATATCCCAACTGATATTTTATTGTACTTTGGTAATATATTTGTTGTTCAGATACTCAAATAGTGCTAGAAAGATGAATAAAATGTGCATGCAAAAGTGTCATGCCAAATGGCCCTAAAATATAGCTAATCTGGAGAGATAATAGGGCAAAGACTTTCAATAAGAAGATATACACATACCACTGATAGTCTCCCAATAGATAAGATGCATGCAGTGTTTGCCGGAAACATAACTCCTCTACTGAATTTGATGCCCAGCTACAAGAGTGCCCTCCTTCTGATGATATTGACATTTTTGAGGGAGAAGTAGTCTGTTGCTGCTGAAAATTTGTGGGGGTGATGGTCTAGACCTTCCGGAAATATGAGAAGACACATGCAGAGATTTTTCCTTCTCTAAGGCACCTAGCGAAGTGTTTTGCTCTGGGGGATGACATTTCCCTTCATCCACGAATATGTTGCTGGCTGTCCCGGATATGCAAACAATGAGCTGATGATCACCCAGTACGGTGTAATGAGTCTGCTGGGAAAGATAGTGATGACATGCGGAGGAAAAATTGAGATTTTGAGTCCCAGCGAATTCTTTTGACGATGTCCAACTGTTCCCCAGCTGGAAAACGTGAACCTGCAATAAATCTCTCTGTGTGCTGGATCACTGAAGATGAATGAATATGGTGAATACTGATGATAGATTTGTATGATCTATCCTAAAGTGATTACGGCAAATAGATTTTATTGCCGAAACCTAAGTCACCTGGTTCGAGTTCGTGTTTGAATTCGACAAGAAATAAATTCGGAAAAAAATCGGCAACAAAATATTTTGATAAAAATCGGCATTAAATTCGAATATATATATATATATATAAACTTAAATTTTATTTTCAATAATATAATTTTTTAATTATAGCTTCTACATAAAAATGATAAAAATATTATATATATATATATATATATATTTTTGTATAATTTTATATAATTTATATTAATATAAATTTTCAATCAATCTTTAATCAATTTATATTAATAAAATTTATATTAATATATACATAAGTTACCTTTACAAAATTATATCACAATTTATGTATATTATGTTAACAAATAAAAAACTCGGAAAATACACGGTCAACTACAACTTCGGGAGATTGATCACCGGCGTTCGTCGGGAATCGAGACTACGCTGAAAACCGAAGCTTGAACCCATCTACGACTTTGCACCAGACACCCACAACAATTGGAGCCTCTACGCTAGTGTCTATGACTCTGTGCCGACGTTCGCGACTCTTTGCCCATGACAACTGTAGCCTTGTGCCTCACGATGGTAGCCTCCACAATTATTTCAGGGATTCGCGACGGTAGCCTCCACAATTAATTCAGGGATTCGCAACGACAACTTCACCAGAACAATGTGCATGCAATTTTCTAGGGTTAACCTGTGGGTAGCAAAAAAAATTGCCGATTTTCAACCGTTTAATTCGTCGGCCACAAAAAAAGGCCGAATTTTGAATTTTAAGGCAAAAAATCGCTGAATATGGTGACTTAGACCGAAACCCCTCGTTAGCTGAAGACCTTCGTCTCCAACCCCAACTTGCTGCTGCTGCACCTGCTGCTGCTGCTCTAGAAACCAAACTCAACAATAATAATCATAGATACTCCTTTTGGTTCAATGACCCTTCTTATATAGCTTTAGCATGTATTTTTAGGGTTTGCATGTCACTTTTAGGGTTTGCACTTTACTTTTTGCATGCACGCAATTCTAATTGCTCGTTGACTTAAGACTGCAAAAAAGGTCTATAATCATGGATAATTCTAATTGCTTTTTGCATGCATGCAATTCTAATTGCTCGTTGACTTAAGACATTGAAAAAAAGGTCTATAATCATGGATAACGCGTGTTATGATGCCTTTTTAAGGTTTGTGCCTTGTCTTACATGTGCTATTTAACTACACTTAGTTTTTCCTAAGATTATTCAAAACCTTTTAATGATTTCATGGAATCATAATCTATAAAACATTCACAGAAGTGCTAGTGTGTGATTTAAAGCAGGAGTAGAAAAAGTTGGGACAAGGGAAAATAACCCTAAAGAAGGCTATAGAATACATTAACAAAATGTTGGTCAAGCTAATTCAAAATAATAAATTTCAACATAAAAACACCACAAAACTCTCAAGGGAATGGATGAAACGGCACTGCACCAAGAAGTATTGGGTAGTGATTGTAGTGGTGGTAAGTCCAGCTTCACTAGACCGGGAGATGGCAGTAGGAGTTTTTGTAATCTTACAATTGTCCAAGTTTGAAGGTGAAATAGAGCCACATGAGTAAATTCATAAAATATGAGTGACATTTGAAATGGATTAGACATCTAAATTGTTATCCTTTTTTGCATTCTTGTTGCAATTTTTTAAAAACCAATAACATCTAGAAACAGCAAGCATGGGAGTATGAGGATAAGCAACATATTCTTTTGTTTTATTAAATACTTTTGTGGGATTCTACAAGTCTACAGATTTAAGAAGCTTAAAATAGAGGTGACACGCTCTACATTTCTATATATATGTTATCTAAGGGTCTTTATTTGCAAGTTATACTCCTCATACTTGGGATTGTTGGATTCGAAAAATGGTTCTAAGTGGTTATGGCATGCATTCTTATTGTAAGTCTCAACACTGACAAGATTTAGAAATAAAAAGCATGACAGTATGATCGTAAGAAACATATTCTTCTGTCAATGCAGTTCAGTTCTAAATTTCTACATAAGGAGAACCTATTTTTTTGATTAGGAATTTTGTTCTACTTTAAATCAAATGCACTGTGGTTAGTAGGTTCAATCCACTGGACATAAATACAAAGAATAATTAGGATCTGGAGACTTTTGGCACAGACGTGTTATGATTGAATAATTGACAAATTTGTGTAGGTTAAGGAAAGAGTAAATATCCATGGTCAAACACAGTTAAGCATGGTCAGCCAATCACAATGGACCATTTTGAGTCTTGACCATGTTATTTCTTGTTTGAAGTCTTAATATTCAAGTTTCATCGTAAGAGTACTTAGATCAAGATGTCAATATCCAAAGCTTATTTCACTAATTGATTTTATGTTGGTACCTGCGTGAAATGAAACTCCCAAAATTTGGTAGCAACCATAGTGTTTTAAGATATTTAAGGTTGGAAGAACATTACATGCTCACACAAAAATGTTGAACTTGACAGCGGCAAGCATAATCAAGAGAAAGGCAATGATAAAAGAGCTGTCTGCTTTATACCACGCAGAGTGTCTCTCTTACAGTCAAAAGGTATTGGACCTTCAACGGAAATGGGAACAGGTTAGTCAGTTTCATTCTTTGACTGGAATTGAATAGCTTATTTATCATAGTATATCAGATATCTAGTTCATGATATGAAGCACTGGCTTTGTTGTTGTGTCTACTATCCAGTTTTGGAGGCTTCTTTGCGACATGCATAGGTTCTTGTAATATTTGTGAAACATATTTTATGGTATGAGAGATTCACCATTAAACATCACAGGTTTAATTGTTCTATGTTATTAACTTTATAGTTAATCACTTACCCATACCCATAACTATAAAAACTATTAGCCAGTATATATATCCCAAAATGGTTCATTGCATAGGGTAAAACTGACATGGTCTTTCTAGCTAGGATATATCTTTGACCTGTGTTTTAGTTGGCTTTTTCTTTGTAGACTTTTAATAATTAATTGATACCATTCTTGCTTCTTCTTAGTACATGGAATAACTACAAGTACTTCTTGCAATTTGCTAAAGATTAGGATAACTCTTTGAAATGAATATCATTAATGAAAAAGTAACTCTGGGAAAGCTTTTGCTTCTAACTAACTGCTCAAAGATGACTAATTTGACAAAAACCTACTTCGTATCTGCATTTGTGCAAAATTTTCTTAGAGGATTCATAGAACTATCCATCAAAGCAGGGAGAATGATTCACAGAATTCCAACCCAGACCTCCTTAAGAAAGAAAAACCGTGCAACAGTACTTCATTTCTTATTTCAGTAAATTAACAATGTTGAATAAGCTCTCCCCAAAAAAACTCTGTAATCCTAACTTCCAGTACACTAAAATATGTACCTTAACTTCACAGTTAGTGACATGTGGCCAGTGGTTTGAAGTTGAGTCGGGCCGGGCATGGTGGAAAAAGTCGGAATTGGCAAAAAATTGGCGAGGGTCCAGAAAACATCTTCTTGGCAACATTGGCAAAAAAATAGGCAAACCGCAGCAAGCATTAAAAAATGCAAATTTTGTACTTTAATAGGGTCAAAATTTGCTTACCGATTTTTTCTCCTATTTGCTGATTTTCACGATTTTTCGCAATCTTTCCCCATTTTTGCCGATGTCCGATTTTTTTGGGCCAAAAAATCGACAGTCCCGAAAAATCACGATTTTTCGGGACATCGCCGATTTTTTGGCGATTTTTTCCACTATTTTAAACACTAACTTTCAAAATTGTATCCTACATGGTGTTCGATTTTTTCGGACATCGCTGATTTTTTGGCAATTTTTTCCACTATTTTAAACACTTACTTTCAAAATTGTATCCTGCATGGTGTTATGCTCCTGCTTTATGCCCTTTCAAGGAAATGAACTCCAGGAGTGTTCCACATTCAAGAACAGGAATATAAATGTAAAGAATACAAAATAATGAAGAAACATGGGCATGCTAACCTTCAAAAATGCACATTGCTCTGCATTCTACATTGTGAGTGTTTTGTTCTATGCTATGAACTTAGCAAGAAACCATTCACCCATAACCATAAGCTTAAATTTACTAACCTGTATATATTGCCCAAAATGGCCATTGCATAGGGTAAAACTAATTAGGTATTATAGGAACATTGCTAGCTGGGATATATGAAATTATGAATATGTAACATACATAACTGATAAAGAATAATAAATAATAAATTATAACAATTAATAAATAAAAATAAAGAATAATAAATAAAGATTTTAAACAAGGGTCGCACCCTTCATGAACAGTCACCAAGGTGCCTTTAGGAGTTATAGATATAGCACTCTCATTCTATTGTAATCATTTCATCGCATTATTCATTATTGAATTATATTTTAGAGTCCTACATTGCTTTATGTTATTTATCCTATCTATTATGGATATTTATTATATGAACAAGAACTGTTCGCTTCATTGGTATCAGAGCAGGTTTTAAAATAAACCTGTGGTCGAGTAAATTTTCTTGTGGAAATAAAATAATTTTTGGTTTTTGGACCTGGTGGCGCAAAACGAAAACTCTAAACTCTTTTGACCGAAATCAGGCTTTTCGCCATTTAATGTTCAGAAATTCTGCTATACATTGAAGATTTCATTAAACATTGAAATTTCATGAATATTTTGTTGAAAAGTTAACAAGGTTAAGTGTTGGACCCCTAACCTTGTTTCATGCGGAAGAAAAACTCTTTTTTTTTGAGTTTGCATGCGGAAGTTGCATGCATGCATTTTTTAATAAAAAGTTTGCATGAAAAGTAAATTAGGGATTTTGATCCCTAAAAGGCAATCAAACGATAAAATAGAGTTGAGAAGGAAAAAGAGGGTGCATTGTTGAGATAGTGAGAAGCTATTGAGGAGGGCGAATTAGTGCATGAGAGAGGGGCACATTCTTGAGAAGAGAGGCCGCATTTTCTGGTAGAGAGAGGACACAGATTTGAGGGAGTGAGAGTGCACTTGATCTGAGGCAGAGGGAGGATACATTGGAGGCGGAGATTGCTTTTGAGAGAGATTGAATCTAGCTACAAATTGTTCAATGATTCAGTTGATAGAGGAAGCGCACTTTTGAGAGGAGAGGGCACACTTCACCAGAGGAGGGCGAGCTCATGGGTTGAGTTCATCAGATCGAGAGAGGGTAATTACGGAGAAGGCGATTCTGTAGCAGAGGGGCATGATGCATGAGTCAGAGAGTAGATTTAAAGATGGTTGAATTTCCTAGTCATCCATCAGAGGTCAGGCTTGAGCATCAAATCCGTAGGCTTAGAGATAAGTTTGTGTTGGAATTTTTTTGTTGTACCTCATTGTAACTGCTTGAGAAGATAAAATATATTCTACTCTCTCATTGGCTTCCCCGCTAGGGTTTTTTCGGGGTCACATTGATCGAAAATTCTGTGTCCATTTATGTGTGTATTGTTGTTAACTAAAAGAGTAATTAGATCTCATGTGTTTTTAGTTATAAATAAATGTTTATGCATATCTATGTTATCGGGGCAACAAGATTGGGCTGAGCATTAAACATATGAACTAGAGAGACTTGAAACCGGGTTGGGATCTGATATTTTAGAGCATTGAAATAAAATTTATGTGGTATCAGAGTGTAGTTGAAGGATTAGAGCATACATACACCGGATTTGTGAGTTTAAATATCAAATCAATGAGAAAACACACAAGATCTATTAGATCTATGAGAGCAGAGTCCAGATTTGTGGTAGATCTATCAAATCTGTGCAAACAAAGATTAGATTTGTGAAAGAGAGGGATTTCTTGTTCACCAAGGCAAAACTTGGATTTAAGTTTCAGTTGAGATTATCATGGCTTCAGGTTTGAGAGTTGAGGATAGGTTGGAGGGGGTGGCTAATTTCAGTCCATGGAAAGCAAGGATTGTCTTACTTCTATAGGAATTTGAGTTGTGGGACCTTGTGAACAACACAACAACGAATCTCGTGACAGTGCCTATAGATGCAACAGTGAAGGTAGCCCACAAGAAAAAGAACATCAAGGCAAAAATAATCATGTTTGATGCAATTGAGGACCATGCGATCCCTCATGTGACTAGTAAGGATAATGCTGATCAAATGTGGGATTCCTTAAACAATCTGTATCAGTGTTCCAATTAGAATTGAAAGATGGTACTAATAGAGAAACCGAAGAGCATAAAATGATCATAACTGAGAGCGTGGCTACTTATCTTAGTCGGATCACTCAGGTGAGAGATGAGCATGGAGCTATTGGCAAGAAGGTTGTTGGCAACGGATTGGTAAGAACAACTTTGAATGGGGTAACCAAGCAATGGGCGGTTTTTGTCAAGGTGGTTGTAGCAAGAGAAAACTTGCCTTCCTGGGATCGTCTTTGGGATGTCTTCATTCAGGAAGAAACCCGAAGAGGATATGTTTAGGGAAGTTCATCTACAGGTAACAGTGAGGACAATGTGGCACTTGCAACAAGAGGTAAGAAGAAGTCCAAGAAGGGTCCCAAGGGTGGGGCAAAGCAGTAGGGTGATCAGAAAAAACTTAAAAAGATATGAGCAAGGTAAAGTGTTTTTCCTCTAACAAGATGGTGCACTATGTAGTAGTGTGTCCTAAGAAGAAGAAGAAGCAACAAACTGCAACATCGACCCAAGTTGATGAGTTTGCTAGTAAGTTTGACAAGGAATTTTCCTTGATTACTTGTCATTTGTTTACTTCAGCTGATGTGGATGAGCATTCCACAGAGGAGCTTGACAAGGAACTGTCCTTGATTTCATGTCATTCATTGAGTGCATCTACTACCAGTGTTTGGTACATAGATAGCAAGGCCTCTAGTCACATGATCGATGTTAGATAATACTTTACAGATTGTTAACAACTATGTTGTAGTCAGTTGGACTTGCAAGTGAACCGCCATTGGTAAACAAGTTACTTGTTCATATCCAGAGTTCAGAATTCCATTCAGGTCTTCTATGGCCTTTTCTTTTTTTTCCACATGTTCATACCCCCTTGGGGGAGTTGTAATAAAATGTTGTAGCACAATGAAATAATGTAACAGACTTGGATTTCCTAGGACTTAAACGTCAATCCGACTAGCCTAGAGTGCTTTTTCTTGTTAATTATATGTTGTTGAATAAATGGCTTATACTTTTCGAGTTTTTCACTCAACCTCCAACGCCGTGGTAATTGTCTTGGTGGTTAGGCCTTAGGAGGTTATTAAAGTAAGTGTCAATGCATATTACCATGCTAGGCATTATTTTAGAGTCATATGAGCATGTGCTAGGTCCCCCTAGGTTTATTTTTGATTTTCGCAAAATATAATTTTTTTCTAGAAAAACAGGTTAATTTTTTAATGTTTTAATTATGGAAATGTAAAAAGTCATAAAACAGTGGTTAGGTGGTGGATTTTGCCATGAAGGTGCTCATTTTCTATCTCAGGGCACCCACTTAACCCCTAAACCCACTTTTGAGAGAAAAATTTCAATTATTTCTTATAAAAAATGAAATTCTCTTGAAAATGGCCAAAAAAGTCATTTTAATTGGCAAAAAAGACAAAAAAGTAATTTACTAAATAAATGGAAACATGTCAGGGACATGTCTAAAGTGTAACCGAGTTAAATGGACATAGGATCAAAATTGGCATTCGACATCAAATATGGATGAAGGTTAGTTGTCTCAATCAAAGGGGGGTGCATCTCCATTAGACGGGGCGCATTTACTTAGTGGGCGACTTCTGATTGGAAGTTGTAATTTCCAAGAAGAGGATGCGCCTACCTCTTAAGAGGTGGCGCGTTCCTCTAGATCTCAATCGATGATCAATCCCTTCAATTAAGGATACAGTCTCTCTCAACTCTCAATTCACTCTTAGTCTTCTTCAGTGGCAAGTGTGCCCCTTGGGTCCAAGTTTTGCTATTTAAGCAAGGCCTTTTGGCCTCTTTCGACATCGGAAGGTGGAACCTCTACTTGCGTTATTGTAATACTTCCTTTGAGTTTTGATAATAAAAAGGCTTTAGAGGCTTATTCAAATGTGATCTATGGATGTTTGGATATGCTATGCTCTAAACCATTGAGGTAATTTGTATTATTTTTACAAACTTTTTCATGTTTGGGATTAACTTGCCTTTTCGAAGGAAATTGTATTTCGGTAAAGGTAAGAAGTGGTGCTTTATAGATTGCTTCTTATTGTTAATGGTAGAAGACCGCTTGAAAATATATGATCTCTGGTTTGAATCGATATTGTTCTTGGTTTCCTTTTATTGATTCACACATGTATATTTGATCCTCTTTGTAAGTGTTGTGAGGTTTTGCAGGTAATCTACGCTAGAAGGTTTGATGAGCATGCTAGCTATACCTCTCCTTCATTAGATTCGAAAAGTAGCATCGTCCCTTCGATCCCACTAAGAAGACAACTCCATTTCCCATTTCTTCTTGCTCAATCTTGGGTTCTTTTGCTTTCTTGATCCAACTTTCTAAAAGTTTTTTTGGTTACCAGTTTGTTGTTTGCTTTGGATCTATGTTTGAAAGTTATATGAAAGTAGATCTAAATCTTAAAGTCTATATACTATATGTTCTAAAGTTTGATTAAAAATCTAGATCTAGCGAATATTTCTTCCTTTTGCAAGTTTAAATCAAGATCTAAAGACTAAAGGGATTGATTAAGAAAACTTTAGCTTTTAAATCTTTATCTTGCATTTTGTTAGAATTTGCACTATGATAGTAGTTATGTTAGATATTTAAACAAATTCTATTATATCACAATAATAAGCAATAGGATCAGTGAAATATTGACAAGCACAACATACATAAGAGACACAAATATTTCTCCTAAGGAAACCCTTAAAGGGAAGAAAACACAACAAATTCTTCAGTACAGATTCAGTTAGCAAGTACAATATCAAACTAGTACAATGAAGAGCTAAAGCTCTTCCACATAAAGATCTCGAGAATGGATAAGATAAGAAAACACAAAGATAAGATGTCTTTACAAAGAAACTACTCTTCTCCCTCTAGCGAACTTGTTCTTCTCTCTCTAGGGAACTTGCTTGAGTGATTGATGTGTTCTCAAATGAGAAGTGCGCCTCCTTATTTGTACTTGTCTTGAGTGTGACTTTTCCTTATGGGGCTGACTTCTCTTCTTCGCTTGGTTGACTTCACTTATGAAATATTAAATAATGCTTATTTGATATTTCTTCTGGATTCTTTTGAGTCGACTTTACAAGTAGGGTTTTCATTTGTTCTTTTAGGGTTTTTACATGATCAACTACAATATGAATATCGCTCGAAGGAAGTACAACAATAATATATTAACAATATCTTCCGAAGTTACATAATCTTCAACACTCCCTCTTAACAAGGAAGGTATTCTTCTAACGTAATCATCATCACTGCTGCAACAACTTTGTACTCTAACCATTGACTTGTGACATCTCTCGAATCTATACATCACTAGAAGTTATACACGAGCAAGTCATCATCTCAATCATGCATCAGTCACGATCATACATTTGGGGGCATCACATTCGCAACACATCAGTGGAAGCGAGCCAGGAACACACATTACATCATTACAAGACTTCATCTACTTCACACAGAATCTAGACACACATCTGATTGGTTACACAACACTATTGGATATGCATACTTGATTGGATATGCATACTCGGTTGGACACACATACACGGCTGGATACACATACTCGGTTGGATACACATACCTGACTGGATACACATACTAAGTATGGTCATGCTCTCCGGTCCTCGCAAGTATGGTCACTCTCTCCAACCCTCACGAGTATGGCCACTCTCTCCAGTACTCGCAAGTATGGTCACTCTCTCCAACACTTGTGAGTATGGTCACACTCTCCAATCCTCATAAGTTGGTCGCGCTCTCCAGTTCCCACACACATACTAGCTCTAATTAGTTACGCAACTCGATTGGATACGCATACAAAGTATGATCACTCTCTCTAGTCCTCATGAGCTGGTCACTCACTCCAGTTCACCCATACATACTGGCTCTAATTGGATATGCAGCTCGATTAGATACACATACAAAGTATGGTCACTCTCTCCATTCCTCATGATCTGGTCCCTCTCTCCAGTCCTCATAGAGTCTAGTAATACATGCTCGTCAATGACCACCTGCCACTATTGCATTGTACACCTACAACCCCCGAATCGTATATCAGACTTGTTGCTGCCTAATTCGCACCTCGGGTGACGTGGCATAAGTCTTCAATCCACTTGGTGCGACCTTGGGGGCAAGCTCAAGCCAAGTGCTATCACCTGATACTCGGCTCCTCCGTCTAGGCCAACTCCTAGCGAAGCCAAGGGGGGTGGTCCCTCTGAAAATAATCTATGGTAGTTTTAATCAATGAAAGTATAAAACAAGAACTATTCTAGGAGTTTGAGATGAAATGGATTAAAATGTTACAGACCAATAACTGCAAATAAATTAATCTTAGCAACTTTTTAGAAAATATACAAATTATTCAAGACACCTTGCAAAATTCGGCTTATGCAAAAGAAAGTAAAGTAGACCAGTGCCAATGAGGAAAATGCTTGTGTATGAGGGTTGCTAGTGTAGTCTCGCTGAAAGTATTGCAATGTCTCGGTTGGTAAATTTTAGATTTATTAAATGAGTGATTAAGGGAGTGGGTTACTTTTGGGTTTGGCCCTGTTATCATAGATCTTGTAGTTGCCCCAATAGATGAATCCTATACAGGATGGCAGAGGGGACATGCAACCAAAGTTGTGACCTACGAAAACCCTAACCCCCAAAAGATGGATGGTTGTCACGTCGGTTAGGGATTCCTTAGCTTTATGCCACTGAACGCTCGAGTGACAATAGGGGAAACCCTATCTTATCCTAAAAGGACAGATCTACAGTTAATCACCAGACCAAGCCCAAAAATGTGAATGTGTAAGGTGAGAGCTGAAAACCCTAGATTTAAGGGATAAGCCACAATTTAAGGAATGTTCGAGTACGGTTGTTTAAGGAATGTGGAAATGTTACTCGAATCAATTAAGACTAGTGACTTAAGAAGTTTAAACAGATCTAGGGTTGGTGTGCTTGTCCAGATAATCAGACCCTGGACCTTTGGGGGATTTAATCAGAAATATGGGAAATGCCCAGGACGAGGTTGATTTAATAGAATTAAGGCTTCAACACACCTAATTGGGTAAAAGGATTGGACAATAAGAATACCCAATTGAAAACCGTAACCAAAACAGAGGAAATTGACCAGCAAGCCAAACAGGGGCGTTTTTTCCCAAACTGAAGCCAGTTCCTGGAGATGGCCAAAGGAGTCCAAGCTTGACGTTTTTGAGGGAGAGGTGGTTTTTTGGTATGACGCTTAAAACCCAGATCGCCAAATTTGCCAATTCTTGGTGCAAATTGGTCCGGTGATTTTCCTACTACTAAATGAGGGTTTTTTCAATGCAGGAAATGATGCGAAATGCATGCATAAAGTAAAGGAGAGAGAAATTACCTGTGAAACATACCTTGTTCTTGTAGATGATATCAGAGATGATGAAGAATGCCGTCCTTTTGATCAAATGAGAGTTTCCGAGTAAGATCTTTTAATGGTTCTGCTTCTGTCAATGACCCTAGTGCCCCTCTCAACCTGTCCAACCAAAGAAATCAATAAACAAGACAACTGAATGGGATTTGTAGCATAAAGAAAGTACGGGAAATGAAAAATCATTGAGAAAGAATCACTCCTTGAGACACAAAACCCAAGAGTTGGCACAGAGTGAGTCTCCCCACCAGTGCGCCTCCTTCAACTTGCAGATGGATGGGTGCAAGAAAATATACGAGATCTATCCCGACATAAACTCAATATAAAAGAATAGCAATACCAATCAACAAATCATCAAAACATCAGAAGAACTCAGAGTGTAATCCCAGACAAAAATCTCTTTATTCAAATTCCAGTGTCAGAGCTCATGAATTACAATGGGGGGGTCAACTCTCTTGAATAGTTTGAGAGAGACGTAAACCCTAACTTTCTTTTTTATCCAACGGTTGAGATTATAACATCATCAACGATGGAGATCAACAATACATCAATCAATACATGGATCAAGTGACTAAGTCAAAGAGGGGGCGCACTTTGCTCAAAGACGCTTATCCTAAGTGAAAGTCACAATATAACATAAGATGTGACATGATAGTACATAGGAGGGGGTCACTAGGGGCTTAATTCACCCTAGGCCCCTTTACAACTTCATAATACATGATNGGCCAAGTTGAGGGGCTGCCCCTTGGGGGGCTTTCCTCACTGGATGTGCCAATACAAAATAATCCAGACATCTGCTGATTGAAAAATGTTGGAGGACTGTCCGGGATGTTGAAACACATCATCTATGAAAATTCCACATCATTTCCTTGACCCAGGAGGCCAAATCGATTTTTTCAGTGATTTCTCTAGTTCATTTTTGCTGGTACAATCTTTGGAAACCGATAAATCCACCATAACTTTGTCCAGGGTGAAAACTGGGGCAAATTGACTGCTCTAGATGATTTGGAGACATAGAAGAATGGTATAAATGACTACTCATACCCCCTGGAACATTGCTCTGCTCTAGGAGAACCAATCATACTGCCATCTGGAATAAAATTTGATCATTTGGCCAATTTTTAAGTGATAGTAATCACTTATCAGGAGAACTGGGGCCAAACTCTCAAAACTGAAACCGCAGTATTGGTCCTGGGCATGTCTGGAACAAATATAGATCATGTTGTTTTTTGAGTCACTGCCTTGGGAACTGTGATTGATTTGGTCAACTAGGTTGACCAGGTCAAAGTACCCAAACTGAAGGTGAGAAACTGCATCAATATGATCCTGCAACCATCCAAGGTAAGAAATGCTCCAATGGTGTATATCAAAGCCAAACTTGAATCAATTATTCACAATTATGGTGACAAATAGTAATAATAATAGTAAGATGTACTTGTGCTTTTGAAGAATCTTGGAAAATTTTGGAAGTCTGCTTGTTCATGCCATACTTACAAAGGGTGAATAGTGTGCTACAGATGGGTGAGGATGGAAGAACAAGGTTAAGGCAAAAGGGAATGACTTTTGATTGACTTCGACTAAGTGATCTATCCGAATGAGAAACAATACACTCTACTAAGGTGACATATGTATGACAGATAGCAATAGGGGATGGAGGTGTCTCACAAATGGATAAAGTACTTGGGTATGCTTCCCTTAGACTCTAACAAGGTTTCCTTTGCACTTTAATTGCAAGATAGGTTAACCTTCAAAGGCAGGTGCCATGGAAACCTTTTGGGCTCTGATACTGACAAAGACCCAACCTTTGCAAGCTAGTCTCACTCTGATTCCCTATGGGGGCACATGAGCCAAACACTATACAAGGAGTGAGTGCTCATCCTTTGACCATTAACCTTTTCAATACACTTTACATTTCACAAGATAGTAGCCATCCTAGAAGGGTAGGTGCCCTGGAAAGCCTTTTGGGCTCCAGTAAATGACTAAGGCCTAGACCCGCTGCCAACGAGTAGTCCATAGCCTTGACTGGTTTGCCTCTCCCTGTCGCCCTTGTGGGGGGCAGATTGTGCCTTACATTATACAATGAATGAGTGCTCAAACCCTTGGCCACTGACTACCTTTTAAACATTTATAACTTTTGCATCCTTTAGATATAGCTTTTATGAGTTCCGATGCTTTAGTGTTTAGCAACACTATTATGATGGAGCACTTGCTTTGAGAACTAAAGGAGGACTATCCTGTGAACCCAACCACACTGGCCAAGCCACATACTTCATAGCCAGAGACACAAAGTAACATGGAGTCTATCATACATAGGGGTCACAATGAGGAAAAGGATCTTCAATCTCACAAGTCTCAGTCAGTCTAAGTCATGGGATAAAATTGAACGTGGATGAACTGGATGGACGGGGACAGATGACATGGAACCATCCTAGTACCAAGGTTTACAATTTGTACAAGGATGGCATGAGCAACAATCTTCTCATCAAATTCCCCAATTAATCATAACCCAGGTTAAAGCACAATAGATGTAACCATAGGTCACCATAATCATCCTAACATGATAAGCATAGGTATCTAACATACATCATAGAGCAAAATCAAACCAAGGAAGTGTATACCTGATCTCACCAAATATACTTGTCTCCAACTGATAAACCCCTCTATAACTGTGTGTACCAACTCTGATCTGTTGCTCTGCTGCAATGAACTAGATCATCACCAAAAGAATCTCAATGGACTCTTGAATCTCAGTCCTGGCAAGGAAAATCCGATGAACAAGGCTTTGGAATAACTGAAGTTGTAAAGATCCGTGCTAATACCCCATGTGAATAATAGCCTGAAAAAGAAAAAGAGACAAGTTTGTATGCTACATCATGGTAGCCCAGCTGCAAAATGTATATGTGATAACCGACCCAATAAAGAAAGCTCTCTGGAAATGAGTGCTAAAGTGGCTTTACCAAGTGTCCAACAGGGCGAGGCATAACCTACTTGGAGTAGCCCCCTGACTCTGTGGTATTCACCCTTTGCGACCTCTCGATTTCTCAAGAAACAAGTTTACGTGGATTTTCCTATTACTCTAGTCACTCGTATCCCTTTCTAGTACAACCAGCTGACCATACAAGCAGCAACGGTGTAGAGCATATGGGGAGGGAGGCTTCGTCAATTTTTATTATAATCCTGAATGTGATGTTTATTAACTAACTACTCACGACTGCGAGTCTCTTTCCCCCTTTTGGGATACTCGGGAGAGTGTGTGGTAAGTATTTCCTTTCTTTTGACAAAATAAACGGGAAATGAAAATTAAACTAACTAAAACTCAAAATCATGAAAAAGGGCATCGACGCGGATTCCCCCAAGGGGGATGAGGAGCGGGCTCTTTAGGAGCTTGCTCAAATGTTTATTAATTTTTACAATATGGGAGAAGTGCACTTTGGTCCTTATAATTTGGATCCAAAGGCTTACAAATTTATGAAAAAAAGATTTTTTATGCAAAAGGGAGCCTTGTTAGTCTTCTTTTGGTTCAATTTTTCGAAAATTCGCCAGAGTCTCCTCCTCTTTTTTTGTTAAACCTGCAAAAACAAGCAATAAACATTAGTGGAATATGCCCCAAAACACTTTAAGAGTGCTTTGGGAAAACCTACAAAAATTTGCCGAAAAATTTCCAAGTAAAAACGAAGCAGAGCTAGGTGAAAGTAACTGAGAAAGTGAGCTAGAAAGATGCTTTCTCAGGGTCTTTGTTTGCTTCTTGATTGCTAGATATGCAATTAAAATCAAATGCTAACTTGCTAATCAAGCCTTTTGTTCTTATGAGATAAATAGCTTGAAACAAGAAAGCTAGTAATCTAGATCTGAATTAAGAAATGATAATGCCTTGAAACTTTAGCTAGATCGATAAAGGAAAAACGATTTAAAATCTATTTATGAATGTGACTTTAACTAGAGATCTAATAATGCTTTTTTCAAAAGGAACCCGAGTAATAAAGGGTAAAAAAATAGGGAGAAGGAGAAGTGGGAAGCTTGGAGAGAAATAGGATCCTTGAGGCTTCGCTTGTGGGGTACTGAGGGACTTTATCTGCAACAAAAATTGTTAGAAGAGAAGAGAGATCAAGCAAGATCTTCCACGCCTCCACCTAAGACAACCTGCACATCACAACACTTGCAAACCAAGATCAAGTCTAGAAGCACACACGTTAGAAATTGCTATGAAAAAATATTCATAAACAAAGGAAGCATTCGGTGAGATCTCCAAACATTCATACTCAATAGATTAACACAATAAAAAAATTACTTAATCTACCTTACAATATTGATGCCAATCCTTCAAGAAAGCTAAACTAGATTCAAAGTAAACACTTGGCTCAGATACAGGTTGCCTTCATACAACTCAATGATAATACATCCACTACACCAAAGCACCACACAAATTTGACCTCCAAAGTCTCTTTTATTTCTCAGATAAATAACGGCTACAATGAGCAAGCTCTTCCCGGAGGATTCCAACTAGTTGAATGAGGAGAGAGTTGCTTTATTTATAGCTTGAATGGCCCAGAGGGGGGCATCCATCACTTGGAGTAGAGGTCGAGTCTAAGGAGTGATTAAAGGGATTCACTTGAGTTACATTGGAGTGGAACTAAGAGAGGTAGGCACCACCTTTCATTTGATGCGCCTACCTTACCTACCAAGCCATCCAAACCAATTGTGTGTTGCCACATAAACCAAGGCGTGAAGCTCATGGAGGTGGCACATCCTTTAACATAGATTAATTTGCCACACAAAATATTTGATGCCGATTGACTTAGGATTGTCTTCAAACAATTCGCCCTTGACCTTTAGTTCACTTGCCAACTCGTCATTACACTTGTCACATAACAAAATCCTTTTTATGATATGGTGGGTGCAAGCAAGCATTAAGAGAGGGGGCACATCCTTAACTTAGAGATGATTCGCTAGCTTCCAAAATAACTCCACATTCAACACTTCTTATTTGGGATGAGGTTTCCCACTATGGGAGACATGATTGCCACATCACCAAACATGTTTGAAACATGTCTCCTTGACTTTTTTCAATTTGTCCCTTTGTCAATTTGTTGCATCTTTAGCATTTTTCTGATGTTTTGTCGCCTTTTTAGAGAATTAATTCCATATGTGATAATTTAATCGCCTGAAACATATAAAAAGTGGGTTCCGGGGTAAAGGACACACACTGACTGTGAAAACAAACACCCCCATGCCAAAATCCACCTCCGGATCACCCTTTTATGCCATTTACAAACTTTTTAATTAAACCATTAAAAATGACCTTAAAAAGCGGGAAAACTATGTTTCTCGGAATATTAAAAAAAAAAAAAACTTAGGGGGACCTAACGGATGTCCTTACGACTCAATAGTAATGTCTAGCACGTTCATATACATTGTCACGTGAACTTTAATAACCTCCCAGGTGTTAAATTTTCATATGCTAAGCTAGATCATTAGTATTTCATTTCGATTTCATAACAAAAGCATATAAATAGGATCACTGAAAGATAGACAAGTACAACCATATAAAAGGAACACAAAGATTTATCTTGGGAAAACCCTAAAGGGAAAAACCCAGCAAAAGCTTCCTCAAAATAGATGCCCCAAAAAGAAGGTAAAAGGTAAAACCAACAAGGAGATCAAAGTCTGATCTTCCTCCTTCTCCAGCTACTCTTCTCTTCTCCACTAATGCGCTACACAAGTGAGAGTGTGTGTGTCTCAAATGAGGAGCACCACACCTCTATTTATATTCATCCGTTCACTTAAATTAACTCATCCGACATGTAGGTTCGAGTTAATCATGTAGGCTCGAGTTACACATGTAGGCTCAAGTAACCACACTGGGGTGCTAATGACCCACCTTTACAAATAGAGGGGACAACCTCATGACTCTTATTAGTTCTTCCGATTAGAAGCATCGGGGTACAAGATAATACAAGTGGTTCTCTCGGTAGGCCCATCGGGGACCACAAAAGATACATATAGAATATTCTTCGAAGTTACAATATTTCAACACTCCCCCTTAACGAGAAGGGTATTCTACAACAACATCAACAACAACAATAGTAGGAGAGAGATAGAGGACATCATCAACATCATCAGGGTAACACATCTATAAATCATTGGAAGCTTTTCAACATTATGTAGTCTTCATCTTCAATCTTTAGTCTTCGTCATCCTTAATACTTTGACTGCTTCGATTAGCAACATCTTCAGCACTTTGACTTTTCGATCAGCAACATCATCTTCCTAGATCTACATCAATCTATTCATTGCTCATCTCTTGTATCCATTGTTTATCCCTTAGAGTGTCTTGAATAGGTTCGCTAGCCCTCATAGGCTAGCAAGGTCTACCCCTTGATCATTCTCCGGATTGATCTAAAGTGACAAGAGCTTGTTCGGTGTTACAACTACCTTCCATTAGTAGTGGACGAGGCCCTTGTGGTGTCATCGGTTAGCTACCTCACCTCTACCGTCCTGGATGGGATACCTTGAGTGGGTAGCTACACATTATGTGATAACAGATACCAAGGGGAAGGGTAATACATGATAAGCGAAGGTCCAAGTGGGCATAAACAAGGTGTGCTAAAGTTGGCAAGACAATCCTTACACACTCAATCTCCTTCTACATAGCATAAACATAAGTGTGGCTAGGATCCCTTTAGCCATATGTCCTAATAGGTCCATCCCAAGAAGCATTGGAGCACCCACCTAGGGCAAAAAATGGCCAACATGACAGGGAAGTTACGTCCATCAAGGGATAGCCAGTAGAGCCAATAAGCTAATACTGTTGTTGTAATTGTAACTTCGGAAGATATTCTATTGTATATTGTTTTACCCCCATCGGAGATGTTTTCCCTCAGTTCGAGATGTCATTATTGTCTATGGTCATTGAGGTAAACTCTCAATTGTAATTCGGGGCAATAGTCCCCAAGATAAATAAAGTAAAATGTATTTTTGAGTCTTCCTAGGTAGGTCGACCCCAAAGAGGTTACCTGGCCGACCAAGTTAGTTAAGTAAGTTACACAATGAAAGAATATAAATAGGGAGGCGCCCTCCCTATTTGAACACACACTCACACTCTCTCAAGTGCTCATTAGGAGAGAGAAGACAAGGAGGAAAGAGAGAGAGCTGTAGAAGACTTCTTATTCTTGGGTTTTTCCATCTTGTGATATTGTGTTAGTGACAGAACTATTCTAAGGAAGTTTGCGTTGTTTTTTCCTTTATGGTTTCCCCGAGGAAAATCTTTGTGTCTTATGTATCTTGTCTTTCTTGGATATCTTGCTGTACTTGTTATTCTTTCAGATAAAGATCCTAATTGAATTAAGGTAGAAAAACTAACATGGAGTAAGAGCTTCTCTAAAACAAGCACTGTGTAGTTGCGGAAACTAGGGCTTCCAAGAACCAATACTCTTCTCCACATCTTTACAGAAAAGAGGACTAGGTTAACCTTCCTCAAGAAGGCGCATCTTTGGTGGAGAAAGATTTCAGTTTGAAGAACTTTCAATTTTTGACTGCGGGACACTATGGGAAGGAACTAGGGCTTCCTAGTTCAAGGTCTTCTCTCCACAAATCATCAAGAAAAGAGGGATATGCTAACTCGCCCTAGGAGGGTGCATCATTTGGAAGAAGCAGAATCAAATTTGGAGAATTTTCATTTTGGACCCAGACACTAATGCCGGGAGAAAACTAGGGCATCAAGCTTTTGGGGTTTTCCTCCATCAGTCGGGAAAAAGGAATACATTAGGCAACTCGCCCTAGAAGGGTGCATCTTTCTGCGGAGTCAGATTTCAATTTCGAGAATTTTCATTTTTGGCCTCATCTCTACTGCCAGGGTGAAACTAGGGCATCGGATTCTTGGAGTTTCCCTCCACTGAATTGGGAAAAGGACCTCACTGAGCAAATCGCCTCAAGGAGGCACATCTTTCTATCCAGACAGAATTCCAAAATTCCAAGTTTGGAAAATTAGGGTTTCTCTAACAAACTGTAGGTCAATTAGCTCTAGAAACAACTTGGGCATCTCAAATTGGTAAGATATAAATCTTTGCTATTTCTGTTTGAGGTTCTCATTTTAAAATGACTCATCACACCCAACTTGATGATAAGCTTGGGGGAGCTGACAACTTTCGAGCATGGAATTATAGGATCTCCTTGATCCTTGAAGAAAATGATTTGAACAAGTATATTAGTGGGGAAGTTCCAGTTCCAGAGGGAGATGAAGCTAAGGCTAGCCATAAGAAGAACTTGATTAAGGCAAAGAGAATCATTGCAGATTCTATTAAGGATCGTCATCCTTGAAGACACCTAAGGAAGTCTTCGATGCTTTGATGAAGCTGTTTGAAGGAAAGAACATTAATCAGAAGATGACATTAAGGAACCAACTAAAGAATGTGAAGATACAAGACTCAGAGACCATACAATCCTACTTCACAAGGGTTGCTCAAATTAAGGAACAACTTGAAGCAGTCGAAGAGAATGTAGAAGAAGGAAAGATTGTTATGACCACCTTGAATAGTCTCCCAAGATCATGTTAAACTAGTAGCAACAAGTAAGGTCTCCCTACATGCATGTGTTCTTGCATGCATAAGGATTAAATTAGGAAACCAGTTGTATTTAATTTACTTTTCCTAAGTTTACCTTGGAAAATAAATTAAAGTGATCTAAATTAACTTTAGTGAAAACGCTAGTTAAAGTGAAAGTGAAATTAGGGTTTTCGCTTTACCTAAAGTTATAGAAGAGAGATCAATTAGTGGAGAGAACATTCACACACTTGTATTCCGACAGAGACAGGATACAGGCAGGAGAGAAAGTCAGATAGAGGATTTAGCTGAGAAGACGGAGGAGCGAGCAGCAGGGTCATCGAGCTTCGTACAGCTGGGCCGTACACTCACACAGGAGGGTGTTGAGGTTTAGCTGGGACTTGCCTAGTGATTCTGCTGGGAGCTGCATTCGCCAGGTTTAGGTGATTTTGCAGTGATTGTAAAAGTTCCATATTTTCTCATAATAAAATCTATATCTGACTGCTGCATCGGTTTTCCCATCTTGGGTTTTTCCGGAAATTCCATACCCAAAATAATAGTGTCATTATTGTGATGTGATGTTGTGATTTATTTCTCAGTTTTATATTCCGCTTCATACGGTAAAAGATATTCATGTGTGGTTATCAATTGATATTTTGCATGCACTGTTTAGCCCTAGTTGAATATTAAAGGAAAATTTATAGATCATGGGATTCATTCATTCAAGGAATATGTGCCAGATGGAAGTTGATCACTTTCAACAGACTCTGGGAAGAATGCACACAAGAAGAAGCTTGGCTCATAACAAGAGAAGAGAAGATGGGAGCAACTGAAGATCAAGCTCTCACAGTTCACACCAGAAGAAATCATAGAAAGAAGGAGGACCATAATCACAACAAAAGGGAGGACCCTCATCACAAAAGACAAAAGAAATTCAGAAGAGATCCTTCCAATATTCGATGTTACACTTGTGATGAGAAGGTACACTACTCCAGAGATTGTCTCAGAAACAGATACTCCTTCAACAAGAAGTCAAACAAGAAAATACATCATGCTCACACCGCTAAAGATGATGAACCAACAACAAAAAGATTCAGAGAAGAAAGAGTTGATTCCTTAAATGATGAGGAATATGTACCTTAATCCAGAAGGATTCAACCCATGACAAAGAAGAACATCTTATCCATCTCAATGTTTGGATAAGAAGGGATGCAGTTGTGAATTCAGAACTAGTATGTAGTCCCATGTGGTCTATGGTATAGAAGACTTGCTCAAGTAGGAGCAAGACAAACATAGGTTCCCAGGATGAGATGATGAAGTAGAACACACTGTCAAAGACTCCAGTGATTCCTGTAAGAAGACAAGGATCAAGAGGGAGTCCACCAACCAAACAAACAAAGATAAGTGCTTAAATTGTCATTTCCTACATATCTAGTTACTTAAATAATATTGTTTAGCAGTGCACATATTTATATTCAATTGATGTATTATGCATGATTGAGTGTCTGCATTTATGAACAATATACTACTAACTTGCATATGATGGGTAAGTAGCCTATGGTGGTCGACAACATTCCATTGCTACTTATCTAGAATGAAACCTCTTTGCTGACATATTGGGAGTAGTGCACACTCTTAATAATGTTCTGGTAGAGATGGAAGGCATCTAGAAAGTTACCGTATGTATATGGGATATGGACAAATGTTGCACGGGTTAAGATAGTTGCATGGCTGTGTGACTTATATCTTTATGCATAAGAGTTTTTTGTTATTAATATGTTTTGGAAATTATGAAATGTTTCTAATCATGAAACTAATTTTGACTTGTAGGAAAGATCGCATACAATCACCTACAAGAAAAGGAGGATGAGACTTGTTTCGAAGAACAAGTGACGACGGTTCAGCTAGAAGATTCACTCCAACAAAATAAAGGGAACTTGAAGCTTCCAGGGATAAATACACCATCATGGAAGAAAGAGCTTCAGAAGAATCATGATATGACCAAGCCATAGAGAGCGCTAGATCCACCTCGAGAGATGAAGACGATCTTGGGCACAAAAGATCATCCAAGATAAAGAAAAGTATGACAGGATTTCCAAAGAAAGAAAGATGCCTCAGACACACTCTAGTTATGTAGCACTGCTGTGAGACATCATTGATGTAGATCCTTCCAGCTATGAAGAAGCAACCGAATGGAAGAAGACTATGATCAAAGAGTATTGGTTGATCATGAAGAATGATGCCCAGGGTGTGGCTCTAAGACCTGAAGGGAGTCCATAGTGTCTTCCATGTGGATCTACAAGATCAAGCATGCAGCAGATGGTAGCATTCGGAAGTACAAAGTAAGGTTTGTGGTTTCTCTCAGAAAGAGGGAGTAGATTATGGCGTGACGTACTCACACTTCTCCAGTGAAGTAAAAGTGCATATCAAGTTTCAATTAAAGAACCACATGTGCGCAGAAGGCTTTGTATGAACTCAAATGGCACCCATGGAATAGCACATATAGTTACATGATGAGCTTGAAGATCACCTAGAGTGATGGAGATCGCAACCTTTGCTACAAGGTTGAAGATAGTATCCTACGGAGGACGACAAGCTCATAGATGGGTGCAAGAGAAACTTTCAACAAAGTTAGAGATAGAGGATCTTGGTATCCAGTGACATTAAGAGATGACATAGATGGATACATAGAAGATTAGCACTAGAGGAAGCTACTTGTCACTCTAGTACAGAATGTTCCGATACATAGAGTACAAAATGTAGAGGGAGGATGGTGCTTTGCTTTAGAGGGAGTGACTACAGAAGATCTCTGAGTTCGAGAATCTTGACATGGTATGACAGGATGGATAGCTTCTTGATGAGCTTAGGCTTTACCAGGAGTAAAGCGGATTCCAACTTTTACTTCAAGGGTGAAGGCAGAAGACCGGTGATACTCCTGCTATATGTTGATGGTCTATTTCTCACAGGAGAGGACGGACTCATTGTAAATGCAAAGAGGAGGCTTGATGCTGAGTTCGAGATGAAATACGTAGGGATGATGCACTACTTCTTAGGCATGGAGGTGTGGCAGAGTGTGGATGGGATCTTCCTTTGTCAAGGAAAGTATGCAGTGGAGATTCAGAAGAGATTCAGAATGCTGGACTGCAAGGCAATAGCCATACCTATGGCATCGAACTTGAAGCTACTGTGTGATGCATAGTCAGAGACAGTTGATGCCACGATGTATCATCAGATGATTGGTTCATTGATGTACCCTGAGCTAGTTCTTGACACATCCAAAACATGCTTAGCTGATTGCTGCAAAGCATGTATTGAGGTACCTGAAGGGTATAGTTGACTATGGGCTCAAGTATGATGCAAATCAGGAGATTAACCTGCACAGTTATGTTGATTCGGATTGGGCAGGGGGCACCACTGATAGGAAGATCACTTCGGGATGCTGCTTTAGTTTGGGATTCAATATGATCTCCTGGTTTAGTAGGAAGCAATCCTGCGTGGCGCTGAGTACAACCGAGGCAGAGTATGTTGTAGCCTGTTCGGCTAGTTGTGAGGTAGTATGGTTTCGAAAGCTATTGTTTGATTTGTTTGATCTTGAGTTAGAGGTGACTTGTATCTTTTGCGACAACCAGAGTTGCGTGAAGTTGTCGGAGAACCCAGTGTTCCATGACAAGTCGATGCACATTGAGATCAATTATCACTATATCTGGGATATGGTGCAGAGAGGAGCAGTGAAGCTCTAGTACGTGGCGACGGACGAGCAAATAACCGATGTGTTGACCAAGCCGTTAGCCAGAGTGAAGTTCGAGTACTTCAGAGAGAGACTTGGTGTCATCCAAATCGAGGTCCCTAGAAAGCGGGAGTGACGAGCTCTTGCATGGTGGTAGATGCATGTTGTCCCTAGACGTAATCAGTCCTGGCGTGCTCCCATGGTAGAGATGACGATAAGACTCGAAGACGCTAATGAACTAGAACGAGATCTCACATGGGAAGTAATATAGGTTGTCCCTGGACGTAATCAGTCTTGGCATAGAATGCAGGTTGTCCTGGGACGTAATCAGTCCTGTCAGGTTGTCCTCGGATGTAATCAGTCTTGGCATAGAACACAGGTTGTCCCTAGATGTAATGAGTCTTGGAAGGTTTTCCTTAGATGTAATCGGTCTTGGCGTAGAACGCAGGTTGTCCCTAGATGTAACGAGTCCTTGAGGTTGTCCTTGGATGTAATTAGTCCTGGCGTAGAATACAGGTTGTCCCTAGACGTAATCATTCCTTATGTGTTCCCATGTTGGAGATGATGAGAGGTCCACCGGTCACGAATACACTTGGTGTGCGCCTAGGCGATTCTCGCATAGTGGTAGACGTAGGTTGTCCTTGAGACGTAATGAGTCTTGGCATGCTCCTATGCTGGTAGAACGCGAGCTGACCGTGGAGAGATGTAATGCACTTGGTGTGCTCCTAGACGATTCTCGCATAGTGGTAGACGCAGGTTGTCTCTGAGACATAATGAGTCCTGGTGTGCTCCTATGTTGGTAGAACGTAGGTGGTCTGTTGGACATATGGTGTGCATCTAGGATGCTCTCAGTGTGCGATGATGAGATGACCTGGATGCGACGAGACGACGGTAGGAGATGCAAGTGATTGAAGTGGCAATGTAATGTATGGTTCTGGGTTGTACCTACGTGATGGCTTGCTCGTGGATATGATGAAGACCTAGATGAGGACTAGGTCTACACCCAGCATGAAACAAGGATGGCTCTGTAGAAACTTCCTATGATGGATAGATCCGACAAATGTCACTTATCAATGATCGACAAGATGAGTACTACAATAGCAGCGACGATGATGATCCAACGATGATGACTTGACCAGAGCGTTAATGACTGTGGTGAGAGAATACCTTCCTAGTTAAGAGGGAGTGTGTTTGTATGTTAAAATGAGGAGCGCCTCACTTCTATTTATATTCTTTCGTTCACTTGACATTTCACTCAACCAAGTCGGCCCCACTAAAATTGACTGGGCCGACTTCTCTGGGAGGACTCAAATAACTTAATATTATATTAATGAGGGTGCTAATGACCCGACTTACAACGGAGGGTTTTTCCTCATGACTCTTAGTAATTCTCCCAATAGGAACATCGAGGTATAATGAAATACAAATGATTCTCCCGATAGGAACATTGGGGTACAGTAAGTAAATACACTTCGAAGTTACAATAATTCAACACTCCCCCTTAACGAGAAGGGTATTCTACAACAACATCAACAACAACAGTAGGAGAGAAGGAGAGAGAGCATCTTCAACATCATCGGGGTGATACATTTATAAATCATTGGAAGCTTTTTCATCATCTTCGACATATAGTCTTCATCTTCAACTTCAGTAACAACACTTTGATCAACAACATCATCATCAGTATTTTAGTCTTCAATCAGCAGCATCATCATCAATAATACTTTGACCTTTCGATCAACATCATCATCCACAACAATTCTTTGAGCAACATCATCATCACACTCTGATCTTTCGATCAGTACTATCATCATCGTCATCATCAATACTTTGAGCAACATTATCAACAACATCAGCAATACTCTGATCTTTCGATCAGTAACATCGTCATCATCATTAGCAACACTCTTGATCTTTCGATCAACAACATCATCATCGTCAACAACCTGCAATCCACAATACGAAGACGAAAGTCTACCGATCACTTTAGGACTTAAGTGCAGGGATGATACAATCCTACCACATTCTCGAGGACCAAAGTCATCGGATACAATTACGGGATAATCACTCCCTATCACGTTAGGACTTAAGTCCAAGGATGATGCAATCCTACCACATTCTTGATGACCAAAGTCACCGGATACAATTACGGGATAATCACTCCCTATCACTTTAGGACTAATGTCCAAGGATGATGCAATCCTACGACATTCTCGACGACCAAAGTCACCGGATACAATTACGGGATAATCACTCCCTATCACTTTAGGACTTAAGTCCAAGGATGATGCAATCCTACCACATTCTCGACGACCAAAGTCATTGGATACAATTACGTGATAATCACTCCCTATCACTTTAGGACTTAAGTCCAAGGATGATGCAATCCTACCACATTCTCGAAGACCGAGGTCACCGGATCACTTTAGGACAAATGTCTAGGGATGATACAATCCTGTTTCTTTCTCGGAGACATAAGTCTACTGATCACTTTAGGATAGGTGTCCAGGGATGATACAATCCCATTGCAACATCACTGCTCCACCTTTCGGGGAAGGTCTTTCCGAACAACACCAAGCTTGTCTCGAAAGTATTCAAACTTTACTCGAGACAGAGGCTTCGTCAACACATCAACAACTTGTTCATTGGTACTCACATACTGGAGCTTTATGGCTCCCTTCTGTATCATATCTCGAATGTAGAAATACCGGATTTCTATGTGCTTTGATTTATCATGGAACACTGGGTTCTCCGTCATCTTTATACAACTCTGGTTATCACATAGAATCACTGTGGTATCCAACTTTAGGTTAAAGAAACCTGACATCAGCTTCCGAAGCCATATGGCTTCACAAGCAGCAGAGCAAGCTGCTATATATTCTGCTTCAGCCGTGCTAAGAGCATCACTGGACTGTTTCCTGCTAAACCATGAAATCATAGCAGACCCCAGACAATAACATCCACCTGATGTGCTTCTTCTGTATGAGACACTTCCAGCCCAATCTGCATCTGTATAGCCATACAATCTGTAATCATGGTTTCCATCATAGTATAGACCAAAGTCTATAGTCCCTTTCAGATATCTCATCACATGTTTTGCAGCTATCAGGTGAACACGTCTAGGTTGAATTAGATTCTGACTCAAGGTGTTCACAACAAAACAAATGTCTGGTCTGGTATTTGTTAGATACATCAACGACCCAATAATCTATCCGTATTGAGTCACATCCACCAATTCTGATGATTCATCAGTCAACAACTTCATGTTGGTATCCATGGGTGTGGCCATGGCTTTACATTCCAACATATCAAATCTTTTCAAGATTTCCACTGCATACTTTCCCTGATTGAGAAAGATTCCTTCTGAGTTCTGCCATACCTCCAGACCTAGGAAATAATGCTTTAACCCAAGGTCTTTCATCTCAAATTCTTCAACGAGCTTCTTCTTGCATTCTACAATCTGTTTCTTATTCCCTGTTAGAAATAGATCATCCACATACAATAATAGTACGACAGGTTCATCTTCTATAACCTTGAAGTAAAGGTTAGGATCGGCTTTACTCTTGGTAAAGTCCAAGCTCGCTAGGAAACTATCTATCCTTCCATACCAAGCTCTAAGAGCTTGCTTCAGGCTATACAGGGCCTTCTTCAACTTGCATACGTGAGTCCGTCTGTCTTCAACTTCGAATCCTTGTGGCTGTTCTATGTATACTTCTTCCTCAATCACACCATTCAGGAAGGCTGTCTTCACATCCATCTAGTGTAAGTCCAACTTCATCATGGCTGCAAGTGTCATGATGGCTCTAATTGAAGTATACCGTGCTACTCGTGCAAATGTTTCTTCATAATCAATTCCCTCTTTCTGAGAGAAACCTCTAGCCACAAATCTTGCTTTGTACTTCTCTATACTTCCATCAACTGCATGTTTTATCTTGTAGATCCATTTGGAAGATACCACACTCTTGCCTTCTGGTTTGGGAACTATATCCCAAACATCGTTTTTCATTATTGATTGGTATTCTTCCGTCATTGCTTCTACCCATTCTTTCTTCTGTACAACTTCTTCATAGTTTGTAGGTTCTTGATCTACAAGATCACACATCAAAGCTACATAGTTGGAAAATGGTTTGGGCTTCTTGCTTATCCTTGTGGAGCCTTCAGGAGCTCAATATCTTTCTGCTTCTTGTATAATTTCTCTTGCCCAAGCAGGTTTTCTCTTCTGTGATATTTCCATCATAGGAGGTTCATGTGGTTCTGTCATATCATGATCTTCAGGTGCTTCATCTTTAGGGGGGAATGTAGCCTCTACATTTCTGGGAGGTACATCTTCCTCATACACTTCTTCATGTTGACATTTTCTGGATCTCTTGAGAGCTGCTTCTTCATTGAATGTTACATCTCTACTGATTTCCATGTGATGGAATCCAGGAATGTAGATTCTAAATGCCTTGGATACTTCACAGTATCCAATAAATATTCCCTTCTTTCTGGAAGGGTCCAACTTGGTTCTTTTCTCTTTCGGTATGTGAACATATACTGGACAACTGAATATCTTGAGGTGACTTACCTTAGGCTTCTTTCCCGTGAACATCTCTTATGGAGTCTTGAATCCAAGGGCACTGTGAGATATTCTGTTTTGTACATAGACAACAGTTCTTGTTGCTTTGGCCCATAGATGCATTGGAAGATCTTGATCATATATCATTGTCTTCATTGCCTCCATAATGGTTCTGTTCTTTCTTTTCGCAACACCATTTTGTTGAGTATTGTAGGGAGTAGTTAGTTCCCTCTTGATTCCAGCATCTTTGCAAAAAGCTTCAAATTATTTTGAAGTATATTCTCCGCCATTGTCTGATCGGAGTGTCTTGATTCTTTTGTCTGAAAGATTCTCTATCAAGGCTTTGAATTTCTTGAATTTCTCAAACACCTCATTCTTTGCTTTTAAGAAGTATATCCATGCCTTTCTTGAATAGTCATTAATAAATGTAATATAGTATTCAAAACCACTCAAAGACATTGGACCACATACATCTGAATGAATCAATTCCAACATACCTTTAGTTTTTGTTTCGCTCTTCGGAAATGGATTCTTGATATTCTTCCCTTCGGCACATCCTTTGCAAATGCCTTCATGGTTGATCTTCAAGTTTGGTAGTCCCGTCACTACTTTGTTCACATGAGGTAGTGCTTTGTAATTGATGTGGGCAAGCCTCCTATGCCACAGTTCACTAGGTTTAGTGGTCTCATGAACAAGAGCTGTTTCTAGATGTACCTTGAGTTTATACAGGCCTCCTTCTTCACCGATGACAACTGCATCTTCAATTGTCTTTCCTTTGGGCCACATGAGTACTTAGCCATCTATGAATACAACTCTGTATCCTTTCTTATCTAAAGCTGAGATAGAAAATAAATTCTTCTTTAGACCTGGTAGATATAAAACTTCCTTCATCTTCAGGGGATTTTCTGAATCAAGCTTGTAGCTTGCTTCACCAATTCCTTTGATTGGATATTGATAGTCATCTCCTAGAGGTACTTTTTGAGGAGAGTTTCTTTCTTCAAGTTTTGATAGAATTTTCTTTTGTCCCGACATGTGCTTTGAAGCACCACTATCAATAAGCCATGTGTCTTCTCCAGGTGTTACAGACCCAGAGAGTGCAGAGAATAGTACATACTCTTCTTTATCTTCTTCTCTTGCTTGCTTTCTCTGTGGTCCTTCTTCTTCTTCTTCATCCTCATCTTCAGCTAGATGTGCATGATGTCTTTTGTTATTGTTCCTCTTCTTGTATTCTTCTCTCTTCAAAGGACAATTTCTGGCAATGTATCCTATCTTGTCACAATGAAAACGCTGAAAGTTGGAGTAGTCTTTCTTTGGAAAACTCTCTTCTTTGGAACCTTCTGGGAGGTTGAGACTCCTTGTGGTTTCCCTTCTTGAAGTTGGGTTGACTCCTTCTTCTCTTGGTATGGGTGGCTAGGGCTTGATCATCTTCCTTCAGTAGAGCTTCTCTATTGGCCACTCTAGCCTTCTCTTGAACACAGTCTTCCCATACAGTATCAAACTTCATGCTTTCCTTTCTAACACACATCATTTGGATGTATGACTCCCAAGGTCTAGTGAGACCATTGAGAGCAGTCATAACCAACTCATCTTCATCAAGGGTGTCTCCAATGGCTTCTAGTTGTTCCTTGAACTGAGACCCTTATGAAATAGTCCTGGATGGATTCTCCATGACTCATCTTGGTGCTCTTCAATTGAGCTCTTAGATTCATCTTTCTGTTGATGTTTCTTCCTTCATAGATCCTTGCTAGGGCATCATACATTTCTTTTGGAGTCTTCTTGGATGACACTTGAGGGATCAAGTGATCCTTGATAGAATTAGCAATAATCCTTTGTGCCCTAATCAGATCCTTCTTGTGCTTCTCCTTAGCGTCAGCCTTAGCAGGTTCTGCAACTTCATCCTTGATATATTTTTCAAGATCATTCTCCTTGAGAATGAGGCCTATTCTGTATTTCTATGCTCTGTAATTCTCTATGCCTTCTAGTTTTTCCTCAAGCTTGGTGCTTGGGGCCATCTCGTCAGAGGATTACAAAAAATTGAAATTCTGGAAAATGAGAAACTCATCTTACTAGGAGATGCGCTTGATTGAGGCGTGTTGAATGGTGTGCTTGGTTTCTAGAGATCTCAAGTCTTCACCTTTCAAATCTGACTTGCGAGATTCTGCAGTGCAGTTTTTTGGTTCACTGGATTTCTGCAGTTTTCTGGTCCAGTGTTAAACTAGGGTTTGACTTTTCCGGAGATCTGCCCACTTAAAAATCTTGATCTTAGGCTCAGTAGATGCGCTCTAGGAGGGCGCAACTTTCCATGCAATCAGATCTTCAAAAATCAAAATTTTCCCGAAACCCTAATTTCTTGTCGGAGAGAGAGAGAGGGCTTTTTTACCTTGTGACAGCTGTCCTATTAAGGTTAGCTCTGATACCATGTTAGGATTCCATATGCTAAGCTAGATTATTAGCATTCAATTTCAATTTCACAACAAAAGCATATAGACATGATCACTGAAAGAAACAATATCACAAGATCAACATAGATTTATCTTGGGAAAACCCTAAAGGGAAAAACCCAACAAAAAGCTTCCTCAATATAGATGATAAAAAAGATAAAAGATAAGACTTCACACTTGCCCTTCTCCTTGTAGATAAGACTCTCTCTCTTGCGCTACACAAGTGGCTGACTGTGTGTCTGTATGTTGAAATGAGGAGCGCCTCACTTCTATTTATATTGTTTCGTTTACTTGACATTTCACTCAACCAAGTCGGCCCCCACTAAAATTGACTTGGCCGACTTCTTTGGGAGGACTCAAATAACTTAATATTATATTAATGAGGGTGCTAATGACCCGACTTACAACAAAGGGTTTTTCCTCATGACTCTTAGTAATTCTCCTGATAGGAATATCGGGGTATAATGAAATACAAATGATTCTCCCGATAGCAACATCGGGGTACAATAAGTACATACACTTGGAAGTTACAATAATTCAACACAACCAACCTCTTCACTGCTTGTGCTCTTTTAGTTTGGGATTGCCTCCATTGATTCCAAAGAGAGCTGCATACCATTGATTGTAAGGCTTCTTTCACCTGCTTAAGCCTTGTCAAGACTATGATGTGAGAGGCAAAACAAGTCTCCGCAACCTGCAAGTGACCAGATTTCAATAAATTAAAACTTAGATTTGTAAGATTTATGAAACAAACTTTAGTCTTTACAAGTATAAACTTTAAACTTCAAATTTTTGGTACCTTAAGAATCTCCAACTTTGCAAATTCCCTGTAAATTCCTTATGACATGTGGTGGTTTGTGATGAAGACTTGTATTTCCTTTGCCTCTTAAAAAATAAGTTGCATCCATTCAATTTGAGTCCCCATCTTGCTCAACATCGGATTCAATGAATGAACAACACAAGGGGTCCAAAAGATGTGTTGATATTTGCCTTCAATAATTAGGCCCGCTCCTCTGCATACTGTTGCATTGTCTGCTATGACCTGGACAACGTTTTCTGCCCCTACAAATTCATGTGCTTCAATTAAGATGTCAACAATGAATTGAGAATCTCTTTGTTGCCCCTCACAATCCACTGCCTTCAAAAACATTGCCTCTTTAGGGCTTTGAGCAATCACATTTATCAAAGGCCTATTCCTTTGATCTTTCCATCCATAAAAAATGATGGACACCCCTGATAGGCGCCATGAATGACGAATGGGGTTCAATGCACCCTCCAAACATAACTTCTCACTTGTCAACAATGTAGTGCAAATCTTCTCATAACCAAGGCTAACATATCCTGTTGGGGCTTTATTAACTTCTCTAATCATCTCTGCCCAGTAAGGAGATCGCACAAGGTTAAAAGGAAGGCCATTTGCATAAATGCACCAACCTATAGCAACATCTGCTGTGCCTCGAGCATCATTATTGAAACTCTTTTCAAGCGGTCCGAAATTAGACTGCTTTCAGTTTGAAGGACTGCCTCCGTCATGAGAGGCAAATAGAGTTTTTGATGAATATTCTGCCATTCTCATTGGTTGTTTGAATTGAAAGGCAACATTTGACTCTTTTGCTTTAGTATCTGCCCCATCCTATTCTTTTCAATATTTTGCTATTTTTTCTTTGTTCAAACCCTTTCCATCTTTTCCATTTGATTTAGGTGGGCCGATGCATACTCGAATACATGTGTTCTTTATCCCAAGCAAATGTGCTTTCACCCCAGTGTAGGATGCCTTGAATTCCTTTTGATATTCACTGCAAATCTAGATTCCATATTAATGACTCCGTTGATTGATTTTCTTGCTCCCCATCATTCAAGGATGATGATTCCATGATGCAGATGAATACGAATAATAAGATGTGCTGCTGTAGCTATGTTACTATACCCTGCAGGCTGCAGGTTTAGAAATATACAAAGTGGTATTGATCATTGATATTCAAAGAAAGAACTTAGAATATATTGATAGTGCACAAAAGTTAAAAGTTAAAACTGTCTGGATATTCTAATTTTCTATTATTTAATTAAAGTTTAAAGTTTAATTAAAAAATTAATTATCAGTTGGAGTCTGGACTGTTGGTGACAATTTAATTAAAAGTTTAAAGTTTGAAGTTTAATTTTTAATTAAAAATTTAATTTTAAGTTGGACTGTTGGTGACAGTTTAATTAAAAGTTTAAAGAAATTGAAAACATGTATTTTTTCCATTATAACTAGATACTAAATGTATATATTTTTTGTAAAATTTTAAAATTTGAAAAAACACTTTGTATATATTAGTTATTTAAATTTAAAAAAAAAATTGTAAATACTGTAATTGTAAATTTTAAATAATGTAAATGTAAATACTATAAATGTAAACTTTAAAGTCTAATTAAATACAAGTGTAAATCTAAAATTTAAATTAGAAAACAAAAATTGAAGTTTGAACATTGAACATACCTGGTCCTGTACACTACGTAGGCTGTGAATGAAGAGAACACTGAACATTCAATGAAGATTTTGAACTCGAACCGGCTGGTTGTGGGCAGCGTCAGCCTTCTCCAAAGTTCGAAAAACTTTCAGAGCGAGACGACAGAAATCGTGATACATCTTAACCCGACGGAAATAGTGATAAAGCGACGCTGGCGGCTGGCAATCATGATACGTTTTTAACTCAGCTGGAATAGTGATAAAATTGTATTTGGTTTAGGCTAGCGGGCACACCGTTAAAAAAGCTTTAGGTCACTCGTTAAACGTATCACGATTTAGGTAAATAAATCGGATCCGTATCCGATTACAGCAAATTCATATCACGATTTAGGTAAAATAAACCAATTCGTATCCGATTTTGCCAGATCCATTTCGAAAAATTGGTGATCCGTTTCCAGTTTATGCAGATTCGTATCCATTTACACAGAAACGTATCAGCTTTAAATGAACCGTATCCCACCCGTATCCCATGCGTTTCGTATCCGTATCCGTATCTGATACTTAGAACACCGTTTCAGGGGTGCCCATATGACGTTTCCGGTAACTTAGATCTGCAGCATGGGAGGACACACCTACCACCATGTGAGAATGGCTCTCGTGCATCTGCGTCTTCTGGACCCATCACTCGGGAGGGACCTCGATTTGAAGTACACCAAGATTCTCTCTGAAGTATTCATTCAAACTTCACTTTGGTTAATGGCTTGGTCAACATATCGGCTATCTGCTCGTCCATCGCAACATACTGGTATAGTGGTACCATATCCCTGATATAGTGGTACTTAATCTCAATGTGCTTTCCTTGATGATCTGTGGAGAGAGACCCAAAAAATAAGAAGCCCTAGTTTCTGCAGCTGCACTATGCCTTCTTCTTAGTTTGGCTCTGATACCATGTTAGATTTTTACAATTTATTCAATATGATCTAGGATCTTATCTGAGAGAATAACATGCATAGCAATAATCACAAGAGACAAGAGACACAAAGATTTTCCTTGGGGAAACCATAAAGGAGAAAACCCCATAACTTCCTTAGAGATAGAAAGAGCACCAGTAGCAAAAGTAAAACCCAAAATTATAAAGATGATCTTCGACAACTTCTCTCTCTCTCCCTCGTGCGAGCTTGTCCTCTCTCTCTCATGTGCACATGATGAGTGCGTGTGTGTGAAAATAGAGACTCACTCTCTCTATTTATACTTTATCTTGACTAGATGTTTTCCCTCAACAGGGTTGACTTCTCTAGGAGAGTCTAATAACCATAATATAACTTAACTCTGGGGTCTAATGCCGCGACATACAATGGAGAGTTAACCTCAATGACTTTACATAAATTAAATACATTAATGACTCTCGATTGGAGGAATAAACATCTCCGTCAGGGTACAATAAAATACAATATGAAATATACAAGTGAATATCTTCCGAAGTTACAATTACATTAACACTTAGCTAATTCAAGGACATGCAAGAGAGCTTCATAGCCAACCACATTGTTCATTTTGAAAACAAAAAATTTGATTTCCTGGATATTTTGGGTCTTCAAATTTTACACTTCCCTCATTAGAAGAATCATATATTAGCTCTCCAACAAATTTCGAATAATCCATTCCCTTATCATGCTCATCAAGAAAACACACATCATCGCATCTGCGACTACCATCATCAAACATGTCATTTTTGAAGGATTCATCGTCCATATCTAGCATGCCCTAGGAGACTAGATGACAATGTACCTTCTTCATGCTAATAGAGACATGCAATATTGTGGGCTCTTGTGGATGTTCCTTTCAACTTCAATGGTCTCTCATCTTCCCTTCCGATATTTGGATGAAATGGCCTTGTTGTCGAATGTGCGCAAGAGACAATAGGTTTTTTTTCAACTCTAGAAGATAGAGAATATTCTGCAACATGAAATTAGGGAATCTAGGCAACTTAAGTCTAATGGTGTCAATTCCATTAGGTTTGAGGCTAGAATTATTTACAAAATATACTATACCATCTACATTGTCATTTAAATCTTCATTTTTTTCTTCTAAATATCATGTGACAGGTCGCATTTGTGTCAAGCAACTAGGTATCCTTACAAGATGCAAATGAAGTATTTAATGAGACTTCATTTTATACCAACATTACAATGTGCAACGATAAAGTGAGCAGATTTAAGAGCTTTACCCATTATTGGAGCTTTGCCTTTCCTTTCTTTCTTCTGGTGATGATTTTGTTTAATCGTCTCTCATGGAGCCCAAAAGTGTTATGCATCATGTCCATTCTTGCCACAACGGACACACTGAAGATCAGCTCTCTTGTTATGATTGTGTCTACTCCCCCTGCCTTTGACATTATTGCTTCCATGTCCTCTCCTACTGCTTTCTCCTCTAGAAGAATCATTTGATTGATTCTTCCCTTTCTGAGCAAGGTACAACATCTATCCAGTGGGTTGAACTGTCTTCTTGTTGAAGTCTTTCTCTCGTTCTATAATATTCCCAACTAGAGTGTCAAATTTGAGGTCTTTCAATTGGCCACTAGCTTGAAGTGATTCAAGATAGTGTGAATATGTGGCGTAGAGGACCTTGATGAAGGTTGTGAGAGCAAGGTCTATCTTCACACTAATAACGTCAATGCCATGCATGATTTCTATAATCTAAGATGTTGCAACGGGATCACTATCCTTAACTCTAGGTTGAAGAGCTTCAATAGTAATTGAGTTAGCTCCAATTCTAAATGTGAGTCATACAAATCCTTTAACTTCTTCAAAGTATCATAAGAAGTTTTGGAAGATGAGACATGTCGGCTCACCTCTTCACTTCCCATAGCAATGTTAGTGCTGTAATGTCCCTACATGGAATTTTGGAGAAAAGTGCAATTTGGGCAATTTTTGAGCTTTACTTGTCAAGATTGTAGGGGTTTTGATTGACTCCAAACGGTCTCACATTTAAAATGCAAGGGTATGATGAGTCTTAGAACATCCCAATATGACCCATGAGTACTTTGGATCTGACGTTAGGCTTCTACAACTTGGTTTGGGGCTAAGGAGAAAAGAGGCAAATTTCCTAGGAAATTGTGGTCAAGTTCCCCCCAAGGGTGGGGGCCAAACTGGCTCTCCAACTCAAGTACGACTCTCCCAAATTTCAGAACAGGGTATGGGGATGTATATTAGACATCAATGGCAAGCATTATTAGTGGTTATTAAGCTTTGCAAACTGGTTATGAGGTGTAAGATTTATATGGTAACTTTCTAGGAATTTGCTTATGGGGAAATTGTATTACCGTTATCACCAGCCTTGTAGTTTCCTATGTGAGATGGATCCAGGATGGACGGTAGAGGGACAAGCAACTAAGGAGGTGGAACCAAGATTGCCCGACTTCCAAATGGATGGTTGTCACGCCAATCGAGATAACCCTCACTTTGTGTTGTCTTAGCCCAAGACAACAATGGGGGAGACCTAGATCTACTCCCGACAGGAGAGATCAGACCTAGACACCAGATCAGATCAAATGGACTTGAGGTACGTAAGGTGTAAGCTGATGGAAACCCTAGATCTATGGATGACGTCACTAGGTGAACCAAGGCTTTGGATCAGGGTTTAAGAGATATGAGATTTGATCCAAGCTAGGACACAAGTAACCTACGAGGCAAATACTAGATCTGTGGTTAAGGTAGTAGCAAGAGGTGAAGATATCCACTGCCTTGGGAAACGTGACCAATGCAGAACAGGTGAGAACGGGATTGGGGATACCTAGTACCAAGGGGTAGACTCGAAGGAAGGTATGACAGTATTAAAGCACCCGAGTCAATAGGAGAAGATCAAAACGCAAGGGAAAAAGGCAAAAGCAGGGGTAGCGCTAGGGTTGGAGATCAGTGCCTTTCAAATCAAGGGCAATGGAGTCATTTTCTGCCCAGTGTTGAAGGAGACCCACCTGGGTATGCACCCGATCTACAAACCCAAAAAGTGGTTTTGCTGGAAAAGATCAAACTTCGAGAAAAGAGGGCAACCTGGAAGATAGCGCTAGGGTTTGAAGATCAATATTTTTCAGATGTAAGGCAACAGAGTCGCTTCTAGCTCAGCGTTGAGGAGGACCCACTTAGGGCATGCCTGATCTACGAAACCCAGAAAAGGTTTGCTGAGAACTCAAGCGGATTGAGCCATAATATTTTTTGGTTTTTTATTATTTAAGGTTTTAAGATAAAAAATGGAGATGCAGATACCAATAGATTGAGATTTGGAAGAGAAGTACTAACAATTGTTATCGGAACCGGACCGGTCATCGAACCGGCGAAGCCCAAAATGTGAACCGGACCGTAACCGACAAAAAACCGGGTAAAAAACCGGCTGACTAAAAAATACATAAAATATTCATATTTTGTGAAAAAACATATATATTCATGTGCATACATATGAATCCAAACCAGGACATTATCTTTATCTATATGGTACACTTCAAGCTAATATTAATTTTCTATAATCAGTAGTGACAGTACAATTTACATACTCACATATGGTATCAGCCTGCAAATGACTTATAATCAGATGTTTCCCTAATAGTTTGCACCTGCATTGATACCATGCTTCACTGCAAACATTTGCTCTTATTTTCACGATATCATGAAGGATGCTGAAACTTGAAATCATCAAGAGGTCATCTTGCTGCTTTTCCACAAATTCAACACCATGATGTAATTGTATAATTTTATAAGTGAACATGCACATTACATGACAAAATGGACAGAATATGAAACAATAATATATTCATGTTGCAGCATGTATACAACACGGCTAGCCTGAGGGTAGGCTGTCCATATACAGACTTGCATATCAGCATTAGGGGTTTCAGGGTTTAATCCCCTAACACTACCTTTTACATAATGATAACATGCAATATCACATCTTCTGGGACTTGCATATCAGATAGGGTTATTGGGAAATGAACATCACCAGCACAACAAATGGGGGTTTTCAGGAAGAGATGTTCAAACATGGTATTAATTCATGGTATTTTTGTTTTTTTATTTTAAATTTGACAAAACGTGGGTACCTGGCACGCGGCCGTACGACAGAGTACGGACAGGCCGGTTCCGTACGGAACCGGCCGGTTCAGTGCCCGGTTTGGTCCAGAATCCGGTTTTTTAAATTTTTTTATGTGACCGGACCGGTCAACCCTGTGAACCGGTCAGACTGGCCGGTTTTGCCGGTTCCGATAACACTGGTACTAACTTGTAGATCTTACCTGGAAAACCTTGTAGATGCCTTGATGATGATGATCCCTGCTATCCCGATCAATTTGAGAAAATTTGAGTGAGTTCTATGCCCAACGTTTTGCCCCAAGAAGCCAATGCACCCTCTCTACTGCATAACAAACGTCAACCATATCAGATTTGCTGCATCATGAGAAAAAACAAATGCTACAGAAAAATAGGAAGATGAAATCATAGAACGCATTGATGTTAATGAAAACCCCCTGATACAAAACACATCCAAGCCAAGCGAGTTGAGGAAGCCCTCCAAAAACGCCCAAGTTGAAGTCGCCCTTTTGTAGACAAGATAATGTTTCCCGAAAAAATATATAGATCTCACAACAAATATCCAAATGCTAGGAAGCAAAAGATTTTTCATTCACCATCTAAGAACACCAGATGCAAAGGAGATCCAAGAATTTCCACAAGAAAAGTTTTTCTATTATCCATATCCAAGAGCCAAAGACCCTTACAAATGAGAAGCTCTCTCCTTTAAATAGGAATGAGAGAACCAAAATCCTAACCACTTTTGAAATGGGTGGCTAAGATTAAAAGATACAAATGTTCTAATCAACGATTGAGATGAGCTCAACATACAATACATGGATCAATACAATAATATAATATAAAAGTGGACTAAATCACGCTAGGAAAGGGGATCCCACTCAACAAAAAATAAATGAAGCACATGGTGGGTCCATGGAGTGTTAACTAACGCCCTTTGGGTGTCCCCATGGCACAACAAAAATAATATAATTTTTAAACTGTGAAATTGTGCCTCCTTGAGGAAATCGTGAGCCTCCAAAAGCTCCAGAAAATAATAAAATATGCCCAAAAAATAGATGTGGGCCCATCCAAGTGCTGCAACTGCTGGAGAAGGAGTGGAAGACATCACACTCATCATCAGATTTCATCCCATGCCATTTCCTTGCCTCAGTAGCCCAAATCGAATTCTTTAGTAGCCATTTTAATTATTTTTAATTTTTTTTATTTGCCTCGGGAAACGTGATATGCCAGAAATTGCCTCCTAGGGTGCCTGCGTTATCCAACTGAGCCCACCAGGCTTTCTGGGAGGGGGGTTAATATGGTACAATCAAGTGGGCGGACCTCGCATCCCTCATACAATGCCCTAGGAGATCCAAGAAAATCATCTCCCCGCTCAGAAAAACCATCCAGTGTGGCAAAACCGCACCAGAAGGGTACATTGAGTCAAATCATCTCTGCAAGTGCCCGGAATTGAAAGTAAGCTGTCTCAGTGAACTTAGAGAGTCCAAATCCATCTAAGGTGTATGCTCATACCCCCTCTAGGTCTCTGCATGATCATCTACAATATCCAATATACCTAGATAGACAAAATAATAATCTGTAAATGACCATATAACCAGTAATATAACCCAGGCTAACATTCATCTACTGCAAGTGTTCATAGGTCAAGACATGCTCTACAAATCATTCAAATAACATTTATAACAAGTAGCAATCATTCACTTGCGATCTATCAACCAAATAAAGGATTTTATTTATTAACTATAACACAGACCATACTTTCAAGACCATACTCACTTCATAGTTGTAATCAATTTGCTAGTGAAGGGTGAGGGCTAAAATTTATAAGGCTAGGCCAAAGGGTGACTACCAACTTGACATTGTGACACTTCGGATATGGAAAGGGGATACTCACTCTATCTAGCATATGACACACAGGCAACAACACAGGGGATGTCACTGTCTCACAAATGGGTGAGTTACTTCAGAGGTGCTTATTCACCTTGACAAATGCTCACAATCCAACTCAATACAAGTAAGGCTAGCAATCCTTAAATATTACTTTAAGAACCATTTCTTTTTCGGGCCTTTGATTTTCCATAGCCTTGGTCCATGTTTTTATTACACGGATTTTTATTATTTCAGGCTTTATGCATTCATGTATGTTGAAAAACACTACTTTTCATGAATGGGCTTTTTCATAAGATATTTATTTTATTTCCAAATACATTGCATTGATGGCAACGCTACTTGTTTCAGGTTAGCCAACACAACCTAGGCAACTCAGAGCTGAGACACAAATAACAGGGAGGCTTGTCCAACAAAAGCTCTAGTGGGGAAAGGTCCTCCATGCCACAAGTCAAGTAGTAGGTCGGGTTAGAAACATAACTGGAAGGTAATGGATGGGTGGAGATAGTGAATGATGAAACCAACACTAGCAAGCCAAAGCATGGTGGGAATGACTACCTCTATTCTCCCTAAGGAGGGTAAAACCAATGAGTATAGATCAAGAACTTCCAGGTCTGAGTAGGGACATCCATGCATAATATAAATACATCCAAGTCCATATATCTATATGACCGCCAGATCATGACACTAAATGCTAATACATGTCACAAGAATGAGTATAAGAGCAATGATAACCATAACACAAGATAATATAAGCTGAGTCATAACATGTAAATAATCCATCTGAAACAACATCTGTCCAATGGGAAAACACTGATGCAAATCTGGGCACCACTAACTGCTCTGCAAATGGCTAAATGACTACATCAGTCCTCAAATCTGAGTGTCCTGAGACTTAGTCATGGCATGGGAGAGTACTATAGTCCATCAATCAAATAATGATCCATCATAAATGCTCATCTCAGCATCTCATATGTAGGGGAGCTGGCTGAAAAATGTACTGAAACCTGAAAAATAGAATATGGTAGCCCAACTACTATATATGTGATAACAATTACTAGTTCAAATTTGACGCATGAAAAGTAGAATAGATGGTTTTGAAAGTAACATGACATATAGTGGTCATCTACAGAATACAGATGGTTGTCCCAACAACATCAAACTCAAAGAATAACCCTCATACAAATCTGATATAAAACTCCTTCAAGATTGAAGCCAAATTCATGAAAACTAGCGATGCAATGGCATAAGAATGCAAGCTTTTCACGCAGGAGTTTCTTAGATTTCGAGCTATAGAGCATATGGTCATGAAAGCAGAGAGTCATACATCATTTATGGCTTCCCCAACATCAACAAACTTAGAGAAGAACCCTCATACAAATCTGGTATAAAACTTTTTCAAGATGGAAGCCAAATTCATGAAAACTAGTGAATTAATGGCATGAGAATGCAAGCATTTTACATATGAATTTCTTGGATTTCGAGGTATAGAGCATATGGGCATAAAAGTACAAAGCCATACATCATATACCCCAGCTTGGGCATCAAATGGGCGCAACAAAGAGTAAGCCCCACTCCAACAAGTGCGCCATCAACATGAGAGTGCGACAGAATGGAGAAGGAGTGAGAGAATAGGGAGATAAATGAGAACTCGAACTGTATGGAATTCATCCTGCAACTATAACACCTTCATCTAGCACCAATGGGAGGTTTGAATAGCCTCTCCATCAACCAACTTGGAAAGGAATCCAACTCCCTAGAAATTGGTTCACAAGAAGGGAGAGTGAACACTCACCGTGCAATGGAGAAGCAAAAGCTCTCCAAAATGACAAAAAAACCAATGAATAGATGATCAAAAGCTATTCTCCTTCCTCATGACATCCTTTTATAAACTTCATGAGGCCTCCTAAGGTCGAATTTCCCTCCATGGGCTTCCTCCAAGTCATCTTAGTGGTTTAGTAACCCCTATGACACTTGTCTTCTTCTTCATGATCCAATTCTTACCCTAATTCGAATGGCTGCCTCTAACTCCCAAATGCGCCCGATTGGTGGCTATTTTTAGCCTTGTCATGTCAGATTTGTCATAGGTATGCAATTAGGTCTGAATTTGTCATAGAATCTTTCATCATTAGTTGTCATAGAGTGCACAAAATCTCCTTCCAAGTGGCACACATCGTCTTCTTTGTCTCTTCCTCTTCCATGGGAGTTACTCTCCTCTCCTAATTCGAATTCATTTGCTCATGATTGGGTATGTGACACCAAATCACCCTCCAAGAACGTTGCATTCCTCATGGGTCTAAATTTGGATGAAGGTCGTGCCAAGTGTGGGGGAATCTAGTCACCCAAAGACTCAACAAGCTTCCAATTGTCTCCATGAACCAATGCCACCTTATTTTCTTAACATTTATTATTTATGTGACCCATTTTAATGTGAATATGGTAAACCAAGGTCCTTTTGGGTCCTATATCTCTGTTATTACAAAATTTATGTGTCCACCTCAACCTAGGGAACTAGTAGGTTGGTGAAACATTATTTGCAAGTAGTATTCTTTGGATGGGGACAGGACAGTCCTCCCCACCCAAGATTGCTTGTCCTTGAGCAATGCCAAGTTTGGATGCTGCAATATTTGTTCATCTTCCCAAGTGGCATCCTCACTTGGTGACTCCTTCCATTGCAGCAAGTAATCTCTTATGGTTCTGCTCCTTAATTTTCTTTAGCTTCCATTTGAGTAGTGACACTCATGTGCTGCAATTTTGTGTTTCCAAAAGTAAAGAGATTTGGATTTTGCATGTTGATATCTCTTGTGACATCACCACTAAAAACCAAAAGGTTAATTAATTCCATCAAAACAAAATTTGCACAAATAGTCTTTACCTCCATATTTGGGAAACCTTTTCTGAACTTTCAACCCCCTTTTTGTTCCTGTATAATTCTTTGAAGTTGTTACTGAGTTACCCTACTTTGAGTCTTCTAAGATCTTAAGAAAATTTCAGAGAGGAACCACCATGCTTTCTGCTGCACTACTTTGATTACAATCACCTTTTCAAGTGGTGACTCAATCTCCCATACTGCTTGCTGCACCCAAAATTGAAACCAATCAATACCAGGATCCCATTGCTTGTATTGCCCCCTTCCAAACATCATGAGTACAAAAGATAGATCATGAAAGTACTTAACAACATCATACAAATGTACATCAAGAAGGTATTTCATCAAAGAATCATGAAAGTGCTTGTACATCCAAGCTAGTAGATCAACATGTGGCACATACACACAAGCATCCAGTATTATATCAAATCTGCACCAATGACATAGGTGAGGATCCCATGTCCTATAATGCTGCTCCAAAAGAATGCAAGATGCATCAATATAATCAGCCATGTGTTCTTTCATTTAAGGAGTGGATAAAGAACCTCCACCAAAATCTAAACCAAATAAGGAGCCAAGAAAGCAGGGAGACTTCAAGTGGCTCAAATAAGTCTCATCAATACACCCATGGATATGTATATCATCAAGAAATAACAAAGTATGTTGCCGCCAATAATAATGTGCTTCAATCATATACCTCTTCACCCAAGTGTTGGATGAAGTTCCTCCAACATCAAATGGACTAAGCAATGAGCAAGGAAAATTACGAGTCTCCAAGTGACTCAAGTGAACATCATAGGTGCACCCATGTAGATGTGTATCATCATGTGTTCTTTCATCCAAGAAGTGGATGAAGAACCTCCACCAAAATCTAAACCAAATAAGGAGCCAAGAAAACAGGGAGACTCGAAGTGGCTCAAAGAAGTCTCTTCAATACACCCATGAATATGTATATCATCAAGAAATAACAAAGGATGTTGCTGCCAATAATAATGCGCTTCAATCATATACCTCTTCACCCGAGTGTTGGATGAAGTTCCTCCAACATCAAATGGACTAACCAAGGAGCAAGAAAAATCATGAGTCTTCAAGTGACTCAAGTGAACATCATAAGTGCACCCATGTAGATGTGTATCATCATAATGTAACAAAGGATTCTGTTGCAAATGTAAAGAAGATGGTGCTCTGATCATGTCATCATCAAAAGGAGAGATAGAAGTTTCATAATCCTCATGTGGCACCATAAAATTGAAACCTTTCACCCAATTTTCATCCCCAATTGATGTGGCCTAAAATGAAGTAGGGAGTGAAGAATTGTGAACCAACCTTACCTCTTTGCAACTCTTATCCATCAAACTTTTGAATGCATCTTCTCCATCATTTGCTGGTCCAATTGTTGTGAGATCGTGTGCCTCCTCCCAGGCTCTGCGACTCTCACCAAAAGGCAACTCATAATCCCTCTGAACAAGAACAAGTGGTTGGTTTCCTTCTTGTTTGAATGTAGCCTCTTCAAGCACCTGCATATCAACATGTACCTCATGTTACACCATCACATGAGGTTCCTCCTTTGTAACATAAATGCTTCTAGCCATTGAATGACCGTTTAATATGTAGGAGGGTGTAAATGACCCTTGCAACCTCTCTTGAAGTTGCTCAATCTGCACCATAGATTTTTGGAGTGCATTTTGGGTGGACCCCAACTGATTTGAGAGCTTGTCATTATCTTCTACATTCTTCAAGGTTAGTCCATGATACAAACCAACAAACTCAATTAAATAATCTGTATCAGAAAGGAAATTCAAAAAATTACCTTTGATGTTGGACATTGCTCTTTGAATTTTCTCCATGTCTTCAAGGATGGATGGCTTCTTTAATGAAGAAACTTTCAAACAAGAATTGGACACCAATGCTTAAGTGTCATGGAGTATGTTAAGGGCCTCATGGATATTCCTTTCACTCATCTTCAAAGACCTTTAAATGAAGTATGGTTCATGAGAGCAAACCTCCTCTTCTTCTTTCTTCTTGATTTGATCAACTTCTTGAGGCTCAAGTGGTGATGGAGAAGTCGATCTTGGTTCTTCATTATCTGCCACAAGTTCTTCATCTTCATGTTTATGAGAACTTTGTCTTGTAGCAACATTCTCAAACCTGATCTCTATGTCACCGATATAGAGTTTTGAGCACCCATTAGTAGGTACTCCTTCATAGTTCAAGGATCCATCAACAGATGCTCTTTGATTTGCACAACCCCCATCAATAAGGATTGTGTGCTTGTCTTCACTTTCCTCTTCATGTTCTTCTCTGCATTCACCTTGAGGTGATTGATGCTCCACTTAATGAGTCTCTGCCTCTTCCTTTAATGGTGTATCTTGACTCTTTTCACCTTCTTTAGGCCGAAATTTCTTCCACCCTCTCCACATGAGGTCCACAAACTTGTTTATAATTTCCTCATCTATAGGGAAGGGTATATCTCTGCTCTTTTCACAAGTAGGCTGATTTTTACTCTTTTCATGCTCCTCCAAACTTGTGGATTGCTGATTGTTCCTTAATGAGTTCACATCTGCACTATTAGGCCTATATCCAAACACCTACTCAACAAAGTCTTCAAAAGGAGTGGTCTTATGTGACTCTCCCATCAAAGCAAGATATGCTTGATATTGTTGGGAAAAAGTTTCACATGTTGCTCTCAAGATTTGTAATTCATTCATGGGAGTAGCTTGCGGTGGTTTGGCACATACATCTTCACTTAGTTGCTGTCACTCATCTACTGCTTCCTTCATGCCATAAGGAGTGTCAAGGTTCTCTTTAGACTCAAAACACTTAGGAATTGTAGGTCTGGTCTGATTCTTGAAGTCATGGGGTCGATTGCGAGGTCTAGTCTTCGAGAAAATAGTTTCCCCATAGGTCTTCTTATCTTCATGATGTGACTATTACTACCCCCTGCTGCCAGTGTACCCCCAAGTTGGCTAACCATCAAGTCGAACCCTTGCATAAGCTGTTTGGTCATATCATCAAAATATGACTTTATGAATGTCTTAAATTCCTCATCATCCATAACTTCTCCTAGTTTATCCCTAAACACCACTAAAGCATAATTGACTTCTTCACCTTCTCTTCCAATGACAATGTCTTTAGTTTCAGTCTCTCATGGAGGGAGATAATCATTGGGAAACATGAATATAGAACTTCAACAGGTGCCAAGACCATGCTTTGATACCACTGTAATGCCCCTACTTGGAATTTTGGAGAAAAGTGCAATTTGGGCAATCTTTGAGCTTTACTAGTCAAGACTGTAGGGGGTTCCAACTGACTCCAAATGGTCTCGAATTTGAAATGCAAGGGTATGATGAGTCTTAGAACATCCCAATATGACCCATGAGCACTATGGATCTGACTTTAGGTTTCTGCAACTTGGTTTGGGGCTAAGGAGAAAAGAGGCAAATTTCCTAGGATATTGTGGTCAAGTTCCCCCAGGGGAGGAGGCCAAATTGGCTCTCCAACTCAAGTACGACCCTTCCAACTTTCAGAACAGGGTATGAGGACGTATATTAGACATCAACGATAGTCATTATTTGTGGTTATTAAGATCTGCACACTGGTTATGAGGCACAACATCTATATGGTAACTTTCAGGGAATTTGCTTATGGGGAAAATTGCATTACTAGTTCAAATTCGACACATGAAAAGTAGAATAGAAGGTTCTGAAAGTAACATGACGTATAGTGGTCATCTAGAGAATACAAATGGCTGTCCCAAAAACATCAAACTCAGAGAATAACCCTCATACAAATCTGATATAAAACTCCTTCAAGATTGAAGCCAAATTCATGAAAACTAGCAATGCAATGGCATGAGAATGCAAGCTTTTCACACAGGAGTTTCTTGGATTTTGATCTACAGGGCATATGGTTATGAAAGTACAGAGTCATACATCATTAATGGCTTCCCCAACATCAACAAACTTAGAGAAGAACCCTCATACAAATCTGATATAAAACTCTTTCAAGATGGAAGCCAAATTCATGAAAACTAGTGATATAATGGCACGAGAATGCAAGCTTTTTGCATATGCATTTGTTTGGATTTCAAGTTACAAAGCATATGGACATAAAAGTATAGATCCATACATCATATAGCCCAGCTTGGGCATTAAATGGACGCAAGAAAGAGCAAGCCCCACTCCAACAAGTGCGCCATCAACTTGAGAATGTGGGGGAATGGAGAAGAAGGAATGAGGGAATAGGGAGATAGATGAGAACTCGAACTGTATGGACTTTAACCTGCAACTAAAACACCTTGATTAAACTCCAATGAGAGGTCTGAATGGCCTCGAAATTGGTTCACAAGCAAGGAGAGTGAACATTCACTGTGCAATGGACAAGCAAAAGTGCTCCAAATGCCAAAGGCCAATTAACAAATGATCAAAATCTATTGTCCCTTCCTCGTGACATTCTTTTATAAACTTCATGAGGCCTCTTAAGGTCGAATTTCCGTCCATGGGCTTCCTCCAACTCATCTTAGTGGTTTAGTAACCTCCATGACACTTGTCTTCTTCTTCATGCTCCAATTCTTTCCCCAATTCGAATGGTTGTCTCTAACTCCCAAATGCGCCCTCTTGGTGGCTATTTTTAGCCTTGTCACGTCAGATTCGTCATAAGTCTGCAATCAGGTTTGAATTTTGTCATATTTTTCATAGAATCTTTTATCATTAGTTGTCAACTTGTCATAGAGTGCATGGAATCTCCTTCCAAGTAGCACACATTGTCTTACTAGTCTCTTCCTCTTCCATGGGAGTTACTCTCCTCTCCTAATTCGAATTCCTTGGCTCATGATAGGCTATGTGACACTGCATCACCCTCCAAGAGTGTTACATTCCTCATGGGTTCGAATTTGGATGAAGGTCATGCCAAGTGTGTGGGAATCTAGTCACCCAAAGACTCCACAAGCTTCTAATTGTCTCCATGAACCAATGCCACCTTATTTTATTAACATTTGTTATTTATGTGACCCATTTTAATGTGAATATGGTAAACCAATGTCCTTTTGGGTCCTATATCTCCCTTATTACAAAATTTATGTCTCCACCTCAACCTAGGGAACTAATACGCTGGTGAAACATTATTTGCAAGTAGTCTTATTTGGATGGGGACATGACAAGTGCATATGCCTTCTTTTATCTGCTCTTCCATATTGAAAGTTCTTTGCCTGCTGTAGATTATGTTGGTTCATTGGAAATTCTTTGTTTGTTGTAGGTTCAATTTATTCATTACCACCTTCTCCTTCGCAAATGTTGTCCCGTAGGTTGTTGAAAATGAGGGTATGCTTGATCTTCCTTGACCATTCTGAATAGTTGTCTTTGCCAATGAGTACTACTCTGATAATAGAAACTAAAGATGCATTGTGAGGTCTAGGTTGATGAAGAAGATATTTTGAGTTCTTTTTCTCAATTGCCAACCTGTTGTAGCCACAACGATCCCATCTCATGCGAGATGGGAACCCCCATTAGATTAAATTTGCTTTAAAAGTTTGTCTTTCTTTTTGTTTTTATTAGTCGAGTTAATTGATGCTTATGTTAAATAAAAAAATGCAAAACAATCTAATAAAAGAAACGAAAAAATATAAAAAAACAAGTTGTCCGACTCCAAACTAAGCTTAATATAAAAATCCAATAAAATCAAAGAAAGTCAGAAGTTGGAAGTCGGGATGCTTTAATTTTCGTTTATAATTTCCTTTTCAACTCCCGACTCTTGACTCTAACAGTTTCTTTTCCAAAGGAAAAAGTCGGTATTATTAAAACAATGGTCATTTCTTACAACCCAACTTTCCGACTCCGACTTTTCAGAAGTTGGAAGTCGTGGGAAAACTTTTTATGATGGATCCTACATTCTCCGACTCCGACTTTTCGGAAGTTGTGGGAAAACTTTTTATGATGGATCCTACATACTCCAACTCCGAACATTCATTGTTTCTGATTTTCGGAAGTCGGAAGTCGGAAGCTCACTTAAATCCTTGATATATTTGCTCTGACTTCTGGCTCCTGATTTTTGGGGTCTCATCTGTGAAAAAGCGTCGGAATTTCAAAATTTGTTAATGATTTCACTCTGACTTTTCAGAAGTCGGAAGTCGTAGGAAAACTTTTTATGATGGATCCTACATTCTCCGACTCTGAACATTCATTGTTTTCGATTTTCGGAAGTCGAAAGTTCATTAAACTATTGTTATATTTGTTCCGACTTCCGACTCCCAATTTTTGGGTCTCATTTTTGAAAAAGAAAGCACCGAAATTTCAAATTTGTTATGATTTCAAATAATGATTTAAACCTGCTAAATTTGACACTTTAACGGATCGACTAAAGCCCTTATCTGTTCATTAAACCGATTCAAGTTCGAAATCCTCCCTCCCTACTATGCGAAGCATTCACCCTATGAATTCACATCGGCTTAAGATTTCAAAGCTTCATTTACTCAGTTTACAGGTATATTATGGTTTTTCAAAAATTCATTGAGCGTTGTAAAAGAATTTATGTGTATAATCATGTTTCGTTTATTGCTTGCAAAAATTTGGAAAAGAAGATGGCTAAGAGAACCAGGGTAAAGCATCGACATAAGATTGAAAGAATTAGGATATTGATAAAATCATGGGAAATGGTATGTGACAATGTAGAACAACTAGTTACTAAAGGTCAAAATCTTTGTGCAAGACATTGGATGTTGATAGATGGGCTGCTGGAGATGCTCGACATTTTGGTATTTGATGAACTTGTTGTTTTAGATCCAACCAATCTTCATATAGCCACAGTTAAAGATTAAAGAGAACAATTAGTCTCTACAATTCAAAATCTATCTCAGGTAGATGTTTCCTCGTTCGGATTGTTCATCACTATTCCAGCTCAACTTCAAATCAATTTACAAGGATTCCTAGACAGTTGGTCTAGAATCCGGTTTAACAAAATAAGATCCCTATTATGTAAAACTCAGCTTCAGTTAGAGCACGTGAGTTATTCAGATATCACCGAGATGTTAGATGTCCACTTGAAGTGGAAAAACTGTTTCTGGATTTGGATAGTTCGAGTCTCAGTAGATGTAGAAGTTAGCTGAACTTGTACCCTACTTATATGGGAGTTAAGATTGTATTTAAGGTGAAAACCTAGAAGGGTTATAGATATTTGATCGGATCTTTTTGGGGAGAGGAAAAATATTTGGTTGGAGAAGGACTGTTGTGTTTTGTTGCATAGAATTGCATGACTTTGTCCTATTACAACCAAGTATGTAATGTTTTACAGGATGGGTACTGTTACGGACAGATTGTTTTGGATGTAATGATCCAGTTATTATCTAATAAAGTTTCCTTTATTGTTGTCTGTCTTCCATTTGGTTTGCTTTTTTCACTTGTTAAGATTATCTTGAAGCTTAGCATTATAATGAACTGATAATATGAATTCACATGGGTTTATCGATATGTTTGTGTTTGATGTGGCTTTCATATCTTGATGACATAGTGATATATTGGATCTGAATTCATTGTCATTAAGCAAGTTGTTTCTTTTATCAAACTCTCAGCTGGTTTTCCTGCTGAGATCCTTTAATCAATTACACCTTATTTTAAATTGTTCCTGATTAAAGTCAATGATCTTGAAAACACACACACAAACTACATAAGTCTCTTTATAAGAGCAAGACGTTAATCTAACAGAAGCATAAATCCGCCAGTAACGATCATTCCGAACGACTCAGAAATAGGGAGGTTTTGAGGAAATCTTCTAAAGTTCTTGGATCGTATCGTATACCTTTGCGTTGATGCTTGAACCGGTTTTATGCGTCAATACCCCCACAATCGAGGCTTGAAATCTCAGGATTCTCTTTATGTGTAAAGAGATGTATTTATTTCTTCTTCTATTAAGTTGTAGACAGGGCAAATGACGCGATCTTTGTTTTTTAAGGGACTTCACTAATCGCTCCAAGCTAACAAATGTGTAGTGACCACCCACATGAATTTTGAAGGCAAATGCATAGTAATTATGTAGGGAGATAGAAAACTGGGTCGTGGGTTTGGATAACAATGATATATCACTGGGTCATGATATATATAAAGGGACAACAAGTAATATGTATCATAGTATATATACATATACACATGCAACACACAAGATATATGCAATCTTTTCAAACTCAGATAACCATGGAATAAGACACATACGCTGAGATATATTGTAGGATATATACGCAACATGTAGGATATACATAACCTTTTCAAACTCGGATAAATGCAGAGATAACCACGAAATAAGACGTGGATTTATCTAGGTTTCACATGTGTAGGGATATGCAACATGGACACCAAATATATGCATGCAGGTACTATCCCAAGATAACACACAAGTATATAAGCAAACTATGTGTAGGGATTGTACAAAGGTTTTAAAAAATGCAGTGAGATATATAAAGAAAAAATGCAAATTGAAAACCATGAATTTAGAAGAAAAAATGCTTCATCGATACCTCAAAAGGGTAGAAGCAGACTGGAGCTAGGAATCAAACTAGAAGCAAGGTGGATTGAAGTTATGAAAAAAGAAGCCAAGGTTCTAATACCACTGTTAGGCCTGGAGGAATAACTCTAATGGTGGATTGATCTTCGTTGAGCTCAAATGTCTTATTTATACATTTGAGAGGTGGCCTTTGGCTTTCGTATTCCAAATACGTGTCTCTTCAACTTCATAACTAAAAACTGAAAATATTTACAATAGCACCTGTTATCCACTAATTTTGCACTTAGTGGATTTTTCGGTAAGCCGCCAGAGCATTGAACAAGTACACTTGTTCGTGATCAGAATTCAGAAGTCCGCCAGCCTTTTCCTGGGACTCTGTTTGGAACTTTTTGTAAATACATGTTCATACCCCCCTTGGGGAGATTGTAAAAAATGTCCTAGCATTTAATTTTTTATAAAAGGCTTGGCTTCCCGGACTTGGGCATCAAGCCGACTAGCCTAGAGTGTTTTTTCCCTTGGTTATTATTGGCTGTTGAACAAACGACCAATAATTTCCGAGTTTTTCACTCGCTCCTCCAAAGCTGGGGTAGTTGTCTTGTTGTTTCGGCTTTGGGAGGTTATTAGAGCCTTCGTGTCAGTATTTTTTGTTACGCTAGGCATTCCAATTGAGTCGTATGAACATGTACTAGGTCCTCATAGAGTTTCGTTGGATTTCGAGAAAAACAAATTTTTTCTTCCGTTTTTTAAGCCATTTTTAATGGTTTAAATGGAAAAATTCAAAATATAATAAAAGAGTGATCCGGAGTCCGTTTTCGGCATTGTTGGGCTCATTTTCAAGCCCGGAGCAGCATCATTACCCCAGGGGCCACTTTCACCATCACTTGGTCAGCCGGAGCACCTTGTAAGTCATCATTCAGCTAACTGAGCACCGGAGTAGCATTTAAATGCTAAAAGTGAACATTTTGGCACTTGGTCAAAATATTTAAAAAAGTCAAAATCAAATATTTTATTGGTAAGTGGTGACTTGGCATGGGTCCCTCATGCCATGTAACCCACTTAAAAATATGATATGACTTAAGCTATGGTTTAAAGGTATGACCACGAATTGTTATAAGAGAGTGGGTGACGTGAAGATGAAAGGTGAAGTGGAGACCCATGCTTATGTGGAAAGGTGTGAGTGGGAGTGTGGTCCCCTCTCCACTTAAATAATATAAAAATTAAGCCATGGTTCCATGCATGCGAATCAAGTCAAACGGGAGGTGACGTCAAAGCATGGAGCGTGAAGGTGAGATGGATGGGGTGGACCCCCTCCATTTATGAAATTTTATTTTAAAGCTTAAACCACGATATAGTAGTGTATGGAATATCGTAGTGGTTGCGAGAGGAGGGGTGAGTGAGCTATTATGTGACTCACGCTCCACCGTGAGTGAGTGCGAGTGGGGTAAGGGTGGACCCCTCCCCTCTCTTAAAAAACTTTGGTTATTATAATCTCATGTTACGATCCTTTGAATCATTTAATTCAACCATTAAGACCAAGCATGCCGTACAATCGCATAAGAAGATGGAGCTCGCGTGGGTGGAGTTTGGTGAGGAGGTTGGATGACTTGCCGATTTGGATTGATGAGTTTGGTAGTGTGTTGGTAGTCCAGCCTCAGTTCAGCATTCACTTCAGCTCAATCCAAGCTCACTTAACTCTGGCTTGATCTCTGGTTCATTAAAAGCCTCTGGGGCTTGGTTTTTTGTATAAATAGAGGTGCTTGGCACTCTCTACAGGATGGAGATTTTGGGCATGAACACTCTGCCAAAATTATTGTAATATTTGTTTGAAGTTGGAATAAAGTTGTGACTTTGGAGGTCCGTGCACGAGTTATTGGAGTTGTGGATTCACATTGTCTTTGGTGATATTCTCTCACCTTGCTTTTCAATCATTAAATCATTCTTCATTATATACTCTAGAAGGGCTAACAGTCTAGTTTATGAGTATTTTGTTCGGATTTGATATTGTTTGTAAGGGTTTTGCAGGGATCATTAGGGGTGAAGAACAAGCTTGAGATCAAGCTCTTCTTCATGAACCAGTGGTTTTTTCCATCTAACTCCTTCATTTTGCAGGTCTTTCTAAGCACTTCCCAATCCAAGAAAGAGACATAGCTGTCAGAGCTTCTCCTTCCCTCCATCAACAAAGTTTCAAAAAACACATTTGGTTACCTGGATCTACGAACTTCACTCTTCCAGTTCTCTTGTTTGCTCGTTGATCTTCTCGATTTATTGCTTGCTAGCCTTCTCCTCCTTGCTCTCGCCCTACCTCATCTTTTTCTCCCACCAAGCTTGCCATCTTGCTTTTCTGGATTGTCTTGGTCTCTTGCATTCATTTCTCTCTTTCGCTGCCCCCTTTTTGTCCTCTTTTCCCTTCTTTTTTGCAGCCCTCCTTCGCTGCCCTCTCAGCCCTGTTTCGCTGCCCTCTTTGCTCTCTTTCGCTGCCCTCTATACTGCTGTTCGCTACCCCATTTCTCACTTTTTTGCAGCCAACTATATTTCTGTTTTCATATCATAGATTAGATCTTGCACTTGGTTTTATTTTTGTAGATCTCTTTCTTAGAAGTAGTTTATATTTTATTTGGTTTAATTAACAGTTGATGGGTGCTTTGAGTTGATTTGTGTTGTGTGCAGGTACGAAAAGAAACAATCCTAAGAGAAGGACTTGAAGATTGAGCCAAAGAAGAACAAAAACCAAAGAGAAAAGTAGAAACTGAGTACCAAAACCAAGAAGATCCAAATACTTGGGATTTGAACTAAAGAAGACAAAATTTTCCAAATTACTCTCCTTTTGTAAAACAGTCATTGAGGCTTGTTCCATTTGTCTTTCCAAGTTCTTTTTATTTCTCTTAGGTTGAAAATCCTAAATATTGTACTCTCTTAATAAAAGGGCAAAGTGGGATAAGGCCTCCCATCTTTTGGTTTCTTCTTCCCCATTTGGGAAAGAGTGTCTTGTGCTCTTAGCTCAGATTTACTTTGCATGCTTAGAGTAGTTTAATTCTATACTTAGAACTTTTTATTTGTTTCAGTCTTGACCTGAGAAGTACCTTGGGATTTCATCCCAAGTGCCGGATTGACATTGCGTGCTACCTCTCTTTCCCCATTGTCTTCCCATGTATGACCAACTAGTTGGAAATTTCAGGGACAGTGTGTCTTGAAGTCATTTTTGACTTATCTTTTCTAGATTAGTTTCTTGTTGTTGTAGAACACTAGTTTCTCATTTATTTCAGTTGCAAGTGGTTTATCTTTTTTTTGCTATGACATTGTTTCGTTGTTTTACAATTTGTTGAGCTATCATGTGGTTTCAATTTACAAGCTGATTGTCTTGAACTTGCATTAACTCAAGTCAAGAGCACTCTCTGTCGGAGAGCATTCCCACTGCATTATCCTTGCATCAAGCATATAGATTAATTAAAGTCTCTTGAACTTCTGTCATAAGACAAAGTCAAGAGCACTCTCTGTCGAATAGTTGAACTATGTGCTCACAATAATAAAAATTTTCCAACTCACATTTCCCCACTTAAATTTTACCTCGTTGCTATCCCTCACCTAGTATGCTCTGCCGACCCTGAAAAGTTGGACTCATACTCAGAACGGTGATCGGATTTGTTAATCTTGCAAGTGATAACATAATAAAACTTTCACCCCATAACCAACGCACCGGCGTTATCTCGATAAATACTCAGGTAGTGGGCAAATTCCAAGTATGGGCGCCGGGCAACCCAATCTGGACACTCGCTGGTTAAATCCTCTGAACACCTAGCTTGTGATTCCAGACAGGTCCGTCATGTCTTTGAACGGAGCCACTGAAAGTATTTCCGGTTAGGTTTCCTAGACACTTTAAGCAAGAGCATCTTTAAAATTTAGAATAAAATAAACCAAGAACAATTGCAAAATGATCTCACAAACACTACTATTGAGACTTGAATTCCAGCATTCACAAGCACGTTTTGACTCCATATTGGCACTGGTCTTAAACTTCCATGCATCGCCTTGATTTGGACCATTTGTCCGTAATGTTTGCTTAAATCATTATCTATCTGTGGATGCCTTGAATTTCCAAGTCATCTTTGTATTGTTCGTCTCAAATCTTGTGTTTTGTAATTGCAACATGGATTGCTCATTTTATTATAAAGTTGTAATCATTCAAAAACTCCTAAAAAACACCCATCCGCATCATAACATCAAAAACACTTAAACACATTGAGCCATAGAAAACTCTTTGTTAGGGACGACCCCCCTTGGCTTCGTTAGGAGTTAGCCTAAACGGAGGAGCTAGGAGTAGGTGACAGTACCTGGCTCTGTGCTTGCCCCCAAGGCCACACCTCTCCCACTTTCTCAAGTGAGGAGACAACTTTCATTAGATTTCTGCTGTTGGTGTGCATTTGGCGGACAACAGAACCATAATCCCTATATATGCACATCCTAGTGGTCAATAGATAGGCAAGAAATCGACCGCTAAACCGACACAACTAGGGATCTACTTCCCAATGTGTCACTATCTGAAGGAGTTACTCTTTCAAGTTTCCTAGGTCCAAGAATAAACTAACCTAGACTAACCAAGGGAGAGACTAGAGCCTGGACTTTTAAGGAAAGACCGGCTAACCCCAAATACTGGCCTAGCTTTATTTTTATATAAGGTGGCCAACTAAGAATAATCAAATGGGATACAAGACACACTTTGACTTAACCTTTCACTGATGTACAAAACATATGACCATAAGCATAGGTAAAATACATGAAATCAACAATGAAATAGAAGCATTTACATTTAAAAATGAACCATTGGCTTCTTGAATAAAAGAACCCCCCAATCTCAAAATAGCCTGATAGTCACAAGGATTGTCAAGCGACTGTAGCCCTTCGATCCACCAGCTAGATCCAATGATGATGTTCATCCTGTTACCACCTAAGTTGTACTTGGTGTATTTTTCAAGCAAGCCGACAAAGTGGAACAAGTTCATTCTTCAGTGTTCGGAAGTCTGACAGGCTTTTTCTGGGTGTCTGTTAGAATATTTTTAGTAACACATGTTCATACCCCCTTGGGGAAATTGTAAAAAATGTGCTAGCATAATAAATTTTTATAAAAGACTTGGCTTCCCAGACTTAAGCATCAAGTCGACTAGCCCAAAGTGTTTTTTCTCTCGGTAATTATTGGTTGTTGAACAATCAACTAATAATTTTAAGTTTTTCACTCACACCTCCAAAGTTGGGGTAGAAGCTATGTAGCATGGGAACCGCTCCCGACTTTTAGGAAACTCGTTCCCGAAGTTCCGACGTTCCAGGGAACTTTGGAACTTGTAGGGAACTTTCCCAATCCAATGGGAACCGTTCTGGATGGTTGGGAACTTATTGGGAACTTTTATCCTCTAAAATCGGGAAATTGGGGACCTCTTTTTGCTCGTTTCCTTCATTGGGAACTTCCACGCATTCATGATCGCCATGTTGGTTGTTAACAACATTCCTATTTCCTTGCGACCATACATATATATGGTTGACTAAAAAAAATTTCTTTAGAAAACCAGGTTGCAATAAAAGTTTTTTTCACGCTACCTTGTCGAGTTGGTGCACTGATCTCTATTTAACGCTCGTGCTAGAATATTCACTCATCCCTACGCTGAACTAATCAATAATATATGTAAATCTATTTTGACTTTTTATATATTATTAAATAAAAGAAAATAAATCTATTTATTTTATTATTTACTCTATGAATAAAAAATAAACTTTTAACTAATTGGAAATGGTTTTAAATCTTACTTTAAAACTTAATTCATATATTACATTTCAATAAAAAATATCTTGATTTTTATTTTATAATAATTTAAATTTGAATAATTATATACTTTTGCAAATACCTTGGCATAGAATGTTTTGTAAACATATAATATTCTAATACATTTTAATCATAGTTGGTACAAAACTAAAAACTTACTCTATACATATAGCCAGTGGCCACAAATATAGGGACAATAACTTTTAGAGTCCCCACTTTAGAAAGAGTCTACCTTATATAATCAATGACGCGGATGGTAATCTTGATTTTAATGCCATTTCCATGTGCTAAGAGGTTTTTAGTTACAACCATAATACAAGGGATAAGTTAAATCATCCGATTTGTGTCAATGTTTTTTCTCTTCTCATGTTTTTTTAATTTTTAATTTTTAATTTTTTTTAATATATATTATTGACGTTCCCAACTTGTCGTTTCCTGCAAATTTAGGGGGAACTTCTAGACGTATCTGATACTCGTACCCACGTTCCCTATGTTCCCACGTTTCAGAAACTTGTGCAACATAGGATAGAAGTTTTGGTGGTTAGGCCTTAGGAGGTTATTAGAGCCTTTGTGTAAGTGTTTTTAAACATGCTAGGCATTTGAATTGAGTCAAATGGAGATGTGCTAGGTTCCCCTAGAGTTTTGTCTGTTTTCGTGAAAATAAAATTTTCCCGCAAAATTAGGCCATTTTTTAATGGTTTAATTAAAAAATTTCAAAATTTAATAAAAGTCAGGTTTGGAGTCCGTTTTTGGCATGGAGATGCTCGTTTTCACACTCAGAGCGTCCTCTTTATCCTAGAGGCCAGTTTTCATATGTTTCAGGCGGCTAAAACACCTGTGGAGCATTATTCAGCTAATAGAGCATCATTGTTGCGTTTTAATGCTAAAGGTGCATCAAATTGGCACTAAAAGTAAAACAATAAGTCAAAAAAATGATGGGATGACATGGCATGGGTCCCCTTAAAGCATGCGACCCTCTTCATGTGAAGTTAAGAACCAAACTTTGGTTAAAAGATTTGAATGGGGAGTGTTTTGATTCAGGAGATGACGTCAACTATATGTTAAAAACGCCAATTACTTTGAAAGATGCGAGTATGTATTCTTAAGTGACTTCATCCATATAACAAAGGACCTCTTTGCAACTTCATCTCTATAAGTCTTTGAAGCCTGTTGCTTACAGCCTTTCAAGCTTGCTGATGCTTGACAATGCATTACTAACCAAGACTTGGATTGTAGCAAGAAGAGGTAGTAATGGGACTGTTTATGTGCATCATACTGTAGTTTACATACACTCAGACCACCATGAAGACTGTCTCGCGACTGTTCATCTAGAGCAGCAAAGAACAATGGTTTGTTTCAGTTCACACAAGTTTGGAATTTATACTTCAATTGTTCATTGGATGCCCACACATTTTCAGAGTTTAAACTTCAATTGCTGCTGCCAGTAGATGCCCACAAATCTCAGAGCTTAGACTTCAATGTCTGCACCGAAAATACCCACGTGAATGCTGGAGTAACCCCACGCCAGTCTTAAACCAGACTGCTGTAAAAGTCGGACTGATATACTGTGGAAGAGGGCTACAAAAACCAGTCAATTTTTGGACTTTTCTGTATGCTGGTTAGTCCCCAAGAACATATCGAAAACTCGGTCTGAGTGTGTATGTGGAGAGAACCCTAGAATGCACAAACCTCGGACTGTTTAGGTGTGTGGAAGAGTCTCCAAAAACTAGTCATAAAAACATCAACCCAAAACAAGTTCACTGGAAAAATTTGGGACTGTTTGTAAACTATCCAAATTTCCTCAGTTGACTGTGTATATCAGACTGCGGCTGTCTTAGTGTACAGACCCGAAATTCCTCAGAGATGTCCGAATTTTTTCCACCTTCAAATGAGGTCGTGAGCCCTCCATTTATACACATTTTCCATATGTTTTTTTGAGCCGACATGTATTTATTTTTTAAAAATTAACTGCCGACTTGTCAATTATAGGTAAGAATTTTAATTTTAATTTCAAATTTGTCATTTGAATTTTATTTTAAATATTTAATTTGAATTTGTTTTCTACAAAAAAAAATCATTTGTATTTTTAATTGCCTTTACACTAGGGTCAACCTTTACCATTAGGGTGTCATTTAACCCACTAGGGCTTGCATGTAAAAGTTCATAGGTTGTCTGCCATAGCATCAACACCAAGGGTGTAATAGGTGTTCAAGTGCCCAATCACCATCATGTGCGTGTGGGTGCCTTCATCTTTCTTATGCCCTAGGGCCATCCCCAAGGGTTCCAAGACCCCAAATGGCCACATCATCTTCATTTCTTCAAGGTTATTAAACCATCTAGTGTGTGGGTCAAGACTCAAAAGGCTTCTTAAGGCCTTCTTTATCAAGCCAAGGACATGTTCATGGGTTTCATATCCTGTTAAGGACCGTACAAGGTCACCATCATCATATAAGAGCTTCATGACCCCATCAAGGGTTGCAAGGTCATCAAATCATTAAGTGTGGCTCCAAGGACTTTTTCAGGGCTTCTTAGGCTTCTTCAACCACCTCAACCACACCAGGAGACCCTCAAGGGTCAAGATCCATCATGACATCACCTGTGGGGTAGCTAGACCTTCTCCAGGGGTACCATGACACCATCAGAGGATGAATGACCACAGAATGGCTCATTAATGCTTCTCCAACCCATCTAGGGCTTAGCCATCATCCACAAAGGCTTTAGCACCATCTCTAGGGTCTTCGGCACCATCAGCAGGGTCTTCAGCTAGGTGGTGGCTACAAGGTCCAACCTTGTGGGTACAGGGACCTTGTCAACTGGGTACAAGGTGCTACAAGGCACAAACCCACTCTGTAAGGGGTCTAAGGCACTGCAAGTGAGACATGGTAGCATCAATGACAACATGTGGGGCCGCTGCAAGTCCATGTTGGCATCAATGACAATTTCATCAACACATCCCTATCTTGGATCTGTCTTTGGAATCTCCTTTTGCAACACCATCTCCTTATCATGAAGAAGTTTTTGCCACTTCACTAGAACACGAGGTTCAAATGAATGATGTGATTGGTAGGATTGGAAGAATGAATCTTTAAGAGAATGAAGCACCGACAACTGAGCCACTTGGGCCTTCCCGGATAGTTCCAAAGTGGGTCACAAAGGTACTAGAAAGTGTCCATCCCGATGAAGTCGAAAAGACCAGAATGAGAGGCTCGACCAGACAAGATGATGGAGGAGATGCAAATAATTCAAATTCAGGTGATGCAAAAGATAGGGATGTTTCATATGAGTGCGAATTGAATTATTTGCTAACCTTGAACCAACTTACTTTGAAGAAGCCGTTGATCACGGTGAGTGGAAAGAATCCGTTCAAAATGTATATGATACTCTCATCAAGAATGGGATGTGGAAGTTGGTGGATCCTCCATTTGGAATCAAATGAATTGGTTGCAAGTGGGTCTACAAGAACAAGTACACATCAGATGGCTCACTTGACAAGCATAAGGTGAGGCTTGTGGCAAAAGGTTTTTCATAGAAAGAAGACATTCACTATGAGGAGACTTTCTCCCTTATAGCAAAATGGACCACCATCCACACTCTATTGTCTTTAATTGCACAAAATGGGTGGAAAATTCATCAGATGAATGTGAAGATTGCTTTCTTCAATGTAGATTTCAAAGAGATTGTCTTCATGTCTTAGCCATAAGGCTTTGTTGTGAAGGGACATGAACAAAAGGTATGCAAACTCATCAAGTCTTTGTATGGCTTGAAACAAACACCTCACACATGGTATGAAAAACTAACTAAGCATCTTCTGAAGTTAAATTTCAAACACTTTAATATTGATGATGCAACTCTATTTGTAAAGAAACTTGGAGGATTTGTTGTATATCTTGTGGTTATGTAGATGATCTTTTGATGACAGGGAACAATGAGAGCTACATTGCATCCATAAATAAAGAATTGAAAAAAGGCTTCGAAATAATAAATTTGAGACATGTTCACTACTACTTGGGAGTTGAAGTGACTTAGAATCCCAAGTACAGATTCATCTCCCAGATGAAGTACGTTGGAGAGTTGTTGAATAGATTTGGCATGACAAAATGCAACCCTCTCTTTACTTCGATGGAACAAAATTTGAAGCTCATATCAAAAGAAGGAAATTTGAATTTAAGGATGCAACCAAGTACATACAACTTGTGGGAAGTCTTATCTACCTTACCACCACCAGATCAAATATTTCATCTGTTGTTGGGATCCTCTTCAGTTTTTGCAAAAACCTTTGTGAAGGACATTGAAGGGACTCAAGTATTCTAAGGTGGATGACTTCAGATTGATTGACTATTATGATTCAGACTTTGGTGGCAATAAAGAGAATGGAGTGTCTACTTTAAGCTACCTCATGATTCTTGGATCAACAACTGTCTCTTGGAGATCACACAAATAGTATATTCCAATACGTTCCACAACAAAGGTAGAATATGTGGTTTCGACAGAAGAAACAAAAGAGATTGTGTGGCTCAGGAAAATTCTTGAAGATTTGCAGGAGAAACAGACGAATTCTACTCCTCTATTGATTGACAACACTTTTGCAATCAAGTTGGCCAAGAATCCCAGGTTGATCGAACCAACCACATCAACACGGAGTACCATCTAATTCGATATCATGTAGAGGAGAAGACAGTTCATTTGAAACATTGTTCCACAAATGAACAAATTGCATACATCTTCACCAAGGCACTTAGAAGAGAGAAGTTTGAAAAGTTTAGAAAGATGCTTGTACTCATGAACACCCCTTCGGATTAAGGGGGGAATATTAGAAACCTAATCCTACAAGTTATGGTTCCTTATGTAAACTTTTGTAAATATTTGCTTCAATTGATAAATTAAGTGAAGAGTTACCCACGTATCCTTTTCAAAGTTGAAAGCCAAACATCAAACCAATGTATAAATAACTGATTTATGCTCAACGAAAATTATCAAATTTGGAGTTATTCCTCAGGCTCGACAACATGAAAGTTTATCAATATTCACAAGAAGAATTAATTAGGTTTTTCAATTCTAAAATTTTCCGAGATGATTAGAACTTTATTCTCGGCAACAATGTCAAAAATGTTACTTCCTAACTTGTACTTGAGTGGAAAAGGTCCTAAACCATTGGTACAAGCCAAAGGACGCCTTGGATTGATTGTTAATGTCACCACACAATCAATCCCTTCTCATTGTGCCAACTCTCAAAAGCCAAGGGAGACTTCCCTCATGAATGATTCTACTTTAGATAAAGAGTGAGAGCTAATTTAAGCTTAAGCACAACAATATATGAAATAGAACTAGGTATTTAAGGTGTCAAATGAATGCATAACTTAAAAGAAAACTTAGTGGAATACTTAGATTTAAATGGTAACACTTCAAATAAATATAACAACAGAGGCTAGAAGCATAGATGAGACAGGTTACTAATCCACAATATTAATATGAAAGTTAACCATGCATGATGTGCATTAATAACATGTTTAAGGCTAAGAACAAAGTTTAGGGTGAGACTCTAGAGCTTGTAATGAGTTCAAAGATGATTAGACTTAATGAATATATCTTTACTTACTCTAATCCAAAAATGAAACCTAACCACCAATTGAATTAAAACTAATTGCAAGATTGAAAGATGAGAATTTAAATACTTCAAAGACTTAGATGTTAGGAACTAGGTGATTTTGCTCAAAAGAATTAGTGGTGAGAACCACTTTATATGGATGGTAGTAACCACTAGGGATGAGTGGTGAGAACCACTATGAAGTTTCTTTTGAATAGATGTATGTTAAAGATTGCAAGAGAAATTTAAATTCTAGAAATTTTCTGAGTAAAATTTGCAAAAATTAAAGTAAATTCTAGAATTACAAATGCATGATGAATTAACCTAAGAAAAGGATAAGACACTTGAGATTACTTAGGTTAATGAATAATCTGCAATGTATGTGATTTACCTATGCTTTTATATGGATGGAAATTGCAGAAATTTACCAACAACTCAAAGATAAAAAGAGTTAACCCTTAAAACCAACAAATGAATAGCAAGTTTATGTTTAAACTTTAAATACATAATAAATGTAATTTCCATATTGCAGAAATATAAAATTACTCACTTGAAAAAAATTAACTTGTAAGCACAAGTGAATAATAAAAATCTGAATATGTAATTGATTAATGATGCATTGAAATTCAGTTTTTTAGGATTAAGTTTACTTAAATTGATCTTTGAAGCCAGGAGATTTAATACAAGCAATCTGAAATATGTATGTTAAATTTTTATGGTTAAATTTTTAGATTTCTCCACTAGATCTTAATACAAAACAAGGGTATTCAATGAAATGAAAATAGATCAGAGTAATGGTGAAATCTAAGTAAGATTTTCCTTTAGGTTTAGTAGATTTCACCTTAACACAAAGTAAAAGTTAAAAAAGTGTTTTAAGTTATTTTATAGATTTTAACCTTTTGGTGGTTAAAGGGAAGAGACTAGTGCCAAAACAAGGGTATTCAATGAATAGAAAATTGATCAGAGTAATGGTGAAATCTAAGTAAGATTTTCCTTTAGGTTTAGTAGATTTCACCTTAACACAAAGTAAAAGTTAAAAAAGTGTTTGAAGGTATTTTATAGATTTTAACCTTTTGGTGGTTGAAGGGAAGAGACTAGTGCCAAGTACTTTAGTGCATATGGAGTCACTCAAGACTCACCAAAAGGATTTTGCTTGGAAAAATAACCAAGGGAAAGAGTTTGCTCTAGGTTAAACTCAATCCACTTGATGTGTTAGAGATAGCTACAAAAGATCACAAAGGGAGAAAATATCTCTCCTTCCTTTCCTTTAAAGGTGCACTCTACAAGAAAGGGGTTAGTATTTCACAATCTCAATTAAGGAAAAGATACAAAATGAATTCTGTTGCAAATAAAAAAACAATGAGAATAATGATATAACTTAACATACTATATTTTTCATCCATCTAGGTAATAATACCCTTTCAATAGCCAATAAATGAAAGAAATTATAAAGCTATTATGATATTACTTCCAACATGAAGCAAGAAATAAGCCACACATACACAAGTAGATCTCAAGAAATTTTCCTCTAAAGCCTTTAAACTGCTACTCAACAAAAGTTCTCAGAGCCAATCAATAACAATGAAAATGATAGAGGTAGTCTCTTTATATTGGACTTGAGACTTACCCACATCTTCATTAAGAAATAGTTTTATGTCTAAAACCCTAGATCTATTCTAGAAACAAGTAAAAAAGACTTACATTCCTCTTGACAAGGTCAAAAATTAATAAGATAATGCAAGTGGTTTTAGCAAACACTTGACAAGTCAAAAAGAGAGAGGCACCTAGCTTAAATGAGGGAAAAAAGAGGGATGGATTAGCTCAAAGAGGGATGAAATGGATCAAAGAAAGGGGGATGGCTGACATATGTCAGCAAAGAAGGCTCGAAAGAGGGTGCAACTCTCTAAACAATAGTTATGGAATTGTTGTCTTCCTCAATGCTTTGGATTTTCTATTATACTCAATGTTACAAATGTCGTGTCGGCAAATATATCGTCGAGGGTCCAAAAAGAAATTATCGGATTTATAGGCGAAAATTTTGGAAAACATTGACAATATATCAACAAACTTAAAAAAATACAAAAATATTCATTTTAAATTTTTTTTATAAACACCTAAAGCAACAAGAACATCAAATAAACACTTTGCTACATGAATATGGAAGAAAACTGATATATAAGATGTATAAGACGCCTAGTGATACATCACACATAAAAAATGAATCGTGTTCTGAATCCTAAGTCCCCGACTCATGAATCACCAATGCTTTGGATTTTCTATTATACTCAATGTTACAAATGTCGTGTCGGCAAATATATCGTCGAGGGTCCAAAAAGAAATTATCGGATTTATAGGCGAAAATTTTGGAAAACATTGACAATATATCAACAAACTTAAAAAAATACAAAAATATTCATTTTAATTTTTTTTTATAAACACCTAAAGCAACAAGAACATCAAATAAACACTTTGCTACATGAATATGGAAGAAAACTGATATATAAGATGTATAAGACGCCTAGTGATACATCACACATAAAAAATGAATCGTGTTCTGAATCCTAAGTCCCCGACTCATGAATCACCAAAAAATACAATCAATGTATCTCATATACAATGAAATCAAGTAAATAAACTATTGATTCCCTCTATCCCTTTTACGGGAAAAGGTAATCGCTTTGGTAATGGCTTTGTCTCTCGAGCTAGAAAGCCCTAGCGGTCGTGGGTGTCGTCATGGAATTTATGTATATTTTAAATCACTATGTATTTATATGTATATTTTAAAATAATAAATGAGCAAGGACATTTAAAAAGATGAATGTGGAGCATAAATCATAAATCATTCATGTCAATGAATCATTGCCTATACTGGGATCCTATTCATCAATAACACCCTATGCCTCCCTCCACTAGGCTCTAGTCCTTGCCTCTAGCTCGAAACTCAAAGTTGATCATCCAAGGACATTAGTCAATGACTCAACACCTTACAATCTTGATGAAGCTTCCTAATCCAATTGTTAAAATAAGGTAGAAAAAAATTCCCATGTTTAATAAGTGATTTTGCTTCAGTGAAGAGTACATTTTATTAAGGTCATGACAGAGTGTAGAAATTTGACAAAAAATCAGATCTCAGCCATTCAGACATTTTGTCAAACACTTGGTATAACCCAGATTTCAATCTTAAACTGTAATTAATAAAAATACTTCACATGCATTTAAACCAAGAACCATGAAGCTGAAACATTGAAACTAAGTTTGTTTTGCAGCGGAAAAAGACATATAACAGCAGACTGATAACCCATTTAAACAATAGAATTTTGGTCAATATGACCCTAGAAAAACCCCTTCTGGGGAAAACCAGTCCACGAGTATTTTATTCAGCATTTTCAAGCAAAAATAATTAATTTACAACAACATTTAACTAGCACTAATTGACTGTGCCAACACCTTGTTTTGCATGCAACACCTCGAAAAACGTGCCCAAACAACAGTACGATATGTATGACCACCACCACCACCACAGCAACACCTCCTCAAAAACTTGCCCAACACCTCGTTTTGTGTGCCCATCAATCTGTACAGCCTGTACGGCCTTCCTTGATTTGCATGCAGAAAAACAACACCTCGAAAAACCTGCTAACATAACAGTACGTCCTAGCAAGTCCGTACAATACGACTCAACAAAAAAATGCTTCTTGGGAAGCGTGCCTCTTCTTGGGACTCATGCCCTCTCCTTGAGAAATTTGTTCCCTCTTTGAAAATCAAACTTGCCAAATGCTCACTCTTGGAAAATGTTTTCCTTGTCTTGCACACTACCCTAGGCTCTCTCTTATAACAAGAAAGTGACTTTTCTCCTTCCCCAATCCCTAAATCCAAAGGTCAAGATTTAATCTTGCCTTTACATGATCAACGGTTGAGATACTTTCCCTCCAAAATCTATTACATTTAATTTTTAATAAAGTCATTATTCACTTTATGAAATATGTGCACTTTATTTCATAAAGTTGCTTTATAAAAATAAAACCAAGGAAACTTTTATAAAAACTCACATTACATAATAGTCACATTTAAAACAACTTTATAAAACACCATTACAAAGTCAAGTAGCCTAGATAGTGTATGGTCACTTCCGCATACAAGACAAAACTGTTGGACACAATGGCCGCACTACAAGGGGGGGGTGAATCAGTGCGAAAGCAATTATAAACTTTTTACCTTCTTCTAATCAATCAGAGTATATCAATCATTGTGTCATCAATTACATAATCAAATTCATCATGAGTCATAAGCACAACAATCACATCAAGAGAGACACATGAATATATGTAATTTTAATATTTATTTATGGTAATGGAAGACTACAATCTTCTCGATTACAATCAACACCAACTGATGAAAATAACACCAACTCTCATAACAGGACCCAACCTGGTTTTCTTAGCTCCAACTAAGAAAGGGTTGAGGAGTCAAATTCTCAAGTGCAAGACTTAGCTTGTATCAATCTTTGCTCATGTACCTCTTCACAACAACACCTCAGCCTGTTGTCACACAACTTGTAGTTGTCCCTAAAGGTATCCCATCCGGGACAGTAGAGGAGATGGACAACTAAAGAGGTGACCCAATAAGTGCAACGATTCCCAATGCAAGCTGGGAGTCACGTCAACCGAGGCACTCTTCACTTTAGATTATGAAGAATCACAACCAAGGGGGAGACCCTATAACCAATCAAAGAAGCTTAGCCAAAGCAAAGGTTCATAGGGGAGTGTGTAAATTGAGTTACGAAAACCAATGCAAGCTTAGGTGAGCCCAAGAGTTTAAGTGTGGTTGAAGAGGCTTAAGATGTTAGGAATGTTTCAACCAATGAATGAGTTAGGCCACCTAGGAGGACCAAAGAGATAGATCTAACACCATGAAATACACAAGTAGGGCCCACTTCCTTAAAATAGGGAAATGATTCAAATGGGTCCCACAAGGTCAAATTAAGGGTGATATGGTGCTAAGGGGTATTTGATGATGTGGATATATGGATCCAAGGTAAATTAGACAATGTCCACATATGAGATCTTAGCATATGACATAATCCCCAAGGAATGCGAATTGACCCAAGGAGACTAGTGCCTTTAGATGGAGGGGCAAATGGAGTCCAAATTATGCCAAATTGTAGATCCGGGTAGTTAAGGCAATTATCAAGGTGGGTTTTAAGTGGCATGCCCCAAGGTAGGCTAGATCTCCATAGATCTAAGCTTGAAAATGCATCACCCAATGACCCAAGTGGGGCACAACCCTCAAAATGAGGAATGGGGCCCACAAGGCAAAAATCAAAGGAGTGAAGAACTAGGGGTAGGTTATGAAATGAGAGGAGTGCAAATCAAGCGGGATCTCACCTACCCAAGTGAGAGAACTAGCAAAGCTCACCCAACCATGGAGTGCGACCGCATCCAAGGAAGGCTAAGTGCCTTGGAAAATGTGTCAAATGAAGCCCGATTGCCACCAAACTGTAGATCCGAATTGCCTTGGATGCTATAGAGGTGGGTTCCTTTTATTATCCCCAAAGACAAGCTAGATCCAAGTAGATCTAGAAAAAGGTGAAAATGAGGGTTTTGAGATCTAAGAGAATAGATGGATAGGATAGAAGAATTTCATACCTCATGGAACACACCTGGAAGATGAAAATGGAAGAGGCTTGTGACAAGGATTACTTTCCACAAAGATCAAATGCCAAACTTTGATGAGCCTTCTTGCCAACGTTTTGCCTCCTTCAACCAAATCGATTTTCCTATTCCTGTCAATCAAGGACACAAAGATCAATCAATCAATCAAGAATGGAAAGAGATGCATACAAAGAGATGAGAAACATGAATTGTTGGTACAAAAGACAAACAACTCCCTGTCACCCAAAATGTCCTCTTGAAGCTTGAAGGGTAGGCCTCCCCACCATTTCACACCCCTCCAAAATGTCTTCTTTTCCTGCAAAACAATATTAGTTGAAGATCAAATCAAGATGGCCACCAATGTCTATCAGTGCAGAGGAAGAAGCATTTACAATCACCACAAGCATGCCAATTCCAAGATCTAACATGCCCAAGAAAGTATTTTTATTCCAATAGCCCAAAGCCAAAAATCTCTCAATTTCTCCCCACTTACAATGAGAAGCTCTCTCCTTTAAATAGGAGCTCTCTCATTTAAATAGGAATGAGAGATAACAAACTCCTAACCACCTTTCAAATGGATGGCTAAGATTAAAAGATCAAAATATTCTAATCAACGGTTGAGATGAGCTCAACATAAAGTACATGGCTCAATACAATAATATAATATATCAATGGACTAAATCACCTTAGGAGAGGGGATTCCACTCAATAAAAATGAATAAAGCTCATGGTGGGTCTATGGGGTATTAACTAACACCCCTAGTGTATCCCCATGGCACAATAAAAATAAATATAATTTCTAAATGCAAAATAATGCCTCTCTGAGGAAATCGTGAGCCTCCAAAAGCTCCAGAAAATAATAAAATTTGTCGAAGAGATGGATGTGGGTCCATCCAAGTGCTGAAATTGTTGGAGAAGGAGTGGAAGTCATCACCCTCATCAGCAAACTCTTCGCATGCCATTTCCTTGCATCAGTAGCCCAAATCGAATTCTTCAGTAGCCATTTTTATTATTTTTAATCTGCCTCGAGAAACGTGATATGGCCCAAACTGCCTCCGAGAGTGCCAACATTGTCAAACTGAGCCCACCAGGCTCTCTGGAAGGGGGCTAAAATGGTAAAAACAAGTGGCTGGACCACCCCCTCCTCATACAGCGCCCTAGGTGAATCAATGAAATCTCCTCTTTGCTCTGACAGGCCACTCAACATGGCAAAACTGCACCAGAATGGTATACTGAGACAAATCATCACTGTAACTGCCCGGAACTGAAAATAAACTGTCTCATTGGACTCAGGGAAGCCAAATCCATCTAAGATGCATAGTCATACACCCTACAAATCTTTGCATGATCAGGTACAATGTCCAATATGCCCAGGCAGATAAAATAATAATCTGTGACTAATCAAATAATCAATAATATAACCCAGGCTAACATCAATCTGCTGCAAGTGTTTATAGGTTAAGACACGCTCTACAAATCTTTCAAATAACAATTATAACAAGTAGCAATCATTTCACTGGCGATCTATCAACCAAATATACAGTTTCTTTAATTAATTATAACTCAGACCAGACTTTCAAGACCATACTAACTTCATAGTTGTAATCAATTTGCTAGTGAAGGGTGAGGGCTAGAAATCAAATGGTTAGGATAAAGGGTGACTACCAACTTGACACTGTGGCACTTTGGATATGGAAAGGGGATATTCACTCTAGCATATGCTGGACAAGCAACAACATAGGGGATGGCAGTGTCTCATGAATGGATAAGTTACGTTCAGAGGTGCTTATTCACCTTGACAAATGCTCACAATCCAAATTAAATACAAGTGAGGCCAACAATCTTTTGATACAACTTTTTAAGAACCATTGCTTTTTGGGCCTTCGAATTTCCATAGTTTTGGTCCATGCATTAATTACATGGATTTTATTATTGAGGCTTCCTGGATTCATGTATGTTTAAAAACACTACTTTTCATGAATGGATTTTCACAAGATAATCATTTCAATATACTTCATTGCCAACTTCATTATGCTTGCCTTGCATTCATGTATGTTCAAAAACACTACTTTTCATGAATGGGATTTTTTATAAGATATTCATTTCATTTCTAAATACATTGTATTGATGGCAGCGCTATATGTTTCAGGTTTAGCCAACACAACCTTGGCAACTCAGAGCCGAGACACAAATAAACAGGGAAGCTTGTCCAACACCGAGGCTCTAGTGGGGAAAGGTCCTCCATGCCACAAGTCAAGTAGTATGTCGGGCTAAAAACATAACTGGAAGGTAATGGATAGGTGGAGATAGTGAACAATGAAACCAACACTAGCAAGCCAAAGTATGGTGGGAATGATCACCTCTATTCTCCCTAAGGAGGGTAAGACCAATGAGTATGGGTCAAGAACTTCTAGGTCTAGGTAGGGACATACACACATAATATCAATACATCCAAGTCCACATATTTATATGACCGCCAAATCATGACACTAAATACTAAGACATGTCACAAGAATGAGTATAAAAACAATAATAACCATAACACAAGATAATATCTGCCGAGTCATATACATGTAAATAACCAATTTGAAACAACATCTGTCTAATGAGAAACTTCTGCTGCAAGTTTGGGAAATACTGACTACTCTGTGAATGGCTAAGTGGCTACATCAGTCCTCAAATCCGAGTGTCCTGAGACTCAGTCATGGCATGGGAAAGTACTATAGTCCATCATCAAATAATGATCCATCATAGATGCTCATCTCAACATCTCATATGTAAGGGAATTGGCTGGAAAGTGTACTGGAATTTAAAAAATAGAATATGGTAGCCCAGCTACTATATGTGTGATAACATCTGGCTCCAGCTGGGACAAGTGCTCTAAGGGAGAGAGCGCTTGAGAACCTTAGAATCTCTGGTCTCGAACTGCTCTGCATCAATCTTCATCAACATCTCATCATCCTTGCTTTCAGCTTTTTCTTTATTTTTGCACTTGTATCTGCGCTCATAGCCACTAGAATACCTTACGAAGCATGTATGGGAAAAATATAAAATAATGCTGAAAGAAATCTAATCTATATTAGAAACTGAAAAGCATAAATGGAAATACTAAGCTAACAACTCAAAAGGAGTTTGGTTTTATTGTGCAGGAAAAAGACAAACATCAGGACTACGCTAAGAGCTTCAAAGGCAAGCTTCAAGGAAAAGACAAAAAGTGTCAGACTGAATAGCTAAAAAACTATTGCCCAAAAGAGGCTTATTCAGGTCTACCTACCCTAAACAAGCAAGCAGGAGGAGTCCTAACTCAGGTCGAGCTAGGGGTATAACCCCTTAACTCTCTCTAGTTGATAGGTAGCATGACATGTTGCCCGATCCCAGTAGTGAGGAAACACATATCATCAATGCGACGCTCAACAGTGACCGATCCAAACCCAAAATTCACCAGATCCTTTAGATCGTATGCAAAATAGATCATTAGGAACAACGACCCTATCGCCAACTTCAAACCTTCGACGATTTATAGACTTAGGGATGGCTTTGTTGAAATTTCATATGCTTAACAAAGACATAAGTATATCATTTCATTTTTCATAAGAAAAGCATATAAAGCAGGATCACTGAAAGAAACAGTATCACAAGAACGACACAGATTTATCCTGGGAAAACCCTAAAGGGAAAAACCCAGCAAAAGCTTCCTCAATATAGATGCCCCCAAAAAAGGGAAAAAGGTAAAACCAACAAGGAGATCAAAAACCTGATTCTCCTCCTTCTCCAGCAACTCCTCTCCTCCACAAGTGCGCTATTCCAAGTGAGTGTGTGTATCTCAAATGAGGAGCACTACACCTCTATTTATATTCATCCGTTTACTTAAAGTTTACTCAATTAACATGTCGGCTTAAGTTAACTCATGTAGGCTCGAGTTACACATGTAGGCTCAAGGAACCACACTGGGGTGCTGATGACCCACCTTTACAATTAGAGGGGACTACCTCATGACTCTTATTAGTTCTTCCGATTAGGAGCATCGGGGTACAATGTAATACAAGAGGTTCTCCCTGTTGGACCATCGGGGACCACAAAAGATACATAAAGAATATTCTTCGAAGTTACATTATTTCAACACTCTCCCTTAACGAGAAGGGTTTTCTACATCAACAACAACAATAGTAGAGATAGCGGACATCATCAACATCAGCAGGGTAACACATCTATAAATCATTGAAAGCTTTTCAACATCATGTAGTCTTCATCTTCAATCTTCAGTCTTCATCATCAACAACATCTTCAGTCTTTGATTAGCAACATCTTCGCATTTTGATCTTTCAATTAGCAACGACATCTTTAGCACTTGGACCTTTCGATCAGCAACATCTTCAGCACTTTGACTGTTCGATCAGCAACAACATCTTCAGCATTTTGATCTTTCAATTAGCAACGACATCTTCAGCACTTGGACCTTTCGATCAACAACATCTTCAGCACTTTGACTGTTCGATCAACAACAACATCTTCAACATTTTGACCTTTCAATCAGCAACATCTTCAGCACTTTGACTGTTCGATTAGCAACAATATCTTCAGCATTTTGTCCTTCTGATCAGCAACATCTTCAACATTTTGACCTTTCCATCAGCAACATTTTCAGCACTTTGATTTTTCAATTAGCAACAACATCTTCAGCATTTTGTCCTTTTGATCAGCCACATCTTCAACATTTTGACTTTTCGATCAACAACAACATCTTCAGCACCTTGACCTTTCGATCAGCAGCAACATCTTCAGTACTTTGACCTCTCGATTAGTAGCAACATCATCATCATCATATTCTGATCTGTCGATCATAATCATCATCATCATATTCTGATCTGTCGATCATAATCATCATCAACATAGAAACATCATCATCATACTCTGATCTTTTAGATCAGTACGTCATCATCATCATACTCTGATCTTTCGATCAGTATGTCGTCATCATCATCAGCAACAACCTGCAATCCACAACTCAAAGACAAAAAGTCTTTGGATCACTTTTGGACTTAAAGTCCAGGGATGATACAATCCCACCACATTCTCGACAACCGAAGTTACCGGATTGATTACGGGAGAATCGGTCCCTATCACTTTAGGACTAAGTCCAAGGACGATGCAATCCTACCATATTCTCGACGACCGAAATCACCGGATACAATCACGGGATAATCACTCCCTATCACTTTAGGACTTGAGTCCAAGGATGATGCAATCCTACCACATTCTCGACGACCGAAGTCACCGGATACTATCACGGGATAATCTCTCCCTATCACTTTAGGCCTTGAGTCCAAGGATGATGCAATCCTACCACATTCTCGACGACCGAAGTCACCGGATACAATTACGGGATAATCACTCCCTATCACTTTAGGACTTGAGTCCAAGGATGATGCAATCCTACCACATTCTCGACGACCGAAGTCACCAGATACAATTACGGGATAATCACTTCCTATCACTTTAGGACTATGTCCAAGGATGATGCAATCCTACCACATTCTCGAGGACCGAAGCCACCGGATCAATTATGGACAGATGTCCCAGGATGATACAATCCCTCTTCCTTCTCGAAGACTGAGGTCTCCGGATCACTTTAGGGAATGTTCCCAAGGATGATACAATCCCATCATGTTCTCGATGACCGAGGTCACCAGATCTATTATGGACAGATGTCCCGGGATGATACAATCCCTCTTCATTCTCAAGGACCGAGGTCTCCGGATCACTTTAGGGAAAATGCCCAGGGATGATACAATCCCACTGCAACATCACTACTCCCCCTTTCGAGGAAGGTCTTTCCGAACAACACCAAGCTTGTCTCGAAAGTGTTTGAACTCTACTCGAGGCAGAGGCTTCGTCGGTACATCATCATCCAAACCATCATCATCTACATCTTCAGTATCTAAATACTGATCTATCACCATCTGTATCTCCAGTATGTGAATACTGAAAGCATCATCATCTATATATTCAGTATAGAAATACGGAATCACCATCATCTGTATCTACAGTATGTAAATACTGAAATATCATCTATATCTAGGAATACTGAAATCATCATCATCTATATATTCAGTATAGAAATACTGAATCACCATCATCTGCATCTTGTATGTAGAAATACCGGATTTCTACGTGTTACGTCGGAACATAGGGTCCTTTGTCATCACAACTATGGTTATCATATAGAATCATTGTAGTGTCCATCTTCAGGTCAAAGAGACCTGATATCAGCTTCTGAAGCCATATGGCTTCACAACTTAGTAGAGCAATCTGCTATGTATTCTGCTTCAACCGTGCTAAGAGAAACACTGGACTGTTTCCTGCTAAACCATGAACTCATAGTAGACCAAAAGCATATGCCTGATGTGCTTTTCCTATTTGAAGTACTCCCAGCCCAATCTGCAACTGTGTAGCCATACAATCTATACTCATGGCTACCATCATAGTATAGACCAAAGTCTATAGTCCCTTTCAGATATCTCATTACATGTTTTGCAGCTACTAGATGAACCCGTCTTGGTTGAACAAGATATTGACTTAAGGTGTTCACAGCAAAACAAATGTCTGGTCTGGTATTTGTTAAGTACATCAATGATCCAATGATCTGTCTGTAGTGAGTCACA